>JAPUBQ010000004.1:7500-10000 GCA_035578125.1 Mellilla xanthometata | reverse complement strand
TGTCACTGAAGGAGTTGTGCCTGGTGTCACGCTCATTTGCCAGGACGCAGTTTACGCACATCGCATATTCGTGCAGGTTCGGGCAGTCCGCCTTGAGATGGGGCTCCGAACAGTGGCTGCAGCACAAGTTGTCTGCCTTGCAGAAGCGCTTTCCATGACCGAATCCGAGACAGTGGGAGCATTGGACAAGTGGAGACTGGTCCTCCACTTTCACCCTCTGCATGTCTATATGCACTGCCCCGGCTCCGGTCATGGCCTGCCACAACTTCGGCGAAACCCGCATCACCAAGTGGCTTGTGTGCTCGTTCCTTGCACGTTTCTTGTATGCGATTTCGAGGCGGTCTTCGTCCTTGGTCAGACTGCCGAAGAGCGATTTGTTCTGGCATCGAAGAGCCCTAAGGATTTGGTCGTCGCTGTTATAGTTCAGAACATTCCGAACTATAACGAGCGGGTCCTTGTTCTGGACATCTTCGACGCTGAGCTCATCGTCCCTCGACAGTCTGTCCTTGACTCTCCGCCTCTCTTCCTGCGTCCGGCACGTGACAATAACTTTTGCGTCCTTGACCTTCCTAAACTTGTCAATGCGAATGCCCTCTTCTTTGGCGTTAACGGCTTTCCTGATCTTGTTCAGAACTAGATCACCCGTGTCCTGGTCGTCTTTCGAGCTGACAATAACAGAGTGCTTTGCACTCTGTTGGGGGTGAGCTAGTTCTGGCAAGTCGGCCGCTCCCGCCGTTACGCTGGCATATGTCCGGTTTTCAGTGACCTGGCGGAGCTCACGCACTTCACCCAAGAGCACTTCCATGCTCTCGGTTTGTGACTTGGCGTGAGCTTCAGAGAGCCGGGTGGACTCGGCGCTGGTGAGGGTCTCCTTGAGCTGCCTGGTCAGCTCGGAATTCTCCTTCAGCAGCGCCATGTGCTCCCCCAGCATTCTCTCCACCAGGCTCTGATCGCCTTTGCCTGTTTTCGTCGTCTGACTCGACGGCGGTTTGGCCAGCGTGTTCGAAGAAGAGGGATCCGTTGCCTTTACGATTTGGTAAAGGCGGTCAAGGACGTTCACAACTCCGTTTTTAATATCCGTCTTCAAGTTCCTAGAACTTGTAATGTAGTTCTTACCCGTGACAAGCAGGCTCTTTGCTTCCGCTATACGGTTCGACAGCTTAGAGGGGCTCGCCGTGATTTTCGCCGACTGCGTTAGTGCAGCCGGTGTCGGGGTCACGGGAGCCACTACAGGGGATCCCTTCGTCGGCGCTGGGCTGGCTCGGTTGCGGTCCGGCTTGCCGGTCTCCCACTCACCGATGCTGCGCCTGACGTTCGTCGAAGGGCGCCCCTCGCTCTCCGTTGTCGAACCGGATAGCGTTATAGTGCGGTTGGCAACCGGTTTCATACCCTTTGGTGTATGAAACATTCTGGGGTATATTATGTAACTAGTCTAAATAAAAACCTAAAATAAACCTTAAGACCTAATGTACAATAGTACGAATAAATGTCAATAAATGTAAAAATAAAATGTGTATAAAATATCAATGTCAATATAAATAATTATAAAATGAATCACACAATAATATCACAGTCAATGAATTTATAGGGTGTAAAGGGCCCTATAAATTTTATCCTACAAGCTAAACTAATATTAATGAGAGATTTTGGAAGCTCTCGTCCTCCAGCGTCGATTAATATAAACTCCGGAAGGTGCTCTTCCTACCGATAAACACCAAAGGGTGGGTGGGCGGGGCAAAAATCGTCGATGAAATGAGTTTTTTACTATTGCGTGTAAAAAATTCGTATGAAACGAATAAATTAAACGCTTTGAAGGGGTGCGCGCAAGCCCTGCGCACCTTACAAAACAATTTGGAAGAAAATTGGGCTGCTTTTGGAAAAGTTATTGCCGAAAAAGTTGAATTTTACCACTGAAAAATTTTGAAATTGATTTGTAACTTTGTTTTTTCTGTTTCAGGAGCAAAGCGGAGCACTCCAGGCGCGTCCAGGCGAGGTCCCGAGTCGACTGTATACAATATATTTTGTCAAATGAAGAGTTACAAAACCAACTTTAGTCCGAAGTATGGAGGGCCTATGTAAACTTTTCTAAGTCGATGAAATGAGTTTTTTACTATTGCGTGTAAAAAATTCGTATGAAACGAATAAATTAAACGCTTTGAAGGGGTGCGCGCAAGCCCTGCGCACCTTACAAAACAATTTGGAAGAAAATTGGGCTGCTTTTGGAAAAGTTATTGCCGAAAAAGTTGAATTTTACCACTGAAAAATTTTGAAATTGATTTGTAACTTTGTTTTTTCTGTTTCAGGAGCAAAGCGGAGCACTCCAGGCGCGTCCAGGCGAGGTCCCGAGTCGACTGTATACAATATATTTTGTCAAATGAAGAGTTACAAAACCAACTTTAGTCCGAAGTATGGAGGGCCTATGTAAACTTTTCTAAGTCGATGAAATGAGTTTTTTACTATTGCGTGTAAAAAATTCGTATGAAACGAATAAATTAAACGC
>JAPUBQ010000004.1:0-2500 GCA_035578125.1 Mellilla xanthometata | reverse complement strand
AGGTTAGGTTAGGTTAGGTTAGGTTAGGTTAGGTTAGGTTAGGTTAGGTTAGGTTAGGTTAGGTTAGGTTAGGTTAGGTTAGGTTAGGTTCGGTTAGGTTAGGTTAGGTTAGGTTAGGTTAGGTTAGGTTAGGTTAGGTTAGGTTAGGTTAGGTTAGGTTAGGTTAGGTTAGGTTAGGTTAGGTTAGGTTAGGTTAGGTTAGGTTAGGTTAGGTTAGGTTAGGTTAGGTTAGGTTAGGTTAGGTTAGGTTGGTTAGGTTAGGTTAGGTTAGGTTAGGTTAGGTTAGGTTAGGTTAGGTTAGGTTAGGTTAGGTTAGGTTAGGTTAGGTTAGGTTAGGTTAGGTTAGGTTAGGTTAGGTTAGGTTAGGTTAGGTTAGGTTAGGTTAGGTTAGGTTAGGTTAGGTTAGGTTAGGTTAGGTTAGGTTAGGTTAGGTTAGGTTAGGTTAGGTTAGGTTAGGTTAGTTAGGTTAGGTTAGGTTAGGTTAGGTTAGGTTAGGTTAGGTTAGGTTAGGTTAGGTTAGGTTAGGTTAGGTTAGGTTAGGTTAGTTAGGTTAGGTTAGGTTAGGTTAGGTTAGGTTAGGTTAGGTTAGGTTAGGTTAGGTTAGGTTAGGTTAGGTTAGGTTAGGTTAGGTTAGGTTAGGTTAGGTTAGGTTAGGTTAGGTTAGGTTAGGTTAGGTTAGGTTAGGTTAGTTAGGTTAGGTTAGGTTAGGTTAGGTTAGGTTAGGTTAGGTTAGGTTAGGTTAGGTTAGGTTAGGTTAGGTTAGGTTAGGTTAGGTTAGGTTAGGTTAGGTTAGGTTAGGTTAGGTTAGGTTAGGTTAGGTTAGGTTAGGTTAGGTTAGGTTAGGTTAGGTTAGGTTAGGTTAGGTTAGGTTAGGTTAGGTTAGGTTAGGTTAGGTTAGGTTAGGTTAGGTTAGGTTAGGTTAGGTTAGGTTAGGTTAGGTTAGGTTAGGTTAGGTTAGGTTAGGTTAGGTTAGGTTAGGTTAGGTTAGGTTAGGTTAGGTTAGGTTAGGTTAGGTTAGGTTAGGTTAGGTTAGGTTAGGTTAGGTTAGGTTAGGTTAGGTTAGGTTAGGTTAGGTTAGGTTAGGTTAGGTTAGGTTAGGTTAGGTTAGGTTAGGTTAGGTTAGGTTAGGTTAGGTTAGGTTAGGTTAGGTTAGGTTAGGTTAGGTTAGGTTAGGTTAGGTTAGGTTAGTTAGGTTAGGTTAGGTTAGGTTAGGTTAGGTTAGGTTAGGTTAGGTTAGGTTAGGTTAGGTTAGGTTAGGTTAGGTTAGGTTAGGTTAGGTTAGGTTAGGTTAGGTTAGGTTAGGTTAGGTTAGGTTAGGTTAGGTTAGGTTAGGTTAGGTTAGGTTAGGTTAGGTTAGGTTAGGTTAGGTTAGGTTCGGTTAGTTAGGTTAGGTTAGGTAGGTTAGGTTAGGTTAGGTTAGGTTAGGTTAGGTTAGGTTAGGTAGGTTAGGTTAGGTTAGGTTAGGTTAGGTTAGGTTAGGTTAGGTTAGGTTAGGTTAGGTTAGGTTAGGTTAGGTTCGGTAGGTTAGGTTAGGTTAGGTTAGGTTAGGTTAGGTTAGGTTAGGTTAGGTTAGGTTAGGTTAGGTTAGGTTAGGTTAGGATAGGTTAGGTTAGGTTAGGTTAGGTTAGGTTAGGTTAGGTTAGGTTAGGTTAGGTTAGGTTAGGTTAGGTTAGGTTAGGTTAGGTTAGGTTAGGTTAGGTTAGGTTAGGTTAGGTTAGGTTAGGTTAGGTTAGGTTAGTTAGGTTAGGTTAGGTTAGGTTAGGTTAGGTTAGGTTAGGTTAGGTTAGGTTAGGTTAGGTTAGGTTAGGTTAGGTTAGGTTAGGTTAGGTTAGGTTAGGTTAGGTTAGGTTAGGTTAGGTTAGGTTAGGTTAGGTTAGGTTAGGTTAGGTTAGGTTAGGTTAGGTTAGGTTAGGTTAGGTTAGGTTAGGTTAGGTTAGGTTAGGTGTTAGGTTAGGTTAGGTTAGGTTAGGTTAGGTTAGGTTAGGTTAGGTTAGGTTAGGTTAGGTTAGGTTAGGTTAGGTTAGGTTAGGTTAGGTTAGGTTAGGTTAGGTTAGGTTAGGTTAGGTTAGGTTAGGTTAGGTTAGGTTAGGTTAGGTTAGGTTAGGTTAGGTTAGGTTAGGTTAGGTTAGGTTAGGTTAGGTTAGTTAGGTTAGGTTAGGTTAGGTAGTAGGTTAGGTTAGGTTAGGTTAGGTTAGGTTAGGTTAGGTTAGGTTGGTTAGGTTAGGTTAGGTTAGGTTAGGTTAGGTTAGGTTCGGTTAGGTTAGGTTAGGTTAGGTTAGGTTAGGTTAGGTTAGGTTAGGTTAGGTTAGGTTAGGTTAGGTTAGGTTAGGTTAGGTTAGGTTAGGTTAGGTTAGGTTAGGTTAGGTTAGGTTAGGTTAGGTTAGGTTAGGTTAGGTTAGGTTAGGTTAGGTTAGGTTAGGTTAGGTTAGGTTAGGTTAGGTTAGGTTAGGTTAGGTTAGGTTAGGTAGGTTAGGTAGGTTAGGTTAGGTTAGGTTAGGTT
>JAPUBQ010000039.1:2058614-2596406 GCA_035578125.1 Mellilla xanthometata | reverse complement strand
TGTCTTGTTTATCCACTAACTCGATGACGTAGCTTTGAGGGCAGCTTAGTTTCGGTGGCGTGTAGTCAGGTACTGTGATATTTACTTCGCAAATAGCGACGTTTCCGTCAAAATCGAATGCTACGTATCGAACGACCATGTTGTGGAATACTTGAAGCGGGGTCTTGAAGTGCTGAGGAGTTACTTCTAGTCGAGCAATAGCACCAGAGTTGTCAGTGGCAGTTGGTTCAGTAAAGTTAACTGGGAGTAGACCGCCGTTCACATCAGTTTGAACAACAATTGGCTGTTGCGGACAGTTTTGGAATACTGGTGGCTCGTTGTCTGAAAAAAAGAAACATTTGAATAAGCATTTATTATTATATTCATCCTAAAACACGATTGTATGTAGGGCGTTTATGAAAACTTACCAACACACGGTGAGTACCCATAGTCGTATCCCAGTAAAGGCTCAGTTGATGGTTCATCGCAACCCATCAACTCAAACTTCAAACACGCGTTATCCATAAAGCTGACGATACCCAAAATAACAAATCTAGCTTGAACGTATTTGGGCAGTGTTATCATAGCCAATTCACCGTAGTTTCCGGGGTCTCTCATTGTTAGATTGAAGTTCGGGAAGTAAACGACATAGTTCTCGTTCTCTGCTTGTTTGTAGAAGAATCTGATTTCTGTTGGGCGTCCAACTATGTCCGAGGTAACAACACCTTTGACTAGAATAGCTTTTACTCTGTACACTTTGCCGAGATCTACGCTCACATAGGTAAATGCCTCTTGCTTGCCGCACCATCCGGTTACTGAGTTCAACCTAATGTTCTTAGCTTCGTAGTTAGGCCGTTCTGAAGTGGCATTGATTGCTGAGTCGGGAATTCTTCCTGAAGCTAAGCCGAGGGGTTTGATAACTTTACATTCCGGTTCCCGCATACATGTGATCGGTCGAGGATTGATAAGGATATAGCCTGGTCTTGAACAACCGAACAATACCTCGGAGCTTTGTTCGTAGCTCTTTGCGATTTGGTATCCATCAGCCGGCCTGCCAGGATCTTCACAGACAGGGCCTTCACATCTTAAATCTCCGAAGTCCCAGATACCGTTTGCTTGACATCTCACTACGTTATCATGTTTGCTCGTTTCTCCGGCGAGTCTGAAAGTGTTTTGGCATCCGAAGAAGAATGAGCTCTGATATCTTGTGTCAACATATTGGCCATATTCTGCACCGGGTGTAGGCATCGGTACACCGCAATCTTTTCTTGGGCATTGCGGCTGAGCTCCAGAAAGCCAGTAGTCAGGTAGACCCTGCAAGTAGACATTAAAAATTTAAATATGTCATAATTAAAGAAATTCCTCGTTAGTAACTCAATGTAAAATATGTCTTACTGGTTTAGGATCATAGACACATTGTCTGAATGAAGATGATACAGTATTTCTTAATTGTCTTCCAGGAGAAGTGCAAGTAATAGTAACATTGTCTCTGTATGGCACCAGGACACTTTCAGGGTCTTCTCTAATAACGCGGAGGCCATCGTTTTTGTCATCAGATAAGGTTACACAACGGGCATCTGAAAAAAAGTGATGATTTTTAATATGGTTTGATTCAATTATTTACACAGTAAAACCTACTTGTTATCTATCTACGAAAAAAGTATTAATGTTTGTTCCTTTTTAATGCAAAAACTAGACAATGTATTTTAATGAAAGTTTACAATAATATAGCTAACATATAGGCTACATTGGTACTGGCTTCTGTAACACAGTGCATACTAGCTCAGAAGCCAGGGCTACCTTTTAAAATGTTACTGTAAATTTATTTACTTTAATAAACATATATTTGATTTGATTTGACAATAAAACAATATACAGGCTATATCTTTATAGATATACTTGTCTACAATGACTGTCATGTCCATTTTCTTAAAACAGTATTATAAAAAAGGCCAAACAATGTTTGCCGGGTCAGCTAGTGTTAATATATTGAGTAAATTACGTACATTGACATTCAGGTGCAGTTCCATTCCAAGTACCACTTGAAGTACAAAGTAGAGATGAGAATCCAGACATTACAAATCCAAAATCACACTGGAACTGAACGATATCTCCAAAGTGGTAAGCATTCTTAGTAGACAGCAGTTTTCCATTTTCAGGAGACGCAAGAGGTGGGCACATTACTGGGACACAAGACTTATTCTTCTGATAAGTGTCTCCATCGCGGTCTCCGGTTTCAGACAGTTCAATAGAGAATCCAGCTGTTCCGTTGGAAGAATACAGTTCGAAGCCAAGGTTGCAGGCGCATGAGAAGTTTCCAGGAGTGTTAATGCACTTTTGATCGCAACCACCGTTGTTTTCATTGCACTCGTTGATATCTGAACAGTCTAATCTGGCGCAGCCCATGATTTCGATCTTCAAGCAAGGAGCGGCAACGTAATCTTGAATCTTGAACTTGACGTACTGAGCTTCGATAGGCATGGGCAGGTTCAGAACTGACAGAGTGGGTTCTAAGATACGGAATTCAACAGCGGTGCCATCGGGGTTGGTGTAATCTTTGAAAACATCGGTCAAGTCGTTTGTGTATTGAATCCTGATTGCGGAAGTAAAAGCGATGTTACCATCAGCCCGCATGACGCTCATTGTTCTGAACCCTCTAATGATGGTAGGTGCTCTTAAGTCGATCAGGATCCAGTTGGCTCCGGCTTCCAAATTGTTACCACACCAGCCACCGCCATTATTTAATCTTACCATCTGAAAAGACAAACCAATCAATAAACAGTCAAGTGCCTGTTTTACATATTCATTTAAAAGTGAAGATAGTAAGGTAACTTACTCCTTTGTAATATCCAGGCTCTGACGCAGATGTAGTAATGGATTCATCAGGAATAGCACCATTGATCAAACCCAAATCACCGACAGGTCTGCAATCTAAATTGGGTGAAAATCCAGGTTTGCAGGGGCAAGAGAAACCGCCTTGAGTGTTTTTGCATTCCGTTGAGGCTCCGTCACATTGGCTGCTGATACATTCGTTGATGTCTTCGCAGGTCGGTGCTGGGTCGAATTCTTGGTTGGTTCCGCATCTCAGGATACTTGGGCCGTTTAGCTTGTAACCTGAAATAAACAATTCATCATGCTTAATTCATAAACTGATACAAATATGTGAAAGAGTGATAATATTTATCTTCGCTTCCCTGAGACTATTCACTACTTCATTAAATGACATACTGTTTATTTACAATATTATTTTTACTCATGTAAATTGGCACATAATGTATTAGTATATTATTTATATTTTATGTATATATTTTTTCTTTGCTATATTGTATGCTACATCCTTCTTTAATTGTTTATAAATTCCTTTCATTCCAAAAGTTGACTGGAAGAGAACGCTTTCAGTGATAAGGCCGCCAATTGTGGCACACTAGTTTTAAGTAAAACTATTCTTGTTGTATCCTTATTTAAAATATTGTGTCCAATAAACAATTTTCGATCTATCAATTGCTGAGTACTATATTCCTTACTTAAATTACAATTCAATGATGATTTATATTCATAGATAAAATGATAGAATGTAGAATTAATGAAAACATTTTTTTTTTTTTTTTACCTTTGAAGCATTGTACCCGGGCTTCATCACCATACATGTAAATTCTGGTCTGGTCTACAATGAAACCGTTCTTGATTTCCGGGAACTTAGGGCAAAGGGCTTTGGTGCACGACGGGACGTCTCCAGACCAGGTACCGTTGCTCA
This sequence comes from Mellilla xanthometata, assembly GCA_035578125.1. Classification (NCBI taxonomy): domain Eukaryota; kingdom Metazoa; phylum Arthropoda; class Insecta; order Lepidoptera; family Geometridae; genus Mellilla; species Mellilla xanthometata. The sequence continues at coordinate 2,592,673 of JAPUBQ010000039.1, read as the reverse complement.
TACAGAGTAGCACAGGTTGGCCAGATCTCACGTAGCCAGGCTCACATTCGTATCGTACGATGGTTCCGTAGCTTCGGCCTCCTCCGTTCAAGATAGTTACGTTTGCGTGAGGCACGTCAGGAAGGGCTACGCACTGCGATGCTGGAAAAATAATGTACAAAATTAGTTTTGATATTCTATCCACAGGTACACTATCTTAAAAAAAAAATCAGGTTCCTTGAAGATTTCCCTGTGTTTCATGGCTTTAAATACTCACTTAAATGAATACTACTAGTATTACTAAGTTGGGTCGCTGACCTCGAATTGGATCCTGGCCTCCGACGATTGATTAAAAGTGATTAAAACATCTTACCCTTTGATCAAATATATACCAGATTCAGTGTTGCGTACAAACACAGTACAAAAAATAGCATGAATTTACTATACTATTGTATCTATTATATATAATATATACATAAGCTATCTTGCTTCGTGATAACAGCCATAAAATTTTATGACCGTGCGCAGTGAACGTTAGAAAATACAACTATATCACTATACTAATAACACTTAAATTCCTCAAACTCAAATAAGACCACACTCTTATTTGTGGTCTTATTTTCCTTGGCGTTTTTTCGAAGGTCTTACCCAAACAAGTTGGTGTCCTCTCCCATCGGCCGTCAGATAAGCACGATATTCTTTCAATGGGCGCGCCAGTCGGGAAAGCGAAACCGGCGTAACATTGGTAGGTAGCCACGCCGCGGTAAGTCACGTTCGTGGAGCCGATTGAGAAACCATTGTCAATTTGTGGCACTGGCCCACAATACACCTCTGCAAAAAAAACAATGAAGTTGATTATCATAATGCGATTGTATTGAAATATCGATTAGAGGTAGATATAACGAGTTGGTAACGAAAAACGTTTTATCGAACTAGCTCGCGTTTATTTGATTCAAATATGTGAAGTTCGGTTTTTATTTGTCTGTTTACCTTGACAGCTAGGAATGTAAGTTGTTGACCATTTTCCTCCATCTAGACAGGTCGTTATTATTCGGGATTTTCCCGTAGCAAATTCCTGGCCAATAGGACACGAGAATGTGACCACAGTTCCGAATGCAGTATCTCTGCTTGATGCTAATGCACCCAAGCCAGACTTCAGTGGTGGACAATCTGAAAAATTAACATTTAAATGGTATTTAGAAAAATATTAGTACTGGTGCTATTGAGGTGAGGTGATTGCTATTTCATATTACCTGCAGAGAATATCGCCTTCCAACCTTGTCCGTTGTGTAATGCGTCAGATACAAATCGTATCAGCATTTCACCGCTTGAAGCAGTCAGCGTTATCCTAGGCTTCACGGTAAATCCATTTTCAGAATGTAGCCTCAACCCATTTGTACTGGCACCGTCAAACACCTGCACAACGTCTGAAGGATGAATGCTGAATTCATCAAACTTTAGGGATAGCGGGCCCCCGTTAGGGTTCTTTATTCTGTATAAGCATTCCTGATTGTTAGGGTAACTTGCCAATCCATAAGCTGGCGAAGTAAAGGTGCCGTTAGATGCAATGATCGATGCTCGACAACCCTGGGAGTATCTCATGTTGAAACCCTTCTTTGAATCGCCAAGGCTCGTTCGGAAGTACATGTAAAGGTGGTTGGTAGTAGAAATGACAACCTTTTCGTTTTCTTCACCAGGGCCTGTAAGTCTGGCCAGAACTGGGCTGGATGGAGTGTTTCCGTCTTTGATAACGATGTAGTCTCTGTTCATTCCCAGTTCTAAGTCTTCGATTTCTAGAGAAACAATCCTGCCTGGCTGAGCTTCAATAATGTACATACATTCTAGACCACCGGGGTAGCCGTTAGGATAGCCTGGTGAAGTTAAAACTTGACCCTGTGGCGTGGCTCGCAAGATTCCGCCACAGTTCGAGGATTCAGTTTTCCACGCGGCACGGAAACCTTTTCTTTCCACAGAGCCGTCGGTGCTGAATTTGATAATCATAAAGTTCGATGCAGACACGAAGATTTTATTCGATAAGTCTTGTTTGCCAGAAAGAGTCGCTAGATTAACAGATTTATCTTCGGTTCTGCCACCGACTAAAATTTGAACAGTGTCGAAAGACTTTTCAGTTTCAAAATCTTGGAACTGTAAGACGATATTTTGACCTTGCGGCCCTTCGAGAGTCCACTTGCAGTCGCTGAAAGGAGGATATTTATGAGGATAGTTGGGGCTCTCGACGACGTCCCCGCTGCTCGCCATATAGAAGTGGCATTCAGTCGCACAGTCCATCTCGTCGGAAGCATCTCCGCAGTCGTCTTGCTTGTCGCACTTGAAGGCTGAATTGATGCATTTTCCGTTCGAACAATGGAAGGTTCCTAAAAAGAAAAGAAGAATCTAAGCCATTGTCCGCGGACCTTAACATTGAGTTAGCGTTTCCGTTACGTCAATGTCGCAAAACGGTTTGTTTATGCAACTCACCGGCAGGGCAGGCGTCGGCGCGGCACATGAATGGGAGTAGCGTTTCGCAGGTGGTGAGCTCCCACGACTGGCTGTCTGATGTTACGTGGACATCCACGCACTCTCCGTCCTTGGGGTTGGGTTGCCGGAGGTCCCAGAAGCCAGCGTACTGCGAGACCAGCGCGCCGGCAGCCGATTCAAGTGTGTTAGTCCGCAGATCGTCAACCGTGGCCAGACCGAGCCAGTAATGGTTGTTGCTTGGACTAGAAGGTACCATACTGGCGGTCATGTTGTTCTCTGTGTACGTGTCGACGACCATTAGTTCGCTGCCGTACCTGAAAAACGATTAGTGAGAACGTTAAGTACTGCACAAAGTAGTAGAAGCTCATTTCTGTTTGTAATTGCTTGAGTGCAAAAACGGCTGTCGTTTTCTCTGCTAAGTATTATGTGTTTAGAAAAAGATTCTTTCGTAAAACGAACTTGATTTTTCTTAGTTAGGATCTGTAAAGTAGAATAACATAACACCTAAGTTTCAGTAATATAAAATAAAAATTACCTCCGACATAGTTCCGCGGCCTTTTCCCATGAATGCCTGATGTTGAAGAATTTGTAACAATGTAAACCTTTTAGTTCCCATCCTGTGGACAAAGAAAATAAAAATGTTAAAATTTCTACAATATTTCGTCGGAAAATGCCTTGAGATGTTTGTTAGATGTTCAATATTACTTTTGGTATTAAACCATATACATTATCCGTATACCAATGGACCGAATTAAAGTCAGTAAGATACGTAGATCCTACTCAGTATAATGTTTACAAAGTAGGTACGGTACCTTTTGCCCGCAAAAATAAACTAAGTAAGTAAACCCCTAACAAGTTCATACCAATATGTAAACATGTTCGTAATAAAAAGGAAAGTTTTGCCCGAAGGTAGGGTAACGCACAAAACGTGTGCGAGTTATTTTGTTGGCTATGGAAATTACCAACTTTATGCCTCTGCCACGGATGTGTGTAAACTAGGGAGTTCCGATGTACCCACGTTTGTTTAAATAGCCAAATAGCTTTCTCAGCTAAAGGGTTAAAAGTGAAAGTGGGCCCTTCTTTTCACTAGTCGGTAAACAGTGGAGGTTGCGGAGTGAATGATTATCGAGTAATCACGTAACAGAAAACAATTTCACGACAATTTGCCGGCGGCGGTGTTGCAACCACATCCTCGGTTCGAAATATCTGACTTTGTATTTACTGTTGGTATTTCTGGCTTTGAATGAACAGTGTATAATCTAGACACACAAAAATGTACTTCGATGTAGATAGATAGGTTTTAAATGGTACTTTAAATATGTATTTAGATGCCTGAAACTAATTTGGCTACAAAACTAATTTGACAACGAAAATATGGACGCTAAATAAATTGTAATTTAGTAATAAATTTGCATATTTCTTTTTTTTCAAATGTTTATTTATGATTTTCATTGTAAAACTCGTGTCAATAAAGAAAACATTTAAAAGTTAATGTCATCTCGCTTGCATAACCTAATGAGAGCGATAAAACAAGAAATGAATGAGACAAGCGAAAGAAAACTTTCAAATGTTTTCTTTAATGAATCGGGATACACTAGACGGATAAGCAAAAGATCTGTTTTGTTTGATCAGTCAATCAGTCTGTCTGAATAGTATTTCATACTTAATTCAGTATCTACCGTGGCTCTGTTTCGATGCCAAAAAATTATTGTATGTACTCGTACCTACCTACAGTTAGCGTATAACTGTATCGTATGTGTCGTTTATCTTCAAGTTTTATCAATAAAGCACGCGACTACTCGGATAAAAGCAAAAGTCTGTTCGTGGCCCTGAATAAGGTAAGTTCCAAACAAACTTGAATGTGTTTGTGTGAATTAAATGCCAGAGTAGAGTTACTGACATGTCCCTAAAGTTGCGTTAAGTTGGAAACTTCACACTTCACAGTAAGGGACATGGAACTGTGCTTAGCGAGGTGAAGAGGGAATTCGCGTGCGCCTTATTAATTACGGCACTTGAGTGTTGAAGTCTGGTCCAAGTGAGTAAGGTTGGTGACAAGTTTAAAGACACCTATAGCTATACTATGTGGGGAGCTTCTTATTCTTTAGGCTCTTCAACTTCTGAAAAATCATGAACATATCAGAGACCCATGATTGATTATAAATTTATTACATCTTATATTTTCTAGTTGTGCTGTAAAAGATTAACTTGTTTCTAGTAATAACTGGCAAGTATATAATGTCACGTTACATCGTTTATTATTCATCCTCATTATATTATAAATCTGAAAGTTTGTGTGTAAATGTGTGTGGTTTTTTTGTTACTTCTTCACACCCAAATGGCTGTACCGATTTCGTTGAATTTTTGTATACTAGTTGGATTTGCACCTGACCACAATTCACCTGATGATAAACGACATTGCGATCTAAGGTGGAATACGCTTACCCAAAAGAATCTGGTTCATTCGTGCCTTAAAAGTCGTTAGATTATATATAGTAGAGTTAGAGATAGTTCATATTGGTTACTTTTGTGCACTGCGGGGGCCAGCTTGTTCATAATATGCACATCAAAATATGTTATGTGATGTATGGAAATGGCGTTTCAGTTGTCATCTAAAAGAATAAAGTCTTGCAGAAATACAATTTTTTAAGTAGTCACGATGACTATCAGACTAAGGTAGCCATTTTAACGATGTGCCATCAAAATTGTCAAAACCACTAATTCATAATTTCTCTGAGTTGAGAGACGTATGTGCTCGTAATGTTAAGGGTAATTAGCTAAGTAAGTAAAAGGACTTTAGCTTTTAGAAAGTACAATTAAATACGCCATCTGTCGCTTTAAGAAATTCTTCAGAGCAAGAGCTTACTTTGTTTTTGTATGAAACTAGTAAAAGTGAATACATTATCTGAGATAATATCATGAATAGCAAAATAGATTAATTCGAAGATACTTTCATTTTACAGCTCAGAACATGTATCAATCTATAGGTACTAAGTCCTAAATTATAATGCAAATGAACCAAGCAAATGAAATAAACATCCCTTTCATTTAAGTTGATTGCATCTACTTCACGACAAAAGCAGTCATATAATAAATCACAAACAGAATAAGCTACAGTCAACGACGCAGTAAGATAAACATAAACACAGTTCACGTCTACAAAGCTTTGGGTAACATATTTCGTGCAAATCCCCAGCATTATGACAAATGGTGTAACTAAGGGTGGCGAGATCTGACCACTACTATTCAATGTCACAAGGGGTCAGTCACTGTCGTTTATAGCTCAGTTAGATTCCCCAAAAGTGAACAAATATGACTGTTGTGTGTTGTGTACGTATTTGACTTGTTATTTTCGAGGTCCCGGTTCACGTAAAAGATGAGTATTCAAATTCAAAATGTTTTTATTCAAATTCATATGTACAATACAAACTTATTCACTAACCCTCAAACTGGACGCATTCGCGCCCGTGCCATGGAGGCTAGTGCCTTCCAGTGACTTAGACGTACATATATAAAAAAATTAAGATTAATAAAAAGTGACATATTTCAGACGTTCGAGGAAATGAATATTTAAAAGTGAAGTCTGTTGGTTGTCAGTCAGTTGGTTGCTTAAAATATAAACTTATTATAATAATTTAATTGATTGTATATGGATGCAAAGATATATAATATAGTAGAATAAATGTGGTCAATGCATAATACAGAAACTAGCTAGATTAAAATATAGATATGGTGTTGTTGAGCCCTTCAATCAGTGGTCTACGGAAGCTAATAGGCATCTGCAAATGATATGCATTGGCCCATGGCCTCCGGTATAATGCCACTAAGAGTGAGTTGATGATATTCAAATCAGGCACAAAGTCCTATCCATATGTGCCTGAGCTGAAATTATCAAATAGCTACAAATAGTGCCACATTTTGTAGAGAGAGAACGACGGGCGCTCACAGTCAGGAGTAACATGTTGATCTGAAGTTTTGCAAATTGCTCTAAACAGGTAAAGTTGACCCTGTTTAGAGCCTATTGTCAGACCTTTTATACTGGAAGCCTGTGGATCGAATGTACTCTAAAAGCCGAAGGCGCCCTTAGAGTTCAATATAATAATGCGTTTAGGATGGTGTTGGGGCTGCCAGACTATTGCAGTGCGTCAGGTATGTATGCTGAGGCTCGCATAGATGGCTTCCACACAATCATGCGCAAGCGGGTAGCCTCCCTGATGCAGCGGGTGCGAGGCAGCACCAACACCTACCTAGACCTTATAGCTGATAGGGTCAACAGTCCTCTGTTGGGCAGGGTGACCCACCTGTATGTGCTGCCGTGGCATCGTTGTGCCAAGTAGAATAATTATAAATGCCAAACATTGACATGCTAATAGTTTTTAAGTATAATTATGGGTTTGATTAATATAATTCTTGACATTTGTAAGTATTAATGATTAATGTAATCCAGCATGATCATGCAAACACTAATACAGGGCATCATATACTCAGCAACAGAGTGGTTCATAATTGGAATAAGTTGCCCGAGGAAGTGGTCAGTGCTACATCAGTGAACAGCTTTAAAAACCGGCTCGATAGCTGGTTGCAGAAAACAAAAAAATCTCTTGTTAACCTGTGATCAGTGCACTAGTGAACCTTAAACATTGACATTGAACAGTGGACATTATGTGAACTATTAAAATAAATAATTTCAACTCAGTGTGATATAGGTACATCAGCATAATGCTGCTCGCCTATAAATCAAATAAATAAATAAAAAATAAATTTATTTGTTGTAATTATGAATAATTATGTGTGCTATGGATGACAATCTGAAGTAAATAAATAAATAAAAGGTTAATTCATAAATGCAGAATTTAGAAGGTTAATAAAACGCTCATATTACCTAATAGATATTTATGCTTAATATCTACACTACAGCAGGTAATGACAAAAATAAGTTTATAGAAATATTTTATATCAGCAAATCAGAAACTTGCAGAGTAGTATGCATGAGATGTATGGATTTTTTTATTTTTAGTCTTATCGAATCAGTATCAACATAAAATCAATCATAATCAATACCAATATACATATAAAGAGGAAAAGTTTGATTTTTTGAGTCACTTAGGCTATATTTTTTTTCTCTTTGCAACAACAATTATTTTATAGCCCGTGCGAAGATCTGCTGGTTAATAATATTAACAATAAAATATTTAATGGGCTAAAAACGTTTTGCACCAATTTGCAAAATTAATTTGACTAATTTTTTTTGTAAATTGAAATAAGTTGACTGAGGAAGTGATCAGTGCTACATCAGTGAACAGCTTTAAAAACCGGCTTGATAGCTGGTTGCAGAAAACAAAAAAAATCTCTCAGTGCACTAGTGAACTTTAAACATTGACATTGAACAGTGGACATTATGTGAACTATTAAAATAAATAATTTCAACTCAGTGTGATATAGGCACATCAGCATAATGCTGCTCGCCTATAAATCAAATAAATAAATATATATACTACTCGTATCATACGTTTTTATATATTTTAATTATTAGCGTTACAGTAAAACTGTTTATTTTAATTTCATCCAAGTGTAGTTGACAGTTATTCAAACCAACACGTTCGTCCACTAAATATAGGTAGTAGAATTCCTCCGCCGACGTTTCACCGGCAAATTACACGTTGTGAGCCGGCAAGCGGTGGATGTGGAGTGATCGATAAAAAAGTAAATAGGAACAAATAGAGCGTGCGAGCATCGAAGTATCGAAGGCCTCGGATGCGCTCCGTGCCGCGCCGCAACACGATGCAATGTGTTCGACCCACTTACACACTAATAGTAATATCGCCAGTATACATAGATTATGTAGTAGGTACTATACGGCCCGTCCCGGCTTCGAAGTAGAACTATAACTTCTTCATACTATTTATGTCCTAGGACAGCGTTTGCAATATGCTCTTGCATGTGTTAGCCCGTTAATAAAAGAATGTGTTTGTCGTACAAATAGAAGTAATAACAGTTCAATCGGACATGCGTCCGCCTCGCGTCGCAAAGGTTCGATCCCAATGAGCTCGAGATTTCGGAAGATAACATCGTTAAGAAACCATAGCATAGATATATACACTAGTACACACTGTAAGGTGCCAGACGAGCAAAAGAAAAGGAGGGCATTTTCTGAAACGTGTATGATACGCCGTTTTGCAACAAATTTAACGCTGAAATATTACAAAATATATGTACTTATTTTACCTTGGAGTTTTCAGGTAATAAACTATCCAAAACGTTAATAGCTTCACTTAAGTCGGGCGGTGTACAACACAAATAAATTCTTACTTACTTGTACTTCGTACTTGTACACATTATATTGAATAAATAGGTAACTGTGATTTTGAGTGAAACTGTAAAATTAGTAAATAGTCTATAGTCTATGCAAATGAATGGCGGACCGACCATAGACTAAACGATTTTTTTTCCAGAATTAGTACCTATCATATATGTAGCTGTTAACATCTTATTGTCATAACTGAATATGCATATTACTGTTCAAGTTTCTGATTTGCAAGGTAAGGTTTACGACCGTCCGTCTGAGATTGAGATCTCTAAACACGATAGTCGTAATAATATTAGATATCTCCATTCTGTAAGCACTTAAATTTTAATTGCACAGTTCAGATATGCGGTAACTGACGTTTGAACTGAAATTGTAAATGCGGAATTGTTTGTTCGGATTCACAATCGCATTGTTGAAAACACTCGTCTCTACGTTACCGTATCATGAAAACGACAGCTATGAATGCTATTTAGTGCGATTTGCACGCGTTTATTTCGGTGTTAGCCTGAAGCTATTTTACTATTGTATTTATTAGGATTTATGTAAGAGATTATGTAGAGTTTTAACTAAAATTAAGTTTTAGTTTGTAGCAAATATTATTTTAGTTGGTTGGCTGGTTCAAATTAATTAATACTTGTCCGAACGGTACGTAGGCATAATAAACCTCATGAAAACGATGTCTTGGAAAATATCGAATGATATCAAATCTCAACACTCACATGCATTTATAAAGCCTTATGTATGTATGTATTATGTGATATATTTAATAGCTCTCTCCAAATATCATGAAATTTGATCAGAAAATAAATAACAACTAATTTATTTCTTATCTATGAAAACCTCCCCGATTTAAAATCGCTTACGACTAAAAAGTCTATTGAGAAGTAGTACTTGTATTACTGGTTGTTTCGCCGAATTTGCTATTAAAATTTAAAAAATAAAACATAATATTATAATCGTGCTACAAAAAAATAAATAAAATGAACTTAAATAAACCAAAGTCCCCAGCTATCCAAACTATATAAGTAAGCATAAGATTTTCTGTGTGCTTTTTTGCATCGCGCTCATAAACAGTTTTCTTAATCCCGCGCCAAAATCTTGTCTTCATAAAAAGCGTGCAAAAACGAGTCGCTACAAAGTAGCATCTTACAACTTCGGCGAGCGAATTTAATCTACGGTCCAGGCTTTAGGTTAAAGCACTAGATTTTATGTCTAGTAGGTACTACTTTTTACTACGATGCTTTGAAAGGATATTTATTTAGGCTTATTGGCTTATTTATATGGGCTTATCGAATTAAAGGCGCTTAATTTATGGTTTCCACTACATTTTTTATATGTTTAAGGTGGAGCTGTCAAATCACTAGCTTTCTCAAACTCAGGGAATCCTACTGAGAAAGCTAGGGCCTTCAAAGTAGCAAAATTTAGTAAAAAATAACACTAACATAAGGTTTTAGGTAATTTATTTCCTAGCACATACAATTTTGTTTAAAAATGTAACAATTCTTTTGCATAAATAAAAATGATTATTAAAACGGCTTGAACAAATACTTATGCTCAAAAATTACGCGCTTGCTTTGCTCGCACATATCTTGCTACCTCGAAATTTAGGTAACAAACTATGAAAACTTGAACTTAATATTTTTTGTCGTTTGTTATTTTTATAATCCCTTAACGTTCGTCATAGCGCTCCATACCCATTTCACGCATATACAATTCACACTTATAATAAGTAAGTAACTTTTTGTTTATACTAGAATTAGAATTAATTAAAAATAATTAATACCTAAGGCAAAACAACGTTTGCCGGGTCAGCTAGTGTTTTTATAAAAATATAACAATTCTTTTACATAAATAAAAATTATTATTATTATAAATCAATAATATCTGGCTCTCAAGGAGATGACCGGAAAACACTGCTAGATGCTATAGATTATTCAACATAAAGGGTGGTCGTCAGACGAGCACTAGAAATACCTACCTACTCTACTACCGATTAAACATGGGAAATTATTTTCAATATCTGCAACGTTATTCTATGTCAGAATAGTGAGGTAATAAATAAAAAAAAACAGTCTAACAAAAATATTTGATTGATGAATGTTGATACGAATTGTGTGTCGAATATTTCAATGAATGAATTTACCTTTGTATGTTGGCGAACAATATTTTTCTCAATTTTCAGTTGGTTTCGATTTAGTAGTTTAGAATAAAAGCCATCTAGAATAGTTAATTGATATGAGAAAATCAGATCCGCGGTTATCAAGGATTCAGGATTTTGTCGCGTGCTTTAGGAGGATATAATAATTATGTCCAGCAGTAAGTAGTAAGTACAATTGGATTTTTTTATGATTATGATCATAAAAAAATATTGAGCCCAGTTTATATCTAGTTGAAACATACATTTTTAAATTGACGACCTCGTTGGCGTAATGGTTACCTTGCCAGACTGCTAATCAGAAGGTTCCGGGTTTGATTCTCAGCACGGCCAACATCTTTGTGCTGAATTAAATTTGTTAGCTGTCGGTCTGGATGCTAAATATGTTTCTATATAAAATATGTATGAAGTATTTCAGTTATGTTAGCAATCATAATACAAACTAGAAATGGTTCAGTATGGGGTTAACCAGCCGTGTGTGAAATGTGTACTAATATTTATTTATTCTCTTTCAACGATAAAATAACTTGTATTTTCTGAATATTTGTGTCATCTTGTATTTTCTCACATACTTATACCTAATATTACTCGAAAATAAACGCCCTTCGTCTAGGTCAAGTTGTTTTTCAAGTCTGCAGATTAAATGAATATGTAAGTAGATTCTATGAAACCTAACTAATTCTGAATGTTTAAAGAAAAATATGGAAGATTTAGCTCGTACATGAGAACATTTCTAGAAAATACATCTGTATCTGAGTATCTAACTAAGTAATTTCGCTGAAAGTTATTGTTTTCATATTTCTTTAACAATGGCGTATTACGTATGCTATTTCGTTATGAAAATGGGTAATATATCCAACTAACTACTACAAGTAAGATATTTGGATTAGCTTAAGATAAAAAACGAAAGCTAATAACATAACAAAACGAGTGAGGCTTGGTGAGAAAACGTCTGATTTTCAATCTGACGGCCTTTAGTTCGATTCTGGCCCTACCAATGACTTGAATTACAAGTAAGACGCTATCTCTATCAGTAGTCGTCTTTTATATAGTAATCACTTAATTTGATAAAACTGTGGAACTCCTTGCCGTAAACCCTGTTCCCACTGAATACTGTCTTCAAGGCGAGAGTGAACCGGTTTTTTCTAGGCAAGCGCGCTATAACCTAGACCAGTAATATCACTTAACATTAGGTGCGTTGTGGTCAAGCGCAAACTTGAAAAAAACATACTACAGTGTAAACTTTATGCAACGTCAATCGATTTAACGACAAACTCTCTAAAGCGTCGAAATTGGCTTTAGTTGGTTGCATTCCATACAATGATACATTCTCTCCATTTAACGACCACTCTTCTATAACGCCATAAAATGCACAGTCTCTTCAGTGTCGTTTTATAGCGTTTAAACTGTATATGAAAAAAATTACCTCCAGTAAGAGATGTGTCTCTTCCTGGAGATACAATCATAGACCTGTAGGTCAACATCATCAATATCCCTGGCAATTCTAATCAAATACAAATAATTTATTGATAACACCAAAGTTACAAGTCAAATAATATGATATCAATACGAAAGTATATGATACGTACTTATCAATGTCAATTTTCAATTATATTCTAGTAATATAATATCATTACAATAGTACATGATATTAATCAAAATGATAATTTTCACTACTAATTCTAGTAATATAATATTATGAATCAAATGTCAATTTTAAATTCTAGATAATAATTTATATTATAAAAAGTTTTATACCCTGAGTCTAGTCAATGTCAAATCTGCGCTGGGTGTAAGCTTCTCTCCAGTTATGCTAACTGCCATCTGGTCATCACCACGTGGTCCTTTCAGTGTCTTTTTAAATAGTTACACTGTTTATGTAAGAAATTGAACCTAGCAAATATGTACGTCAAGTTGTTCGTACATCGACGACAAATCGAGGCACCTAACAAATTCTAATTCAAAATATTTTATTCAAAACAACAATATGGTTCATAATCCTAGCTAAGTTATAAATATCCTTATGCATAAATTTAGATTTAAGATTAAGGCTAGGTTGAGCTCAGTGCTCTGCACTAGGACAAAAATGTTGTCCTGTATGGCAGTGCAGCAGAAACCCCGTTAGGTAGTTAGTTGTACCTACTAAGTAATATTTAATAAAACTAAAATCTAAAATCTAGAGAACTGTAATTATACCTATGTTTTATATATAATATAGTGTAATACTAGTCTAATCATACAATTTTATATCTAACCCTGGGGCGAGTGTTGGAGTGTGTGAGTGAGCATATGGGTGTCATATAGAGAAAGTATGTGATTGTGAGAGTGTGTGTGAATGATAGTCTGAAGAGGATTGTGTATGAGGGAGTGTGTATGAATTGTGTATAAGTTGTGTGTAGTGTGATTATGAATTTTAACGCTTACAAGATCTTAGTGTTAATGATTATAATTGTACTACTTATTCATATGTCTAATAAACTATGTAACTTCTCTAACAGTCTTGAAACCACGTTTCCGCACGTTCCATTAGAACCGAGGACAGTGCCGCTGAGCCGGTCTCTCTGGCGTCCTCTCAATTGTGTCCAAGGATCGCAGTACGGCCATGTCACGGAGATTGACTTGCCTATAAACTTGTCGGGTGACATATGAGATGCTATGAGACAGTGCCTTAGCTTTTTTTTGTTATTATAAATACTAGGACACATTTCACACACGGCTGGTTAACCCCGTGCTGAACCAATTCTAGTTCGTATTATGGTTGCTAACAACAACTGATATACCACAAATAGATAATAGAGTTAAGAATTTCCGGATCGTGATAGGTAACGTTAATCTTAATTAATATTAGGTAATTTATCTTAGTTAATTGATTTTAGTTAAGTTTTCGTTTACTTGTCTTAATTTGGGTTTCGGATCACAGCGGAAGTACACTAAATATCTAATTTTGTCTTCTATTTACGGGTATGTTGTCCGTGCCGGGAATCGAACCCGGAACCTTCTGATTGACGTACGGTAAAAAAACAAACGTCATCAACAATCGTGAAAATAAAGTCACAATACTGTATCCTAGTATTCTACATCAAGCGCTATCGAAAGTACGTATGTTTGCAAGGCTCTCGAAATAGGCGCGGCAGGTATCAGTTCTAGGCTTTGTGCTCACGTGACGGAAGCGGAAAGGGAAAAGTTCGTGTTCCGACTGTGAATCCAGGCTTTATAACCGGTGGGTTGATGGCGACTCGGTACTTACTCGTATTTCGACACGCAAGGGCTTGAGGGGTCTTAAAAGGCTTAGAAGGTTTGGCGTAGGTTTCTAGCGTGTAAGTATTTTTAGGGTTCCGTACTTAAAAGGTAAAAACGGGACCTATAACTAAGACTCCGCTGTCTGTTTGTCTCCAAGCTGTATCTCAGAAACCGTAATAGCTAAAAAGCTGACACTTATATAATTATGACAAGATATGTATTTCCCGTGCCGCTATAACAACAAATACTAAAAATAAAAAAAATAAAAATCTTAAGGGGGGTACAATAAACGTGTATTTTTTTTCGTATTTTTTAGCTATACATATATCAATAACGGGAGCTGCTAGATACTTAAAAATTTCACAAAATATATAAATGTATATTAGCTATCAAATGAAATTATAAAATTTAAATTAAATAAATATTCAGGGGGGCTCCCATACAACAATGGTACGGAACCCTTCATACGCGAGCCCACCTCGCACTTGGCCAATAATTTTAAGTAAATGGCTGATTTAATACGGGATGTACCTTTATCAGTCATCTTAAAACCCATTTCCGGTTAGTAACCGGTGCTAAGAAATATACCATTTCTTTTTCATTTTCGTATCGGAATCCGTATCACAAACAAATATCCGATTCGTGCCAAATCAATTTAGAAAGAATTTACTTAGCTGAAAATTCTTGAAACGGGATTTTGAACCACAAAGAAAAAAATAAGTCGGCAGATCAGTTTATGCGGAAAAATACCTACATTCTTATCTCTGATTTACTATTCGCCGCTCTGGTCTAAAATCGTAATCGAATCACACGCCCGATCCAATTTTAGTCATGGTCCGCTACATTTATCTTCGGTTTTAATGTTCCGCACGAATAGAAGAAAATCAAAATCTGCGAAAAAAGATTTCTTGAAAATTAGGAAAATTGCTTTTCTTTGTTCAAAATCATTCATAAAAGTTTGACCAATATTTACAAATTTGTTTTCAGTTACACTGGTTCATCTTTTAAGGGCTAAAGTAGCCCTTTGTAAAAAAAACAACTTTTGTACTTGGCTTAGGTTTTTTGAAAGTTTATAAAAATCTCCCGTTTCAAACAAAAAATATGTGTAGGCTTTGTTTATTGTATGTTGCTAAAAATATGATACTGCGTATGAGCAGTGCAGCCGAAACGTCAAAGTCAAAGATTAGATTAAAGTAAATAATAAAGAAAATAGAAAAAGTAAACTTGATTGAAGCGATACGGTGTCGATCTACTGGAAGTAAAAACCTTTAATTGTCGATTTTTCTATTTATAGGTTAGTACATCGTACGTTTAAATATGTGTTTTTCATTTGGGTGTAATATATTTATATTTAACTAACAAAAAAATTTTCTATTTATGGATATATCAAACTGCGTTTTTCTCCCGTACCGTCTAACATATTATTATATATGTTTACCTTAACTACACTAACTAAGCTTCATGGATTTTTTTTCTCGAATTTCCTAATATCGGAAAAAAGCTCGCTTAATTGGTACGTACTCCTGTTCGTACCAACTAACACTAGTATAACATCTCAAGTACCACTCCTTACTATACTGCTTTAAATGTTGGTAGTCAAAGTTTTTAAAAGATCAAGATCATTATCATGATCAGTCGAAAACATACTGTATGCGCTTGACCACAATTCACCTGATGGTAAGTGACATACGGTGAAGCGCACTTACCTAGAAGGAACCGGTTCACTCTCGCCTTGAAAATTGGTAGATTATAGTCATTGGGGAACAACTATATATACAACTCAATGTTTGATGACAAGATTTCTTCTTGACATTACTATTACTGCTTTAGATGAAGGTTGTCATGGGTCATCATCATCAAAATTCTATATCACATTGCGTACAAATATATATTTTTCACTTTTCAGCAATTGAATGGGAATTATTTTTGGTATTTCGACTGATAAAATCAAATTTCGCTCCTACAAATAATGATAAATATTACAATACTTTAAAAAGTTATTTGTAAGTTTTGTCGTGTAACCAAATAACGAGATAGAGTAGAACCTTAATAAGGCTTTACAGCTGATCTAGCCAACGTTAGCCTGAGGAAGTCAGTCACCTATGCATCCACATATTTGCATATTAAAGTCATATGTGAGTCACGATCATGCTTTACCACTGGTTTTTCAAGCAAATATAGCTTCTATAAGTTAAAATATAAGGTTTAAGTTATACATGCATAGATAAGATACGACTAATATGTATAAAACCTTTCACTCATTCCGAATGTGAGCTTCAAGGCTGTGTTTTGCCGCTCAATTGGCTGTATGGGCACAAAGCCTTTATTGTTCGCTAGACAAAAAGTTAGTCAATGAATTAATTTATATTTTGTCGCAATGAACCTTGGTTTGAGATGAATATTAAAGCGGTATGGAAAGTAAATTAGCAAATTTTGGAAAAATAAGTACTTTTAAGTTCTCAGTAAATGAAATAACTAAGTTTCTTTCAGTTTCATTTACATACTTTGATTCGGTGTTAAGAATCGTTAGAGTTCCAAATTATGATTTTGTAAAATTCGCAAGATAATTTCATTATTTAAATAGTCGCTTTGAATTTAAAACAGGTGTGCTTCTGAATTTTATAAACTTACCTTTTTGTAGGTGAATGAATCTAAAATCATATACCTTGCACAAAGATATACTCGTACATTAAATTATTAAACTCTCATAATATTAACGATTTTTTGTTTTACTAACTCACTACAGACTCAAAAATGTCAAAAATTTAAGTATATTAATTAATTATTACATGTTGTTTATTATTTGATAATATTACCAAGAATCATTAGAGCTTTCTAAGATAACGATACGATCAACGCTAGATATTGTTATACTGTTGACTGTATATGTATTTATTTTGTGAAATATCTTCTATCGCATTTTAAGCGCTTCGCTCAAAATATCGGACTCGGTACAACCTTAATAATCGTAATGAGTGCGCCTCATTAAAGATTTGTTAAAGCAGTTTCTCAGTATGAGAATCAGAGTGAGGGTGGTTCTAACAGTAAGACTTTTTGTGTATTGTTTAAACTTTATATTAAAGTTTCGAAATTACTTTTTGGGGTTTAATTTTACCAGCCAATGAGCAGCTTTGATACTATGACTCAACTTTCGTAGTACAATTAGGTGAATTTCCATCTCAAAATTTAGAGAAAGAGTTTAGACTACCCTGAATCTAACCTACAAGGCTCATGATTACAAAGTTTTGAACTAGATATGAGAAATCGCGGTTAAAACTAGCTCTTAGGTTGTCTCTCTGTGAAGTTTTCTCAGGTGTTTAGTTGCCAAACTATTTTAATACCTAACTTCAACGGCTTAAAGTTCTTATTGAAGTGTCTTTGTAAAACCAATTAAGTTTGGAAATAGTTTAAAGCTTATCAGGGTGATCAAAGGTATCAATATTGTAAAGTATATGACATAAGAACGTACTCAAAATTAACAGAGAATAGTAAGTTTACTTATGTACTCGTATATATGAGCTTATTGATAAATTGGGACTAAGCCACTGAAAATACTTATTTTCGGTTCAGAGAATAAATCTATTCTGATGACTTGAAAATAGAACATATTGTCACACAATTTAAGGTATTTTGTAATTTGTTATTATTTATAAGACCGGGATCCCCGCTCTCGATCTTACTTGGTGCAGAGGATAGCCATCGCTATTCAGCGTGGAAACGCAGCCAGTATTATGGGCACCTTTGCACCAGGTACGGTTATTGGTGGGCTTTCCTCACATTTAATGTTCTTGTCATTGATTATTTTAATTTTAATATATTTTATGTGTTATAATTAATTAAATATGCTATTATTAATATTATTTTAATTTAATCTAATAAATAAACTCTAATATGCAAGTGAAAACATCACCTATGTACTCCTTTTTATTTTCTATAATAGTTATGAAGTATATAAACAAAGGTGTATAGTTATGCCATTAACTATACCTCAGCATTCATTTATCTATCAACGTATGTCATGTAATTGTAGAGATGTACGTATATACATATATGTAGTGTAATTGAACAATCAGTAGTGTAAGTGCCGTCGAGCATCAAGCCGTCTTACTAAGCAACTGACCCAGATTGAGTTGCTCTGAATGTCAAGCTTGCAGATATACCAACTTATCTGAGAAATGATTGAGGGAGCCACTGTCGCGTTTAGTGAAAAACAGTTGTTTGAAAATTTTAGTTCCATTTTTTACCACTAAAATGATATTGTGGTCCGGCTCTCAGTGATGCCACAGAATAATAACTTTGGTGATGCTTTGAATGATGTGTCTCTCAATGTGTGTGAATCAGAGGTAGTAGACCTACTTAGTTGTGTTTTATTATGGCACAAGGCAATGACATTGTGACATTTCTTAGTGAAAGTGTTGGCAACATTGTGATTCACGCATTGCTTTGAAAGGAAACATATGGAATTGCCAAATTACAAATTTATAAGGGAAAACTTGCGAATATATTGCGCATTTACTCAGCAAGAAAGAACGAACAAGTATAAGTATTTATATTGAATTCACTTATCGATACTATCATTCTGTTCATAAATTTTACAGCATAATTTTAGATTTTTAGTAGGTGCATAATTTCGTGTACGATTTTTAT
Source organism: Mellilla xanthometata (assembly GCA_035578125.1). Lineage (NCBI taxonomy): Eukaryota > Metazoa > Arthropoda > Insecta > Lepidoptera > Geometridae > Mellilla > Mellilla xanthometata. Next base: position 2,573,870 of record JAPUBQ010000039.1, on the reverse strand, counting down.
TTGGCGTGGCAGTTCCATTTGATTCATTATTCAAAGCCTTTTAGCTTTAGCAGATGTTAGCAGATGTACGATTATTTCGTAGGTGAGGCAGTTCTATATTATTCCTTATTCAAAGCTTTTTTTACTCTAGCAGTTAGTTTAACAGATGTAAAGAAATATTTGTTTTTTTTCAAGACAAGGCAACGAAAACCCTAGATGAGACGAATTTTTACCTTTATTTTATCCATTTGAACTTCGTTCGAAAAAGACTTCTAACAAGCGTAATAATCTAGTGAAACGATTTAAGTTATTTTACACGACTCAAAACTTTTTTGAAACAACCATGCATGTGTTGTAACCTTCACAGAGCATTAGTATAAGTGTGCAAGTCTATTGTTTAGTTATTAATTATATCGGTCAGGGTGACAAAACTTCACGGTGCCGCGTTAAATCACACGCACGAAAAGCGCATAGCTATGCGCAAGCTTACATAGCTGTTTTGCTAAATATGTATATGGTTACATAAAATAAAATAAATGCGCTTTTATTTATCTTAACCGAAAATAAAACAGAGTTTATGGTTCTGTTAGTGTTTACAAGTACAGTGTAAACTCCATGTAACGCCATTCGATTTAACGACAAACTCTCTAAAGCGTCGAAATCAATTGACTTTAGTTAGTTGAAGCCCATCTCTACGAGCCATAGGCAGTTCTGTGGCGTTACCTTTTCGTTAAGTTCAAAATTACGGTCTTTACTCAAGTACCAACATCAAAACAGGAATATATAGCATCCACAGATAGACGAAGAAAAAATTTGTCGAACGCTTTGTTCGCTCAACCAATAAAATCTAAATTAGAAAGACCACGAATTTATTCTGTAACAAAAAAAAAGAATATGTTAAAATGCCTTTGTGGCAACGTAACCAATTCAACCGTTATTACCATATCTTTTATTCACAGAATTACATAGACGATCAAACAAACCGGAAGCACAAAGAGAACAGTTCTAAAACAAAGACAAATTTGTCACAGAACATTAGAATAAAAGACCGCATGTTCTTGACTAATGTTGATTATGTTGATTGAATAACCGATGCTATAACAACAGGTAGAAATTACATTTGAGGAAGAAACGCAAAGGTCAATTTATTAAAATGATGTAACCGGCCACACAAAACAACGCTTTTTGACGTGACAACGTCTTAAATTAGGTTGCGGCTGGGAGTCACTTATGAAAAAGTGTAACGCCCGGTAACGTTACGATGAGTCACCGAACGAGAGAGAGGCCCGCCGAATGCCTTGCATCTCTCTCCCACTCAACTATGATCGGTCTGCTGCGCGCGCAGCACGCGGCAGACGTTGTCACGTAAAATCTTCGCCCGTAAAACCGACTTTACAGGCAACCATTTTTTTATCTACATTATTATCGCTAACAATGGTGTAAGAGGAAAAATAATTTGTTCGAGCTTCAACGTCGAAATTTTTGGGTTTACAACGCTTGCTCTCGTTAAATAGAAATATTGCTTTTAAGGAAAACCTCTTATTGTTTGGTTTGCGTGGAAAAAATATGCCTGATATTGGTATAAAAAGTGCCGCCGGGTTTTTAATACCTAAATATATCAACTTTATCAAAACAGATTTACAGTAAGCATGATATTAATCCTGCCAAAGTGCCTCACAAATTATCTTTTTTATATACAGTACAACCTAACCACACGAGTGAGTGACTTCTAGCCTAAGGTGGAGCATACTAAGTCTGGAATAACTGTTACTCTTAAGGAGGCAGTAAGAACACCCCACCCCGTGTTTGGCGACAAATTTTTTGCAACTTGAGCTGCTAACCAGATAAAAATAAATAAATAAAATAAAAAGCCTTTATTTGGCATATTAACATTCTATCTTAACAATTTAATTATACATAACGACTGTTGTCAGGCCACCCATACGCGGGTAAAGGCCTCCTCCTCGCACTGCTTCCACTTTACTCTAATGTTCTAATAACAATGGTTTTCTTTTAAAAGTAACGTACTTTTGTATTAAAATTTGAATGATATTAAATGTTAATCATAAATCAGAATTAAGCTAACTTTAAGTTGGCCTCAAAGATATCCAAAGTACGAGTATTAAGTTACTTGGTAGTCATACAATCAGGCCTACATCCAATCAAGACTTGCCCATTGAGTCCAGTTGCAAACGGCACTTATAATGGGTTAGCTATTCGTCTCATATCTCGTGGTTGTTTACCTACAATCAAGATATAAATGACCCCTTTAAGGTATGGTATTAAGTTTTCTAATCTGTAAAAGCTTATAGGTATTTTTTGCTTATACTTTGTGGGAATTGCTTGGGCTGATATGAAAATTAGCAGGTATCTAACGTGGTTTTATAAAAATAAATAAATATAATAGGTTCGTGTGTAACAACAGCTTGCCTGATGTTAATCAGCGCTGCTATCTGCGTAGTAGTTATCGTATTTATTCGTAATTTTTGTGTTGCTATTTTTCATTGATGTCTATTTTTCATTTCAATTCCTTCGTTTTTGAAGTTTAATTTTTCATCTTACCTAACTACTATAATTTCAGGTAAGTACCTATTTCTTTCGACTGTCTTCTTCAAATAATTAGCTAGGACAGAGCGCTGTGAAAAAACATGAAACTTGTAAGTGCGCCGTGGGTTATGAAAGATTGGGAGCCCCTGGTCTCTAGACCAGACTCTAGTCTAACGGTGGCAAAGTTGGTTCAGCCAGAGGCCGCAATTACTGACAGATCGATAAAGCGGAATTCATGTGGTGATGCCTTTACAGGGCCCGACCGAGATTTGCGGTCTGCCGTGTTTAGATTTGTTTTGGACGTTAAATGAACAACTGCGTTAGTTTACCTGCATACATACGAATATGTATTTACATCTACGTAGATTTAATATGTGTAAGCTTTAGGGAGTTCAAATTTTTTTTTTATTTTTATTTTATACATAGCATGTACGATATTTTTTACACAGTACTGCTAGGCATTTGCCCAGCAGGGCGCGTAACTTCACGTGTTAGCTACACTCTGGTTTAAGGTGGAGCACGCGTAGTCTGGAATTATTGGCTCTCAAGGAACACACCATGACCTAGGCGAGGATATTCTCTAACACCATGCAAAGAACATTGCGGTACCCTTACTGCGGCCAGTAGCATAAGATATACAACATTTCAAAGGTTTAATAATGTACTCGTATAGAAGGAACCTATGAACTCTTAGGAACTCTAATTTGAATTTAGAGTTAATAGGTTCCTTCTGGGCAAATGTGTAGGTAGGTACATTTTAAACCATAGCAAAGCTTAACATCAGGCCAACTGCGGTCAAACGTGATCTTGGTGATCATTAAAAAAAATGCGTATTTTTATCGACGATCCTAAACTATATTATTTATCCAATCTTTTATCCTTTTAACTTACACAAGCCATCGTTTAATGATTAGTTTAGTAAATCATACCTTCCCACCTTTTCCACAAAGTATGAAACAGTAGTTACAACTGTTACGAAATATGATTTCGATACTTATAGCGTGGGTGAGATATTAATAGATACAATGACCTGCTCAATGATTAGTGTGTAACAATTGAAATAATTGGCGTAGGTTATAGTGTGGGTATTATCCTAAAGAGGCTCATTAACATTAAATAGCGACACTTGTTTAGAATAAACTTTTTTATGATAGACAGGCTTGCGCTTGATCGCTACTGACCTGATGATAAGTGATGTTGCGATCCAGGATCCATACTTGCGTGCTTACCTAGTAGAAACTGATTGACTATCGCGTTGAAAACAGTGAGATTGTAGTTCAGTGCGAACAAGCATCAAAACAAGTGGTTAAAAAGCTGAGTTTATTCCATTAATAGAACAAAACGTTACTCAATATTTAGTGATTAAGATGCAAAAATTAACATTATAATAAAAGTTGATCAAAAAGTCATTTAAGATTTATAGACAAGTTTTTACTCTAACTCATAAGTCTGATTGATAAAAAATTGGCAAATAAACATTTTTAGGGATACATAAGTTACATTTTCAAAAACTTTATCTGTTTATATTTTATAAAACTAGCAGTAATTCTATATTTTGCCCATATCATCGTCTTAATGAGACACTTAGTTTGGGTTCGCACTTCAGTTAACGAAATTAACAGAGTACTGTTAATTAAAACATCTGTCTATCTCACTTAGCACTCACGCGTAACGTTATTTCATTAAGCTCTCGTCACGTTTTAAGTATCAAAGTGCTCATCCTAAACTAATTATACCTAGGTCATTAGTTTGTCCCAACCCATTAGCTCAAACTCAGTCTGAGTTTCCAGACACATTATTAAAATAACCTTTTAAATCTTGCCACTGAATGTTTATAAGTATCAAATACATTTGGTTAGAGTTTTAGATTAAATTACTCGTTTTAAATTAAAAGACATTGTTTTATGTCGTTTTATTTTTGGGCTAACTCGCTCAGCTTAATTAAGTCCTTTGAAAACAAGCCTTTGTTTTAGGCTTCGTTTTTATTAAGTATCAGAATTACGGCAAGCTTTAGTTTAAAAGGGATGTAGTCTAAAAGCATTTAGCGGTAAATCTAAACATATCGGCCGGACTGTTTTCAAACAAAATCTTTTACAATTTTAGACAAAATAATTAACCAAAGTTTTTTTTTATATTCCATATACTAAACCATTTCAAGTTTGTAATATTATGGTTGCTAACACAGCTGATTTACTACATATATAAATACTTTCTATTAAACTAAATGTGTGTTAAATTTAAATTTGAAAAGTCCTATAAAATTCAGCGAACACGATTTTTTAAGTTTTGTTAACTTTAATTCAGTGTTAAGAATAATTAGAGTTCCAAAATACGATTACATCTTTTTTTTTTTTCGTCTAACGTTTAATAATTTTGCACTTCTAAGAGTAATACAGAAATGAAAACAAATCTTACTTTTTTCATTTTTTATTTTATTTACCTAGAATCCTTAGAGCATAAGCTCTAAGGATTCTAGGTAAATAAAATAAAAAATTTCAACAATATTGTTAATTTCTGATATTATTTCGTGAAAAATCTACTGCCGCACGGCAGGCGCTGCGCTCTAATATGGTTATATAATTATATTATTATGAATTAGCGACTTAGTTAATATGAATCTATTATTATTTTTTATTCTAATTGTGTCAGTCAAATTATTAGATAAATTTTGGGAAGGACTAGCTGCCAAGGCACGGCTAACGCCTATTTTGGCAGCTTAATGATTAAAATATGTATTTTTTTGTGCAAATAAATTATTTTGAATTTGAATTAATTCGGCACAATAGCGCCTTAAAACATTTGATTGCATAAACTATAAATTCAGTCCACCATTCAAAAGGAAGAGCACAAAATCAGCTGGCGCCGTAATTTATTGTTTTCCCAGTCGTGCGCTGTAAAAACAGACGTCCAGCCAGTTGCATTTATCTAGGGCCTTCATAACTCGACTGGTCTGTCGGTAGAAACTGCGGAATTCTGAACTGAACAATAGCTTCTTTTATAATATGATTCCATTCCAAGTTCATTTTTAAACCTCGACGTTTAAACGACAGGATGATATAAAGTTGACGTGTCTGTATTAAAATTGGCTTGACACTACGTTCATAGTACAGTAGATTAATTATAAATTATTGATTTATCTAATAGTTTATTTAGTACAAATACAGGGGTGAAACGTACTATGAGTAATTAAATGCTAAATTATAGCTAAGTCTTAGTGTACGTTTTGCCATATCCACTGCGCCCTGCGCTAAGTATCATATGATCCTGTTATGCGGGGCAACAGCATTTATATTTGACATTTGTCTTTGAAATTTAATGACATTTATATTGATTATATACCTATTTAATGTTATTGTGTGACTTGTAACTGTATTGTTATTAATAAATTACTTTGACTTTGACTTTTGTCGTAGCTCCTAAATAGCTGAACCGATTTTGACTTAGTAGTTTTTGTTTAAAGGCGTGGTAGTCAGGTTCCCAGCTGTGTTTAATGAAAAAGAGATTAAGATGGCTGCTAACCAAATTGGTGAATGACATATTTTTTTTACAACTCCTTTCAATTTGGGTAACAAATCAAGTTTGCCCAGTAAAATGTATGCTAAATGTTATTTTAATGTTGTTATGTTATTTCAAACCCAAGATAGACGTTAATACAAAATGTTGGAGGATTTCTAAATTCTTATTTTATCCTTGCCCACGTTTAAGTTACGTATTTGCTTTATTACTTTCAGCAAGGATTTTGCTGAATTGAAAAGTTTGTCTTTGTGTTTTCATTTCACGAAACAATGTTGGCACTCTTAGAAGGAAGTTTAGCTTTTGTGTTTTAAAGAAATTATTGTTCGAGTTTAGCGATAAAACTACTAGAATTCTAGAATTGCTTGGAATGTTGTGTGAAAATGAATTGTTGTCTTGTTTTGATAAAAAATAAAAATATACTAAGCTTTTGTTGCTGTGATTTCAAGACTTACTACTTATATTAAAAAATAATGTGTAGTAAAAAAGTGAAAATACTTATTTTTATTTAAGTGAAAATACTTATTTTTATATATAATTAATTAATAAATGTCAATAATTTGTCTTATTTTATGTTTAGTTACAATTATACATTTTAGAAAATACACACAATTTTTATTAAATTTTCGAAAAGTATACATTACATTAATTATGAACATTATTCATAAGTTTTGAGTTTGTTTCATTGTAAAGATGATAAAATGTTTTAACAATTCTACAAGGAATAGATTTTAAGATGACTATGCAAATCAAGTTAACAATTTTGACACCCATTCTAACTAAATTTACTTACTGACACAAAACTTGTCGTTCCACTAATTGAAGCCGTCATTACTAATTGTCAATTGTTAGCAAGCTAGACTCAATTAAGGCTTACATAACAGCTGCTGGTAAATAAAAGCCTCAGCCTTTCAAGCAGGGAAAGCCTCTTATGAAAACCGAGAGACTGCAGACTTGGGTTGCGTTTGGGAACCAGTGAAAAATACACTGACGGTGTGTAATTCGCATTTAATTTGTATATTCGAACTTTGAATACTGTAAATTTGATTAATTATCATCTTACCTACTGAAAAACTTGTTAGCGAATAATCTAACTTATGCGATTATTTAAAAATGGATCAATTATGACACTTACTTGTTTTGGGAAAAGCCCACAGATTAGTATTTGGTTTTTTCTCAATTATCATCACTCGAATAAATTAATAGAATGGTTAAGAATGCAATAGTACATATCATCTGGGAGAATTCCATGTAAAAGAGAAGTCAGAAGACTTCCAATTGTGAAAAGGAGCCCGTACGGTGTAGCCTCAACAACAACCTATCATCCGGGTGGAATTAATGCGTTTCTAAACTCAGTTTTTTCAAAAGATTTTCTTTACATAAATTTGTATTTGGAGTAATGCTCTGCAAAAGGCAGCCATGAGTTTTAAATCATTTAGTCTAGTTATTAAAAAAAGTGTGATATCTTGAATGTGTGGAAAAGGGTTCTGTGGTAATTTTATTATTTTATTAGAAATAATTTTATAACAATCAGGATTACGGTTTTTCTTTCTTAATTGTAAGACTGCAATAGACCAGTTGTTTATTCGTTTAGTCTAAAATAACTGGCTCAAATAGAGTTCTGAAACACAATGTTAAGTGCTTGGTAACCGATTTTTCAATATGAGGGTGGTAAAAGTAGCTTGCCAGGCGAGCACTAGAAAACACTCTACCACAATACACTACTCTATCATAATTTAATGAAAGCCAATGGAAACACTCCACGTAGAGCTTGAGTGACATCTGTATTGCTAAACGTGGTTAGGATTAAATAGGTTCAAGTCTGTCTCGAAGACTGAATACCTGCTCGACTTGTCGCGCATACTTGATCCCTGACGCTAATTTAGTACATTAGCAATGTGCTAGATACAGGTACGAGTTAGAAGGATGTGTTTCAAGTGCAAATTTGTATTCGATTATCTATGATGTAAGATAACATCTTCTAATATATAAAATTTCCATGTCACAATGTTAGTTACCGTACTCCTCCGAAACGGCTTGACCGATATTACCAAATTTTATATGCGTATTTAGTTTAATTTTAATTTTATAGGTCTGAGAATCGGCTACTATCTATTTTTAAAGGCAAAACAACGTTTGCCGGGTCAGCTAGTTTTATTTAAAAGTATTAAATGTTTATAGCGAAAAAAGTTGACTATCCTACGATGAACTAAGTTAAATTAAACTTGCGCTAATGTGTGAATCTTGTCCATTTTTATTTAACAAATAGAGTATTAATCTCTTTGTCCACATAAAATTTTTTTTTGGTATTATACTATTTGAGTCATATAGCTGTTTTTGTAAACTGATAAAAAACCCCGAAGTAAATTTGTTTTTACTACTTACTAAAATACCCCTGTACGCTATCAAAAATTTTTCAGTAATAAGTGAATCAGTAAAAAAGTAATTACAGAAATTATGTGGAACACGTAAAAATAAAATCACCAATTCCCCGTAGAAGTCTAGTCTGACTTTAGTCCGTCCTGTTCTACCGCACAGACACATTGTAGCTCTGTCCTTTGCTAGCACCCCGTCACGCGACCGCAGAGGTGAACAGTGCTAGCTAATATGAGACATTGCTTGCATCGACCATCAAGTGGTATACTCACACCTCAAACCCTCAAACACCTCAAACCTCAAACGATAAGACATTTTCAAGCCCTTTCTATAGCTTAATATCAACTTTATTGACATAAAATACATTTTACACGAGCGAATGTAATGAAATTCAATTCAAATTGCATTACTTCCTACGCACGACAACACAATAAGACTTTTCTCATCTTTCCAAGCCTTTGCAACATGACAAAATTCGAGTGGGATTATCAACCTTAAGCTTTACACATACCGACTAACAAAAGGGAAAACATGATCACGCATTTGTTGACCTTTTCCATTAATATCTACTACCTATAGGAGGTATTTATACGTGACGCAAATTGAATGATGTTTTGTTATTGTTCGTATTGAGTTACATTCGGTAATTGATGTTCGGATCAAAATATTAACTGTTTTGTCTTGTTTATTCATGCTATGATTTATAAATGTCCCAATTTCTATCTTATCCCCTTTATCTATCTATCTATCGTTTATCTATTTATCTAATAATGAATGAACGTTTTGAGGACTTATAAATATATTTATTACTTTTTCACGTTCCAACGTTTGAGCGTATTGGGATGAAAATTGATCTAGAGATAATTTAGATTAAACCCTTGATGGAGTGGATCGGTTACCGCTACGGGGTTTTATAACATTCTAAGTAAGTAACAGTAATAGAAAACGGCTGAAGTTAGAGTTCCTAAACTAGAGAGGAGAACCAAGATACATTCATACATACATGTAGACATCATAAGAAAGAAAAATTGACTTAAAAGACGCTACAATGTACTCGCTTCACTCGCTTTAAAAAAGGACTTATTCGATTAATTGAACTACATACAACGTAACTTATAACAACTATAGCAAATAAACCATATTCCTTAATAAACATCAAGCTTACCCATAGAGGTAAGATACATAAATGAGTTCGTTAGACTTCCATCAAGCTGCGAGTAATTTGGAGTAGATTGGACTTATCCGTTTGTTCGTTACCGCGATCTTACGCTGCAGGAAGAGCACCGGTGATAGGAGGCTGTGATGTTTTTCCTTCAGATGTTCCCAAATGCTCTAGTTACGGAGCAGCAAGAGTTTTATTCCTGTCAGCATATTGGGCACGATGCCCTGTGGTAAAGAAAAGATGAAAAAATGCTGGCTAAACTAAGTATGTGTATTATATTAGTTTTATCTTAACTAAAGTTACGCAAATAGCTAAAGCTCTAAAAGAGTGAAAAAAAGAAAGAGATTTTTCCCTATTTAGAGACGGAGGTCAAAGTTTCGGCCGCTGATAGAAGTATCTGGAAAAAACTTCACGAATAAGAACCCAGTTCAGGATGAGTAATTATGAGAGGCTATTTATATTTACCTTTTAATATACATAAGTATTACCACAGAGTATTACAATATAATACATATTATAAGATTGACGTGTATGTCTGTCTGTTGGACACCGCTAAGATGGATGCAGCCACAAAATGGTGGAATGTCTTAAAAAAATTCCACAACTGCCTTAATGTGGGTATCAAATGACAGGGTTTAATAAGTAGAATACAACACTATGATAAATTTCAATTCAAAGATGGCTTTTAACTTCAACATTTTTAATTTGCACTTTGAAAAAAACTTCTAAGATTCGAATTAGATTTTTTTAAGCATAAACGTATGAGTGCTTAGGTATAATAGAATATACTAAAAGCGAGATAATATATAAAAAAAACTAAAAAAACGAGTCAGGTTAGTGTAATGTATAGACAAGAGTGACAAGCAAGTCTTGATACTTTTTTATCTCAATTGGCATCACTATAAACGTCGTAAAATCTTATTTTAGTGCCAAATACGGCACGTACTACTCGGGACTTTGTTTTCCTCTATCCCCTACCGGCGTTAAATAAACTGGGGGAGATTGCAATTCAATTTACCGTTATTTGTATTTCTAAGCGGATGAGATCTCGGATGCAGTGTTTTAATCGTACGTTCCCTATGACACTAAGGTTAGGCACTACTACTTAACGTTTCAATAGTGTCATAATACTATTCGAGGTTTATAGAGAGTTTACAAAGGTAACTAATAAAATGAAAATATATATATTGACGTGACAACGTCTTAAATTAGGTTGCGGCTGGGAGTCACTTATGAAAAAGTGTAACGCCCGGTAACGTTACGATGAGTCACCGAACGAGAGAGAGGCCCGCCGAATGCCTTGCGTCTCTCTCCCACTCAACTATGATCGGTCTGCCGCGTGCTGCGCGCGCGGCAGACCGATCGACCGATCGACGACCGACGTTGTCACGTAAAATCTTCGCCCGTAAAACCGACTTTACAGGCAACCATTTTTTTTTTAATTTTATTTTCATTTAAATTTAAATCAATTATTATATTAAAGCATCCTCGGTCAGGGTGGTTTTTGACACATCGAGTTTCCTTGGCAATTCAGAGGGGTAACGCCGCCAGCATTTTGGGGACCTTCGGTGCAGCGCGGGGAGCTCATAACCTGTTTTGGTTGTTTTTCGTGTTTGTGCAGTTTTCATTTTTAATTATAAGTGACGTGTATTTAAAATAAATATAATCTTATATTGGACGTACGTACTTTTACATCTTATATATAAAATTTCCGTGTCACCAAACTCCTCCGAAACGGCTTGACTGATCATTACCAAATTTCATATGCGTATTCAGTAGGTATGAGAATCGGCCAACGTGGAACGTTTTTACCCCTAAGTGATAAGGGTTGTTCACCCTTAAATTTTTACTAAGCAAAACAACGTTTGCCGGGTCAGCTAGTAATATTATAAATTTAACCATTTAAAGGGTTCAAATTACAAATTATTTTAGTAAACTCTATGAGTGCATTGAGAACTTTACTTTCAATAACATGAGACTGACAAGCAATAAACAAACATTAAATATCAAGGATATTTTTAAGAAACAAAAGTTACTATAAAGAAATATTAACAAACAACACAAAAATGTTTAAAACTTTTAAAAGTAAATAACGATCATGCTAATCGTTATTTAGTTTTTGTATCTAAAAATCTTTCCGTTTGGATCTACCGTAGTGCCAGACAGTAATGCCAATGGAAGGAGACCATTTTAATTAGCAGCTGCGAGGTTGAAGATAGTAGATTCTAGTCAGCGTTAGATTGAAACATGCGCAACCAATCATACAGCGACTCAGCTGAATTAAAAGCGGAGCTAGAAATTGATATATTGATACGTTTTTCATTTGCTTCAGTCAGACAAGCTTATAATAAAATGGAATTAAATACGCTTATATTCTTAGTAGACATCACTTACATTTTTTTTCCAATAATTACTCTTTTAATTCTCGCAAAAGAGGGTATAGTTAGTTTTCTAAAAAAAATCTCGTATGTAGTTTACTTGTAAACGTTATAAATTAACTTCTGCAATAATGTATCGTAAATTTAATCCAAACAACAATTGAGAGACTAATAAAATGTAATCTGGTTGCTATTTAATAACTAAATTTCAAATAGTTGTCCCTCCTAACCACTTCGGTTTCCGCTCGTTTACCAATTTTATTACAAATTGTAGAGTAAACTGGTCACTGCGATTAAAATAATGGATTGTAGGTTCTACTAGTGTAGTATGAATACCTTTACTGACGTAGATAGATAATAAATATAAAAAAATAATATAAAAATAGAAAAATTAACTTCTTATTGGACGTATACCGATAATAAATACTCTTAATATTTAGGAATCATAATACTCGCAAAAAAAAACACAAAACTAATTGTTATTACTTTACGAACAAAAAGAAGCCTAAACACATCCAGTAGAATATAAAAAAATAAAAGATGTTGATGAATTCTTATCTTAATAGAAAAACACATTGAAATAGTAGTAGTTAAGTAAAACAATTAAAAATATTCTGCTTATAAGGTGAGGTGGGGTAAGAGGAACATACTTCATTTTCAGGAAAGTATTTTGTGGTCTAGGAAGAACAGATAAAATCTTACAAGATCTTTGAAACACACAAAAATTGTCTTTATCTTTTAGCTTCCCGTAGACAAAGTTTCATTGCGCTACTAATAGTCGTTACGACGATATTTGTGTAAATGTCCAAATTGAAAAAAACGTCCCTCTTCCCCCTCAACTGGGGTAAGAGGGACAGTCGTTGTATTTCATACAGTTTAAGTTTGAATTTAAATATTCGTTGCTAAATTCTCGTGAAGTTCTAGATAGAACTGCTTCAGTCAATATTGAATCTTACTGTTGTTGAAATAAGGTCTCATTTAGAATTTAAATAAAGTGTAATCCAATTCGGGGTAAGAGGAACATATAGGTTCAATCAGGGGTAACAAACTAAAAATAACTGGACCAGTGATATTTCTTTAGCTATTTAATCTCATACAAAAACATACAAAAAATAAAATTAAACAGTCTTATACCTTTTCTTTTTCCTTACATGAAAAAAAAAACAATGGCACTATGAACGAGATCAATATTGCGAATTAGTCTTAAAAAATTCTAAACTTCAAAAATAAATTATATTGCCGTATGGTATTCCTCAGCTTGGGGCTTTTTAACTGAAAGTCCATGTCTATTTTTGAAAGCAATGAACCAGTCATCGCCAGGGATCCCATCTTTAAAAGGAGTTTTGATCTTATTTTCAATCACGTATCGACCAACCAATTCAATCACTTCTTTGCGAGTTAATCCAAACCCTTATTTTTCCATTACGTGGAGATTTTCCGCAAGCGTTTCTTCGACATATGTGGGCAATGCAGTACACCTGCCTAAAGTTTTAGATTTTAAGCCTTTGCGTTCGTATACACGGTTCACAATTGTTGACCTTGGTATATTATAAAGTTTTGCGGCAGCGTAAGCAGATATTGTGCCATTTTTTACTGCCTTGACAGCGTCATTTAATTTTTCATTATCATATCTGCTTCTATCCGATATTCGAACATATTTTCGAGGCATTTTTTCGTATTATTCCTGTAACAATCATTAGTAGGTACATTAATTCAGAAGTCAATAATAGCTGCATTGGCAGCGCGAAAGAATGAAAGATAAGAGCACCCCTATGCGGGGGAAAAAAAACACTTAACATTCCCTATCTCAAAAACTACTGAACCGATTTTTGTGAAATTTGCACTGTTCCCCAAGTTGAACAATATTACTTTCACAAAATGTTAAATTTGAGAATGTTTTTGTTACATTAGGTACCTAGGTACTCTTTATACCTTTTTATTTATACTAGTTAAAAATGACATATTCAAAATGTTTGTCTTCCCTGCCATGGGGTAAGAGAAACATATGTTCCTCTTTCCCCGTCAATAGTGACCCTCTTACACCAGCTAATGTTTTTTGAGGTAAGAATTTACAAGTGAAAGAAAATCGTATTATTAGTGGTTTTTAATCTAAAATAACTAATAAAACACAATACTTACAGTTCTCACGCTGTATATTCCACCATCAAATTATTTGTATCAGTCTTTTTTGAAGTAATTATTCACTTGCAAAATAACGCGTCAAATTTGTGCTAGTCAAATTCACAACTGTCTGACGTTTACTCATTTTTGGCGGCTCTTGACTAACGTAGCGACATTTAGTGAAAGCCGTTCAAACTAATTCTACTTTTCTGTTTTATTGACGGAGAGCTTGAAGTGATAAACGCTTTAGTTTACTAGTTATGGACTCGTGACCCTCTTGCCCCGCTGACCCTCTTACCCCACCTCACCTTAATTGGCCAAGTGCGAGTCGAGCTCGCACTTGAAGGGTTCCGTACCATTGTTGTATGGGAGACCCCTTAACATTTTTTTATTTTTTATTTTTAGTATTTGCTGTTATGGCGGCACGGTAAATACATCTCTTGTGAAAGTTTCAGGTCTCTAGCTATCACAGTTTCTGAGATACAACCTGGTGTCAGACAGACAGCGAAGGCTTAGTAATAGGGTATCCTGTTTGTACTTTTTAGGTACGGGACCCTAAAAATGCATTCTCTACAAGTACCTACTAAATGGAGCATTCAATTTATATGAATTTAAATAATAAATAATCTTTATGTGCGCTGTATTACATGTAATTAGTTCAAACCGGGGTATCAATAACGTGTATGATTAATTTGAAATTATATATGCTGAGAAATATCGCCATATCCTGTCCGTTGATCACTGGTTAAGTTATATGGAGTAGACTGCGGTTACACAACCATGGACTACTTTGCCACAGAATAAACACTAGTTGCTAACCAACTCATATTCTAACTGAACTAAATTAAACTAAACTGCGTTATGGGAATAATTCTTGCACTGTTCATTGCGGAAGTACACCAAAACGTTACGTTTAGAATTTAAAATCACACAAGATTTCTACCTCGTCGTATACTAGCGGAATATTTTTTTTTTCGTTGACGAGGGCGAAATCTTCAACAAGATACCTGGTCACGATGCGGCGCAGCCAGGTTATGTGGGATTTGTACCTACTAAAACCCCTCCATTCAATATGTACCTACATATTGAAATTGTTCGATTAGCTGTACTTAATAAAAGTGGGGTTAACGAAATCAGGCCACGGTCATGAAAAGTTATGAGTATTTTGTTCAATACCAAACCCATTTCATGGTTGTTAAAATATCGTTTTCCAGTCGCAACTAAACTTCTAATTCATTCAGTACAACTCAATTACGGACAATACCGGCCGTGAATTGCTTTTAAAATTGCGAGCTACTGATATATCTAGTTTGCCCTTTGGGTAGAAACTAGCGGAATAATTAATTTATTTATAAATAAGTTTTGCATTTTATGACATTGAAGCAAATGAATGTAGCTATGTATGAACATGGTTTTCATAGACAATAAACCATTCATTCATTCATACTTATTTGACAGCTGTCAATATACATATGCATATTGTAATAGTGAATTCTTCTGACACATAGATTAAGATCAAAAGTAGTTAAGGGCCTAGCTGAGGCCAGCTTTTTGATCAACAGTGTCTTTTACCACACGAGTTAGCGACACTGGACGAAGGTGTAGTATGCCTAGCTAGAATCACTACCTGTCAAACAAAGTGCCGCGACACATCGTGAGGTGCTAGGCGAAAATTTTTTCAACTATACCATACAATACAATGTATCAGTTTCAGTTTATTTTATTCAATATAAGTACAAAAGGAAACTTATGAATGTCAATTTACAATGTCATTTTACAATATTATGATGTCAATTTACAATATTAAAATGTCAATTTACACTATCAGAATGTCAATTTACTATACTAAGTATACCTATGTATAAACATGTATAATTATTATAGTGTGAACTGAAGCTGATGTAAAGAATTGAACCGGTTACTAACCCAATCTCGCCGATTTTAGAGCTAATTATCTCGAGGAAATTGCTTCGCGCCTACTAGTTAATTTAACCTGCGTTAATTTAATACTGTGGTGACATAGTGAATGTAGGACATTAAACTGACAAAATGTAGAAATCTATCCCACGGCCACAAGGTGTAGGCAAAGATTAAAATTGGAGGTTAGAATAGGATACGAGATATCCAATTTTATAATTGGTAAGACCATAAATAAGCAATAAACTTAATGAAATAAATGAAATAATTTTATTTGCTTAGCCACTGGTAATATGTACCTAAACATGGTAAATTAACATTTAGAAGTGTCTCTTGTAGGCTACCACATGCGGTGTGCAAAATGTCATAAATTTAATTACTTATTAAAATTGAAACTTAGATTAGCAATTATTTAAACTTTATGAGTATTAAGTATTAAATAAAAGACGTGTAGTATCGTTCTATTAGAGTAAATATTAGATAGTCATCCATTTATGGAGAAAATAAAGTTTAAATTAATAATAAAACTAATTATGAAATGTAAGAGGGCTTTTTCCTACTATGAGGAGTCGGCATAGCATTTTTTCCGTTTTAATTTACTCTATCACATGCAAGCTAAGATTAAAACTTCTTTAAACATTTCTCCCTCTTTTTCCTACGAATACTACTAATTGAAATAAAATCTCAAATGAAACTCAGACATTTATACAATTCCGATTGAGGCGGCTTGTCAACAGTTTTATTAATGGCAACCAATAATTAATTTCCAGTGAATAATGATTGTGTAAAATTTCCATAATGGCAACACCGGACATGGCTGTCATAAAACCCCCGACAAATTGGTTTGATGGTCATCGGTTGAATACGGGCTTTTTTTTTATGAGAAGAGGCCCAATTTCAGATATTTCGTCTAGAAGTTTCAGTCATGTCAACTAGTAGAAAAATCAATGGAACAAAATTGTTTACGAAAACATTTATCGTACAATATGTAATCTTACAGCTGTGAAAATCTACTAAAAAGTTTAAGCACAGAAAGAAATAAAAATAAATCAATGTAAATGAGATTTCAATACAAAGTGAAAGATTTTAGTATATGCTGAACGGAGGTAATTCTTAACACCAAATAACGATACTTAGAACTCGAAAAGAGATATACAAAAGTATTTTGATAATAGCAATTTAGTACCGTAATGTGTTTCAAAATGTAGGTAATCCAACTAGAGCACTATTTCACACATTTAAACACTAGAACGCTGTTTCCAAACGCAAGTGTAACAATTTTTGAAACAGTTAAGCTTAATAGCCGTGATACGGTTGTTAAAACATTATTATAGACTGCCAACTCTCGCTCCTGATTGGTTGTTCTCGTTAAAGCAACTCGCCAATTTTATTTTATCGGCATTCAAATGATTTGAATAGACACGCTTTTTGTCCAACAGTTTAAAGCCTAAAGAGTCGAGTGTATGCAAAAATAAACTTGTATACTATTAGTTTACTGTGTAGATTCTTATGAATTCTAAAGAAGGAAAGAGGTTCTTAATACGACCTGACTGATTATTGTATCAAATTACCGTCTTTTAAGCCCAGTGCAGATTTTTTCTTGTTTATCGTAAAAGACATGCTTTCTGATTGGTCTTATATTAGTTTAATTAAAATTGTTTTTGTATTATTTTTAATAGAAAGTGACTCTGTATTTTTTTATTTTACTTGTTCTATGTTATTTCTTATGACATGCGTAAAAATCTTTATTATAATTGATATCATTCTTTGCCAAATGCCCTGTTCCTCGAAACCTATATAAAATCTATCGATTTTCAAGACAGGAGTCGACGGGTTTTTTTCTAGACAAGCGCGCTTTATCGCTTGTCATCAGGTAATTTATGATCAAACACAAGGAATAAAGCCCATTCTGAAAAAATAGATACGTGTTTTATAAGATAAGCGTTATATTATAAGTCTAGTGGTCTGTACTGCTCTGTGAACGTAAAAGTGATATGAATACATATCTATCGGATATACAAAAGAGAATCATTAGAAATCGAACATTGTGATATCATCTCTTGAGACTCGTGAGTCGAAGCATATTAATAAAGGTCATGTTTATTCAAAGAAAACGTCGTCATAGTCTGGATTGATATTTATGCGTCTCAGAATTTGTAAACGAAAGTTATTGGTCTCGACAAACTTTCGTAAGTTTTTGATTAACATTTAAAACAACAAAATTAACATTCTAAACAATAACATTGACTAACATGACTACATTTTTTATTTTTTTAAAATATGTTAAAAAATTCAATTTTTGTAAGAAAACTAGGATTTTTTTACTGATATTTTTTTTTTTTCACGAAGAAAAAAGTTGTCGTTCCGTACAGCATTTGAATTCATTCATTCATTTATTATATTTAGGAGCTGGGCTCTTTACCATGGAGTTTTTTCCAGGTTGCTCTATCCTTGACAAAATCCTTGACTTCCCTATACTACATGACTTTCTCCTTTTCTTAATTTGGTCTAAAGCTACCCTCTAGGTCTTCCTCTTCCTTTCCTTCCTCTTCTTCATTTCCTTCTATGATGATTAGTTAAGGCTTAATTATCAAAAATACTATATTTGATATTTATGTAAATAAGTGACTTTATTGCAGACATTTAAGAATAATTTAGCTGGAATAACAAATCATTAAATCACATTATTATTTCGTTAGCTTTCTCCAAAATTAACAGAATTGTCAGTTTAAAGTTTTACAAAGTGGGGTTCTGTATTAAATTGTACAACATACAACGAAAAGCCTTAGTAGACGGTGGTATTATGTTTCTATTTGTTCGTGCTTGGAGCTTTCAAGGAATTCACGAGAAACTTACTGTAAGCTTCGTTTTCTACGTACCTATTACAGGCACCTACTGACTTCAAGTATATCTAGATTCCTATACATGTATTCGTTTTCCATTGTTAAACGCGATTAACAGACTTTAGTTATAAATATTGTTTGTCATATGGATAGCTCTTTAAATTTTCCAGCCTTGAAATCGTCCTTATTGTATATTTACGGTAATTTTAGAATGCGATTAATAGAAAATGATTATCATGACTTTGTTATTATAGTATTGGTTTTAGTTTTAGTGTGTAGGCTAATTTAATAATAATTAGAGTTTTTTTACAAACTATATTTAATAACTATTGCTTTGTGGTTTAATGAAGCATTCCAGAACACTGTCAACCGAAGAACAAAGATTATATTTCTACAAGAAGAATCTACAAAAATCTCTTTCATCCGTGTCCCAATTTTAACTACAAAAACAGCCTCAGGTTTATATATTTTGTCCTTGTTTTTAGATATAACAATGGAAACAAACATACTCTAGGTATTGTTGTACAAACCTTAGCAACTACTAGTTATAGGTTGGCAGCTTCAACGGTTATTGTGAGAAAATTTCACTTAGGAATTCCAATTCCGGGAAAACCACGGGTTGTTTGGGAGTATATCAGGGTGCTTGTTTAGGAATTATGATGTTGAAGTTTTCCAGTAATGTAATCAAACACAGACCTTTCAAGTTAGTTTGAAGATTAATTAACATACTAAAAGTTTGAGTTACATACAAATAGCGATGCGATAGCGAAAACAGCAGAATATAATTCATTTTTTTTTATATTTTAATGTTTATACTCGTACTTACGATTTTTATTTTATTGAATGTACTTACTCTTACTCGAACGTATGTACTCGTACATATATGTCGCGTCATCTAAAACTAATACTGGAATAACATGAAAGTTTGTCTTTGCGAATGTACATAGATTTATAATATAGATTTGTAACAGCATAGTTACATATATTTAAATGTATCATTCGTTACCAATGAAACAAAGGTTCGATAAAAAAATAAAAATAAATCTATGTACATTCGCAAAGACAAACTTTCATGTTATTCCAGTATTAGTTTTAGATGACGCATCAAATATGTACGAGTACATATGTACGTATTAATGGTAATATATATTTCACTGTTAGTGTCTGTTTTGTTTTATTTTTGATTTATGTACTTTTCGGTTTCTGAATTAATATACTAAGAGTGTACACGATGCATAAATTGTGTAATTCTGTGAAATATTTATTTAGGAATTGTAGGAAACGCGGACGTATGTCTAAATTAGTATTAGTTTTTTGACCGAAATAAATATCAAAATCCTTCCTCAATAAATAAATATAAATATTATATATGGTTATAATGTAGCTGGTTTTGATCGTAGATAAAATAAATAAATAGTAGTTGTACTTACCATTTGGACATGTGAAAACGTTATCCTGAAACAAAAAATAAACGTATTAGAATAAAATTATGGTAAATAAATTAATAAGGTAATTCCCCCATAAACTTTATTGTTATAGGGAAGTAAAAAAGGTATTAGACTATTTAGGTACTTAGGTAAAGACTAGTAATTTTATTCCAGTTTACGTGGGTGCATGTAGAATGAGATAAAATAGTTTATTTGATGCATGTTTATTTGTTATCTATGATCATGGTGATTAATTCTAATCGCAGTAATCTTCGATTATTAGATTAGGTACAAAAAATGGACTCGTCTTGGATCTATCGATGTATGAGTATTATGTATTTATATCACCTTTCTCTCAATGCTCAGTAATAGCACCCAAAACAATACTGTTGGTTCGAAGGACCTCAATACCGATTTTTTTATATAACTAATCTAACTGTTCCAATTCAACCGTGTGTATAGTCAAACCCCCGGTTCAATTAACAATACAGATTGGATCTGCAGCTCTAACAAAAACGTGTTGATTTTTCCTGACCACTCACATACATACGACCTGCCGTTTTACACTTTATGTAGGTACATAGGTAGGCACTATTGAATAGAACCTCTATTTTATTTATTACACATGCAATAAAAAAAAACGTTATTCTCGATTTTGCGCCAGAACTAAGTAACTTGTAAATAATATAGTTAATTCTTTTTTTGTCGACTTTTAGACTTAACGACTGGTTGTACTAAGACTAACAGCCGGAACCTACAATTTAAAATGTCATCCGATCCACGCGTCCAGTTTTTTTTTTTACACATTTCACTCACGGCTGGTTTACCCCACACTGAACCATTTCTAGTTCATATTATGGTTGCTAACACAACTGATATACTACATATACATACATACATATTTTAAATAGATACATATTTAACACCCGACCGACAGTCAAAACATTTAGTTCAGCACAAAGATTTTGGCCGTGCCGGGAATCGAACCCGGAACTTTCTGATTGGCAGGCCGGCATGGTAACCATTACGCCAACGAGGCCGTCAAAAAAGATGAATTTGTGTTACAAAAAAATAGATTTATGTAAGACAAGTCTGCTACAGTTTTTTATAACACCAATAGGAAGCAAATCCAAATATGGTCGTGACGTGAAACGTTTCAAGCTGGTTGCCAAACCGAGAAAGTGAGTAAGCGAGGACGCCCGCCACCCGTAACCGTGCACTAACTGTAACCTATAACTATAGCTGCCTTTATTATCGGCGTCAAACACTTTTTGCAATTTGTTTGTTTATTAAACTAGTTTTATTGTACGACTTTTGGTTCCGCTGCTTCAGAGATTTAGTCGCGAGTCAATTAGCTTAAAAACCGGTAGGTTATCATCCGGGGGTCTTCATTGAAGTTTGGTAAAGGAAAAAGTCGTAAAGAAACGGAGTTAATAAAGAGACCGTAGACTGCAGCGCAGCGTAACATCAGGCAAGCTGTAGTCAAACGCAAACCTATCAAGGATAAAATAAACTTTTTTTTTTACATTAAATAGGTTTGCGCTTGATCACAATTCACCTGATGGCAAGCGACATTATGATCTAAGGTGGAGCGTGTAGATCTTATTATTTCTGCCCCAGGACCCCAAACTTAGTCGGACCTAAAAATCTGTCACCTTACCGGCTGGCAGCCTCCTTGAGAGCCGGTTATTCCAGACTAGGCATGCTCCTAACCTTAGGCCTAGTGTCGCTAACTCGTGTGGCTACACGCACGCGGTCATATACCTAGCTGAACTGTATATGAAGTAAATATTATTTACTTCTCTTCTTCTTCTTCTTTACCATTTCCCACTAGGTGGGGTCGGGAAAGACTATTTTTCTCTTCCACGCCACTCTATCAGCCGTCATCTCTACATTCACTCCCTTCTCATTCATATCCTCTTTCACACAATTCGTCCACGTATTCTTTGGTCTACCTCTCCTTCCGCTAATTCTTACAATCATATCCATTCTCTAAAGATATAAAACCACCCAAATTGACGCAGAGATTTATGGAGACAGAAAAAAATCTAACCGTAAGTATGCAAACTCTTAACACAAGTTGTAACTCGAAAAATTTCCAACGACGAAAAAACTTTGCAGACATGTCATCTAGCAGTTAAAGTTTCTAGTTTACGTATAATCCCCGTAATCGATTACGTTCGAATACCATGGAGTAATTGCCTTCGGAGAACAGTTGAGGCAGTTACGTAACTGTTACGTATCTATGCGATTATGTTATGGGAATATGTTGTGCCTGCTCTGTGCACTGATTTATTGATAGTGATTCCGGCAGTTGAAAAGGGCAAAAGTATTGTGTAGTGTAATTATTGTTTACAAAGGTTAACGTATGCTATTTTTTACCATTCATTATCACGCTTCATCCCTTGTATGTGATATACGAGGAGACTGACAGTATCTAATTATCGTTAAAATAGTAAAACTTTTTAACAAGCACAAAAATCCGTGCAGTAGTTTTAAGCTGAGTAATTGACAGATGCAGTGAAAAGCTTTGTTGACTCCCGAAGCAAAAACGACGGGGTGTTAAAAGTTTTTTACTTGTTTGTGTGTGTGTCTGTCTGTCTATGGCTGTAACTCCCGAAAGGATAATCCAATTGTGATTAGAGTTTCTTTGTTTTAGAGATGCGCTCGTCTAGAGAGTTAAAATAGATCCAAGATGGTAGCTGCTAAAAATGGCGGATGACATATTATTTTTATAACTTCCTCAATATGGGTATCAAATAAAATCATTTACTTCTTGCAAAATACGTACAATTGTGGTGTCATAAATAAGTTAGCTCTCTATTTTAACCGTCAGGTATGCATGATATAATTGTCAGTTCTAAAATAAAAAATAAAAATATATAATAATGTCTAATTAAATGCATTAAATTTCAAATAATATTCTAAAAATTCTTTATGTTAATCGTCCTAAAGAGCTTGAATAGAAGAATATACGAATTTCATATCCACTTGCGTTCCCAGTATCCAGTAGTGCCTGTATCGCGGCTAGCTTAAGTGATCTGACGCGATCAACGAAGCTAAGCAACGGTCATTGTAGACAGTGTTTGGATGGGTGACCAAGTTCAAGACTGTGGTTTTAAAAGTGGTATTTTCATCTGGGCGCTGTCATGGGTCGGATGATACGTTAAATTGTAGGTCCCGGCTGTTAGTCTTATTATAAGCAGTTGTTACGCCATGTCAGAGGCTTTCAGGCGGCTTGAAAGCTCGACACCAGAACTTGGTCACTTAGTTCATACGAAGAAGAAGAAGAATATCCACTTGTTTTATGATATGTAGCGATTTTGTATGTATTTACTGGATGTATGTATTTATAATACAATAATTAATATCAATATCTGAAATCCGAATCCGAAATCAGTATTAAATGAATATCGTTACCGCAGTTACCGGTCAAATATCGTTACCAAACTGCAAATAATGTATTAATTCAGTTAAAGCCGTCATTTTAGTCTTGTAATTAAATTAAATTCGCGCTACATGTAAATATTTAATCACTGTGAAATTACAATTCATCCATAGGGATCAGTTTAAATATTTTATAATTTTCTCGTATTCACTCATTCTTAGAAAACTCTCGACTCAACATTTTGTTGTGGAGGTCATATTAGTTTTGTAATATAAAGCAGTGTGTGTAATCTACTAATCAATATCTTTCAATTGACAGCCATATTAAACGCAGCTCTGAAAAAATATGTGATGAATAAAAAAAAAACAAATCAAAATTGGTTTATCCATTAGGTTACTTAGCTGATGGGAGCTTAGATGCCACAGATGACGTGAAACTTATTAAACTTTAGGGTTGTTGCTAACCATTCTATGGTTTGCTCACGATGTTTTCCTAAACCGAAAACTAGAGCTCATTGGTGGGGATCGAACCCACGAACTTCGGAACGTAAGGCAGCCGCATGCACGACTAAGTTGTCATTGCTTCAAAACTTGTTTACGATACGAACGATGAGTTTCTTTCTAAAACAATAAGTAGCCCCGTGAAGGAGAAAATAAGGAGTAGAAGGTTAGCGTGGTATGGACATGTGATGCGTAGAGAGGAGAAGCATGTCACTAGAAGATGTATGGAAATGGTAGTGCAAGGAAGAAGAGCAAGAGGCCGCCTGAAAAAGACATGGATGGAGTGTGTGAATGACGACATGAGAGAGAAAGGATTGAGTTTGGAGATGACGTCTGATAGAGGAGAGTGGAAGAAGAAGATTTGCTGCGCCGATCCTACCTAAATGGGATAAGGTGAAGAAGAAGAAGTTTCTTACTAAAACTGCACGTTTTACAACATCCTTTCTTACACGTTTTCCAAACTGATAACGGCAGTACGCTATTGTTTTCACAAACAATTCGCAAAGTTTTGATGAGCACCGATGGTAATTGGTAAAAGTAGATAATCATAAACAATGTGTTGCAAAATAACGTTCGCCCAATTGTGTTGCGGTTTATTTGTTTACCATACAATGAGATGTATGATTGAATGGACGACGTTTGAACGTCCGTTTCTTAATGATATCAAAGCCTCTAAAGGCTTTTGTTTGAAGTTACGGTACTTCTTTTTCTACGTATGAGCTAAGTAGCAAAGCTCTGGTTTTGAGAGGTTTCAAGCCAACAGAAGGCTTAGATTGTTACGGTATTGAAAACAGGTTTTTTAACGTCACTAACTTTCAATTTGAGAATGCAATATATCAGAAAATAATAGTAACTCAGATTTGGATATGTATTTATAGTTGAACAACTAGCTGCGTTAAATCTTTGTAAGTAGCCATACGTTGTTATTTTATTTTCATACTAAATATCAATTAGATTGCTCCAGGCTTAGAGCGTGAAAACGCCATAACAAACATCCCAGGATAAAAGGTGATAATAGTATTAATTTAAGCACACACGCTAGGAAGCAAAAAGGACTTTTTTAAAATAAAACTGTTTTTAAAATATTAAGTTTATGTGAAAACCTGCCACAAAAAGGTGAGTCGGAGGTTTTCTGAATTTTATTTTACACATGTCATAAAATATAAATAACGTTGAATGATTTATATATTTAAATAACGTTGAATGATTTATATATTACAGATGTAAAATAAACTCGACTGACCTTTGTAGCAATGGCCATCTTGGATTTGAAATTTATCACATTGTTTGTACTCTTCTAATCCCTTTCATTTGATAATATTGAGGCTGTTGTGAAAAAATATAATCATCCATCGTTTTGTAGCAGCAGCTATCTTGGTACGATATTCATTAAACATAGCACAAAAACACTCTCGCCAAAACAGACAAAAACAGATATAAAATTGGTCTATTCGTTTGGGAACTACGATGCCACAGAACATACACACACACAAACATACTCACAGACACACACACACACACACACATACTTCATAGACACGAGAGCAGCTCTTAAAAGTTTAATAAGACTCGATGAAAAGATAACTAATAAACATAGAATAAAATGATACAATTTTACTACTCCGTAAGGTCTTTTTATATCAAAGTAAGTGCTTTTTAAAATTCATATTTTTATTACATTTAGTGATAACAAAATTAAAATAAAACTACTTTGTGAATAATGCTTTCAAAACGTTGGTTTTACATTTTGGGTTCAAGTAGTTTAATTTAAAAATATATCGTTTCGCTACATTTTTCATTTGACGTAATGTGAAAATGTCGGTGAAAACATACAATGTATGGAATGGTAGAATGATAAAGCTTTTCGTGTCTGTAAGGAAAATAGATGTTACGAAATACTTTGTATATTAAAAACTATTTGCTTTTCTATGTAATTGTCTTCTATCAACAATATTATATTTTAAAAAGTAAAAAATTGTGTGCTTCTGAAAGTAATAAAGTAGCTTTTTATTACACAAATCATAGACAAAATATACAAACGTAGCTAAATACTCGCTTTAAAAATACTTTGTCTATCTATGCTGAACGTCATAAAGTAGTTTTTATTTTTATAAGGGTTTCGTACCTAAACGGTAAGAACGGGACCCTATTCCTAGAACTCCGCTGTCTGACTGTCTGGGGGGGGTCTCCCATAGAACAATGGTACGGAACCCTTCATGCGCGAGCCCAACTCACACTTGGCCATTTTTTTATTATGATATTATATAGAATCGTTAGACCTTATAATTATAATATTAACTGTTGATTACACACATGAATTTGTTATTATTTGGTAAAATACCTACAACTGCGGATCAGGCACTTCGCTCAAATATTATGTGAGGCGTGGCTGAACTTGGTTTTGCCTTTTGCCATTGCTTGAATACCGCATCGTATCCGAAGGACAAGTCGGAGGCATATTTTTGCCCGAAGTTTGTCTGTGGTGGGATTTAAGTTTGCAAAGTTACTGGTCTAGCTTGCCTGCATTGCGACGCTATTCAACTAAAACTTGCGTCAAAAAAATGGAAGCTTGCTTTCTCTTTCTCACACTTAATTGCTTGTGCAAGTGAAAGGGCAAATATTGTCAAATAATTTATTTATTGACTCGAGATATATTTCAGCTTGAGGTGTCATATCGACGGTTAAAAGGCAAACTGCGTTAAGCGACAAATATTTGAGTTTTGAGTTATATACATATTTGGAATCAGCGATTTTTTCTGCGTCATCTGAACCCAGTTTTGTTCAATTCTGAGCACTTTTTTGTCGCTTGAGACCATTGCAAAAATTGGCCTATTTTTGGCTTGCATGGTTTAAAGCGACATGGAATTTGATCATTTTCGACACAAATGTATTTCAGCTGTTTTAAATTGTTCTTAATTTCATATACATTGGCACTTAAGCACACTGTTACAAACCTGAAGTCGGGTAAGATAATTGACCTCGAATTAAAATAAACAGTGATGTCGCTTGAAACATTTTTCTTTTCATTCAAATGAAAGCATCGTGTCGCTTAAACTGTTTCATTCAGAGTATGCTTTAGGGCTATTTGGGACTTAAGCTGGTTTGCCGTGATGTGATATCGATGTCAAGAGTCATATGAACCTGTTATGTAGTCATAATATTTTTCAATATTGGTCGTTTCAAACAAAACATTAAATACATTTTAGAACTTAAAACATTTTTCAACATGTCGAAAAACGGAGCCTTGGAGGATAATCATCTCGAAATCTACTTTGGCAGCGTAAATAGTGTCGGTTCATTCAAAGAAATTTTCTCGCGCACATGTACTAACCTCCAGCGTGTAGCGAGAAACGCCATCTGCACGGGCGCTTCAGTCAGCAGTAATACATCGATGGGGACGGTTGTGTGTACAAGTTTGCTTCGAAGTTAGTATTAAACACACCACACGGAAACAGTATGCTGCTATTCTATTCAAGAAAATATGCTGTGTATATTTTTTTTTTATAAAAGCATAACAAGAAACAGATTTAGTTTTACATGGGGGGAAGCTGGAGGAAAAAGAGGGGGCAATGAAGCAGCCACAATTTTACAAAATATTGCTGATGTGGATTCACGTGGTACGATCAAATCCTTGATTTTATACTCAGATTCTCCGGGTCATGTCCGGGTCAAAACAAAAACAAAATTGTGCTCGCAGCTTTTCATAATGCACTCTTGCAAACAGTGCGTTTAGAGACTATACAGATGAACTATTTGCTCCCAGGGCATACTGAAATGACGGTAGATAGCATGCATGCTACGATCAGAAATTCAATACGAAACAACGAAACAACATTATATGAGCATTTTTTTTATTTAACGTGAGGAAATGCTTTTACGCATGCCCACCACACCCGGGGAGGTGGGTGGGTTGTGTCGGGCTCGATGCCAGAAGAGCATCACTGCCGACTAAAACCTCACGATGGCATCCTCATCGGAAAGCGGTGTGAGGTTCCAGTCCCTGCATTAACCCACCACCCGCCCAACTCAGCTAGCCTGCGAGACTTCTTCTCAGGGGAGTCATCCCTTTGCAGG
The DNA here is from genome assembly GCA_035578125.1 of Mellilla xanthometata. Lineage (NCBI taxonomy): Eukaryota > Metazoa > Arthropoda > Insecta > Lepidoptera > Geometridae > Mellilla > Mellilla xanthometata. The sequence goes on along the minus strand of JAPUBQ010000039.1, from coordinate 2,545,645 downwards.
GTACCACTTGTGCACCGCAACCACCTCGGGGACCGTGAGTGCAATGGACGCCGGACAACCCCGGTCCGACGTCTTAGGTCCCCCGCAACGGGTCAGGTCTGTGGCCCCGTCACCTGCCACTACGGCTGCAGAGAATAGGGAGAGTGGTAGATAGTCACTTCCTTCTCCCTGCGGCCCTACCACGTCTGCCATCGACCGGTGGCGACCCCGTCGAAGTCGCGGCAGGTAGGAAGAGCGGCGCATCGTAATACCGACACTTCTCTCCTGCCGCGGCCCCACACTTTCAGCTGTGGTGCCTCCATATCCACACCACAAGCCCGCCTCAGTTGCTAAACCCCCCCCCCCGAACGAGGTTCCGCAATGTACTGGTGCCACTCCGTCTAGAACTTGCATGGAGGAGTGAGTACAAGTCTAGGGAGTGGCCCGCCTCAGGGACCCTCTTCGTTTCACCGTGGGTGACCAGGCCAAGGTTACTGAGCGCCCCCGCCTTGACAATGCGGGGCCCCACGAGGGGATTATATGGACGATTAGGATTATATTATGGTAAAGTTTTTCAGCTGGCCAGTCCATCAATACCAAGTGGAGACGCTGACTCACTGTGATTTTAAAAATTATGAAGAAATGTCAGACAAGTATTTCAAAGGAAATCTTATGAGATTTCCATGGGAATGATTAGCAAAATACGGGTAGCGTCATTTAAAAATATCCGGGCATTATGATAATTAAAAACAGTATGAAGGATGACGCAAGAGCCGAGACAATCCCTATAGTTAGGCCGAAACCAATAAATGGAAAATATAAATCCATGTTGCCAATACTACCACTAGATACAACAAATTGAAAAAAACTGTGTGACAATGGTGTGATTCCAAAAATATTCCTGTTGGAATACACCAATCTGCCTCACCGAATTGGAAAAGATAAACGAATATATAACTAAAATTTAAAACTAAAATATCATACCAGGTTAATTGAGGATATAGGATATTAAGATTAAAATAATTGTTTTTTTATATTAAGTGATTAATTAAAACATTCTTTTAAAAGTATAACACTCATAAATGCTGTTTTAATGCTATCAGTCGTTAATTCAATTCTATTATAGGTTTATTTTTCTTATCGATTGTCATTTGAAATGAGGTTTTATCTGACAAGCTTACAAACATTATTGCATTTTAGCGAACTTAAGTCAATTTGGCTAGTATGTCGATTGTCGCGTGAGTCACTTTTCCTTTGTTGTTTTTAACTCTTTGATACACTCTTGCCAATTTGACTCGTTCTATTTTTGTAATTTTGTTGAGATTAAAGCATTTTACTTCGATCTAAATATGAGGTCACCTGCACTTAAACATTTTTTGCTTTGAACTTATTTTAAATCCTGTGGCGGTTCAGTCAGTTATCCTTATTCGTAAATAATGCATTTGGGATTAAACGACACTTATTTTTCAAAATAATACTCGTTAGACCACGAAACTTTTGCATTAGTAGCGTTTGACTAAATAATAAATACGTTTTTCATCATTTTTTAATCCACCCAGAAATTTCTTGATTATGATTTTTTTTCCGAAATAAAAAACTTTGAATGGCTCTCCTGTAAAGTTCGAAAATTGTCGCTTAACGCAGTTTGCCTTTTAACCGTCGATATACGTTTTTATTTAATTATTAAAATTTTGTGTAGTGTTTAATTAAATTAAGTTTTAGTAAATAAAAATGTTATATAAATATGTTTTAAATAATTTAGCACATACCTATAACTTCGTAGAAGCATATTTACCTGTGTTTAAATATTAGTATGTGTATGTCATTTACGGAAAATAAAAACATTTTTACTTTAATTTTTACGTTTACTGTAGTATTTATGAAATATGTTATTATGTAAAGTTTTATGTGGCTTGATATTCTGAGTTTTATTTTGTTTAATCATCTCAAGTGTTGATATGTTTCATGAGACTAACATTGTCGCTAGTTTTATGACGTCTCCTCATAATTTATTAAAGTTAGATTACGAGTATGTAGGGTTTTGTTTTACTTTAATATTATAGTGTATAAAATTAAAAAATAAAAATAAAATTTCTTCTTCTTCTACTTCACCTTATCCCATTTAGGTGGGGTCGGCACAGCAAATCTTCTTCTTCCACTCTCCTCTATCAGACGTCATCTCCACACTCAATCCTTTCTCTCTCATGTCTTCATTCACACACTCCATCCATGTTTTTAAGTCCAAAATTTGTAGGTCCAAATTAATTAGAAATTCAAATTTTCGATCGATTCAGATACAAATTCGAATTTCGAACCTGTATCTGATTCGTTCAAATTATTAGGTTTATTTTATAGTCAAAACGATCAAATCAAGGTTTTGCTCCTAGATTGCTTTTAAAGTAGACGTAGTTGAGTTGTATTCTTACCTCGGTGTGTGCAGGTGTCGCAGCCAATAGCAGCGCGACGGCACACAGTGCCGCCGGACACCGCGACAACATCCTTCCTCTGTGGACAATATAAATAAAAATAAAAAAATAAAATAAAAAAGCTTTTATTTACCTTAACCGAAAATAAAAAAGAGTAATTGGTTTTGTTAGAGTTTTAAGTAAGTAAAATGTTTTTAGGTAATTTTTAAATTACAGTCGGCGTAAGGTCCGCCTGTGGCGGTAAAAGCCTCCTCCAATTGTTTCCACATTACTCGGCTTTTGGACAATACGTAAACAAATATATTACAAATATTTATTTTATTTTTATTACATTATTAATTAGGAAAGGTATTGTTATTATTATTAGTATTATCTTCTTCTTATATATAAAATTTCCATGTCACAGTGTTAGTTACCGTACTCCTCCGAAACGGCTTGAACGATTTTCACCAAATTTTATATGCGTATTCAGTAAGTCTGAGAATCGGCTATTATCTATTTACCATACCCCTTTTATTATTTTTTTATTAATACAAATAATTTATAAGGCAAAACAACGTTTGCCAGGTCAGCCGGGATCTATATAGGTATTCTATGAACATTTTTAGCATCTACCTGGTACCGTTACTGGAATATAGCAAAAAAAAAATGCTAAAAATAACACGTTTATTGTGAGGGGACCCCACTTAATTTAATTTTTAATTTTAATTTTCAGTATTTGTTGATTATTTTCACAAGTTTTATATTTCTTGTGCTATTAAGCGGCACAGGAAATATGTAACTTGTGAAAATGATGCTATCACGGTTTTTGAAATACAGCCTGGTGGCAGACAGACAGACAGACAGCGGAGATTTAGTATTAGGGTCACGTTTTTACCTTAAGGTACAGAATTCTAAAAACAAACTATAAAACCTTTGCTTTTTATATCGATTTATATTTTATTAGCGACCCGCCCCGGCTTCGCACGGGTGCAATACTGATACTAAATACACTACAGAAAGACATACACCATCGCCGAGTTTTCTATAGATCTCTTCAATTTGTACAAATAATTGATACATTATTTTGATAAATCTCGTAGGGTTCAGCCTGCGTTTGCAATTTAAGCGGAAAAAAATTATAACAGTATTTCTCCCATAAATAAATGGATGTTATTATACACATAAACCTTCCTCTTGAATCACTCTACCTGTTAAAAAATTCCGAAAGTACGTTGAGTAGTTTTAAAGATTTAAGCATACAAAGGGACATAGGGACAGAGAAAGCGACTTTGTTTTATACTATGTAGTGAAGAGACTAACTCACTTGTGTATAAATCGCAACCAAAATTATAGCTTTGAGTTTGAAGCTATGAGATTAACGCAGAGTATTCAGATATTAATGAACCACTCGAATCCGTTAAATAAGTAAACATACACTGCAGTCAAAATACTAATTAATCAGTATACACATATACGATACAGAATTTGCATCCTCATTTCCGATATTTACTGAACGTGTTAATAAATAGCCTTAATTAATACCTGTGCTTTCCATTTTAATATGACGAACTTTGTAAACAGGTATAAGTTGTGAAAATAAATAATTTAATTAATTATTTGATATAATATTTGTCGAAAAACGGTCACACTTACATTATTAAAAGTTGGAATGAGTCCAACAGTTTCGGTGCTTTCCGAGCACCATCTTCAGGGGCGAGTGTTACACGGACCGTCGCCGACGACATCCGGCGCGGATATTTTTTAATAATGTAAATGTCTTTTAATAATGATGTAAGTGTTTTTCTACACGGAAATATTAAGATGCCTTACGTGAGAAGTTTACAAAGTTATGGATATTTTATTCTGTCCATTGTCAAACGAAACAATTCAGCGGCCTTTCTGATCCCGGTCCATTCTCAAATTTATCGTAACTACGAGTATGATTTTTGCATCACAACATACCAGACACAGCTTTACTATTTCCTACATATCTCTACATACTATATAGTCATATTTACAGGCATCATAGAAAAGCAATTCCCCTAAGTGCGTTTGTATAAACTCATAACTTCAACCCGCGTACTTCTAGCCCTTTGTGTTGCCACTTACAAACAAAACAATCTAACCACATTGTGTTCTGCAACTATGAAGTCCAAGTGAATAAACCCGCGGTTCTGTCCACAGAACGGGACAATGTGGCCACACTGGCTACTGTGACTATTATTTAATTACTCTATCCCCTGAAATGTAGAAGGAGCACGATTTTGCCCAGCGATGTTGTGGACGATGGTTTGTGTAAAGAGACCAAAGAGCTTTTATTTATTTGAGGATTTGAGAGACTAATGTGTTTTGAAAGTTGACCTGCGCTCTTTATGTGATTGCGTATAGGAGTTTTGTAAGCAAGTCTTGAATGTTCTTAAAATAAACAAGGATAGAAATATTATTACCTTATCTATGGGAATGGTCTAGTTACTTTGTCTATAAAAAACGGTCATAAATTACAAACATAAGCTGGCTGCCACCGCAAAAAGTTGTGTTTTGTTTTGAGGGTTCCGTACCTAAATGTAAAAACAGGACCCTATTACTAAGCCTCCGCTGTCTGTCTATCAGGCTGTATCTCATAAACCGTGATAGCTAGAAAGCTGAAATTTTCACAGATTGTATATTTTCGCTATAACAACAAATACTAAAAAAGTGTACATTATACGTGTTTTTTTGTTCAGTAGCTATAGACGCTTAATTTTCTTTTACAAAATATGGATGTCAGATTTCATAATAAATTCCAAAATTAAAACAAATTAAATAATCAAGAGGGCTGCCACATAAGAAATAAGTTTTTTTGTCAGCTTCGTACTTAGTCAATTATTTTTATTCGAACCATATAAAAAACTGAAGAATCCAATAAAACTAGCTCTTCAATAAATCAAATTATCGCACAACAGAGCCGCTGGCTTCATTGCTGTAAAACACGAACCGATGAATTGTAAATCTCGTTTCATACATAGGTGTTGAAAGTTTACTACACATCTCGAGCTAGCGCCAAAATTCAAACTAAAATATTTATCACATCTTCAGACAACAGACGCTGCATTATATGACTTCCACGGAAGAACAGATGCGTTTAAAAAAGTAACTTCTACGGTATCAAATCGAGACCACTATAACTTGGTCTTTTCGTAGTATACGACTGATGCTATTTCAAGTACCAGCTCAAAGTGGTCGGTTCTATGAGAGAGAATAAACATAGTGCATCTCGTAACAAATTCATCACGAAAGTTTTGACGGTCCTAAAAATAGACGATAGTCGTTTGTTTCCCCGAGAAGTTTGGGTTCTCATCAATTTTGCGGGAAACAAGAGGTTTTGGGTTGTATTGACCGATCGAAGGATAGAAGAGGGACAAACGACACTTATCTTTTCAAATTGGGACTTAGTAAGGGGATCGTGTCCAAAATGTCATGTTTTACTTAACAAAATAAAATACCAATAATACTTTGAAACAATATTTCAGGATTATTAAATATTTTGAATATCTGTGACATTTAAGTACGGTAATTTTATTTATTGCATTGCATAATGTAATGAACTGAACTGACGTATGGATCTAAAATTTATCAATAAAATACTCGACGACTTCATAACTATACCTACAGCTAAATTCAAGATTTTTTAAGTATGAGATCAGAAGATGCAATTGTGGTGTGCAAATGTGATACGTACCAAAAGTTTAGCAGTTAACTTTTGTTTCAAGCTTGTCGCGTCACTCATAGCTGTCACTTATCTTGCTTATGCTTAGTACAAAATATTTTTTTTCCTTTAAACTGTATACGTACATGTAATAATAAATGCAAAGAGTGAATAAGTAATAACAATGTGTGGTACCTACGATATAGAGACGCTGAGCCATGTATCTTTCCATCCTGTGCATATCGGGGCAACAGTTTCATCCGCACCGAGCCATTTGCCGCTTTTGTTTGTACACTAACTATTACTATTCAATACTTACTTTAGAAGGAGGAAATACACAAAACGAAATAAGAAAAAAAATTAATAACAAACTAAACTAAAACAGAGAATAAAGAATAGAGTGACAGACGTGACATTGACATTTTAATTTTAAATTAAACCTATGTTTCGTTTTAAAACGCATTTGTATAGTAGCGTAGGTCCAATATTTTTAAGCAAAAGCCAGAATTTAGCAAGTCAAATCGCATTCCATCAAATACCCAGTCTCATTATTTTCACATCACAGCACTGGCATGATCATTGCATTTGATACTATCGATAACCAATATATAATAGATAGAACAAACGGCATAGAAGCACGTGTGAAATTGCGAACAGTCGCCGATCGCTAAATGGTGCTAACTCTTTACTCATACTGCATGCTGAAAGTAGGCCAACGGTATCTTTTGATCTGCTGAAGTGAAATAGCCAATTGAAAAACAATAAATGTGGGGCTGGGGTAAATGTTTATACTTAAGGTGTTCGTACATTAGGTTCAACTTTGTGGAACTGACTGAGGTCTAAGTTGTGAATGCGTCAATAATAGCTGAAGCCAGCAAGAGAAGTCGTTTATTTGATTACTAGTCGCAACTCGTCGTGCTACCCGCGTTAATCCAGGATAAAAAGAAGCTTATGTGCTAAGAGTCTAAGCTATCTCCATATCTGATATCATCAAAATCTGTTCGATAGTTTATGCGTGCAGAAGTAACAAATATACATACTTATATAAAACTTTAGCCTTAGTGGAATTTATTATAGTTAAAATGATATAGGTATTTCTTTGTATTAAACATATAATAATACAGTATTACATACAATAGTACAGTAATTCAGTAAAATATTGTATGGTGCACCATAAAAATGAACGCTTTTATCGTGTTGAAAAGTTCATGTTTAAGTACCAAATTTAATAGGTAAAAGTATAATTACAGAAAACCTCTTTGGTAAAGTAAAACGACATTTTACGTAAGTTTTTGTTCAGTCAATAGTAAAGACAAACATGTACCTCAACAACATGACGAAATGTTTAATCGACAAATTATTCTTACGAGGTCTTAAAACGGTTGTAACTTTGGTTGTAAGATCTTTATAACGGGTACTTTCGGTTTTCTTTATTTACAAACCGTGACACGAAATTACGAAAATATCTTTTTTTATAACATATTTATTAGTTTTATTATTTGAGATCGTTTTCTGCGCTTTTCCTATGAGCTCATACGAAAAAAAACATGAATATGAAGTGTAATTTCAGTCCGATCAACTTAATCTGAACATTCACATTTGACTGATAATATTAATGTCATTTTTACTGAAAATATTAATCACATATTACTAACAATATTGATCATACGTTGGCTGTGTTCCTGCCCTTGAGAATGGCACACTGATTGTACTGAAACATGTCGGGCTAATACCGACAAAATAAACATAAGTAATAGCCGGTTAAACAAACATTATTCAAATGTGCCTAAGAAAGTTTTAAGACAATAATTTTAATCATATTTGACTAATAATCAAGATCATATTTGACTGATAATATTAATAATAGTTTATTGATATGTGTTCGAACACTAAAGGGTTGTCAAAATAATTTTCAACGTACCTACATCATTAATCGGAATTTCAAACTTCGCCTCCCTAACAACAGCGGAGTTAAGCTCGGCATAAATAATTAAGCAACACATTATTATACGCGTATGTAAATCGGATGTTATAAGGTACTAGAGAAATAAGCAAGATTCATCTTAGTTAATTGATGTTGTTGCTATGAGACGAAATATTACTTGGAATATGTGAAACTTTATACTTTTACTTATGGAGTGAACTGCCTTAAATGTTTTCATTACTGTTTATGACAATTAAATCTTCTTATTCTTCTTCGTATGAGCTAAGTGGCCAAGCTTTGGTGTCGAGAGTTTTCAAGCCGTCCAAAGGCCTCTGACTTAGCTCAAGGGCTGCTTGTACTAACTTAGCATGTCATCAGACCCACGATAGTGCCCAGAAAATTCTACTTTCTAAAAGTCAGTTTTATCGTCCATCCAGGGACTGTCTGCATCTACCGTTGCTTTACCTCAATGATCGCGTCAGATCACCTTAGCTAGCCGAGCAACAGGCGCTACAGTTAATAAAATAAATACATATAACCTATTGTATCAGGCCGGTAGATTGATAGCCCGACAAAGTGAGAATTCCAGCCGAAGGAAAAGAAATTTAGGTATAAGTAAGGTCGATTAGTCATACCGGTGTATATAAGTTGAATGAAGGTGTGGTGGTCGGTCGCAGGAACACACCAAATTTAAAAAATATGTATTTTGATGTTTTCTTTGCATATCTAAATATGGTTTCAGATCACAGCGGCAGTACACGAAATAATTTAATTTTTCTTCCAATTATTGTATTTACTTTTAATACATAAAAACTAAACTACAAGTACAAATTTACAAATAAGCAAACATTATAATACATACTAAGTAAATTCAATATTTGACAACATCATTAAGATGCTTATACATAAATATGTAAAGTGTGTTTTATTTTGATCAAAAATATTATATCTGTTAACACGATAATGCACTTATTACGAGTACATATAAATGTATAAACTTTGACAAATAAAAACCTACAATTTTAATGATTATTGATCAAAGAAAAGGAAAAAATGTTGAGACAAAATGCACACAGACCTACATCAATAAAAAATACGTACAAATGTTGTACCTACTTGGACTGGACGTGAATTTAAAAAATGCAGCCTTTTCTGATAAAATAAGGTTGTATATGCATCGCGTTGGTTAAAATAAAACCGCTATGACCCCTCGGCCTTCGATGATATCATCTGTGTCCGGTTTCGATTGTTGCTTGCAGACCTCAATATTAATAGTTTCTCGATGAGGTAAGCGGTTAAAGTTTACATGAAGTACACGCTTCTTGCTATGGTAATTGCTCACGTAATTAGTGATGTTTAAATATATTGTTACCGAATAGTGACGTATTTACTCGTATATAACGTATTGTTCCAATTTATCCTATCCTACTAATAAATACGAAAGTTAGTGTGTAAGTGCGTATCTTTGTTACTTTTAAATTCAAATTCAAATCATTTATTCACAGAATACAGCAATTAAAAGATGTTACATGTGATTAAAATATATAAAGTCAGCTATACTCTTACCCGTAAGGCGCGTGAAATTTAAAATAAAACTAAATTAAAATCCTAAGTTACTAATACTATACAATACAAAATGTCACTATTTCTATGTCAATATTCAATAATTATTATATGTCCACCAGTTTATATGTTTTATTATGTATTTCTTTATCGTCAAAAAATTCTGATATACTATAATATGACTTGCTAAAAGAAAAGCAAGAAAATTTTGCAGTCGAAATTTAAAAATGTCAAAACTATTCGCCTCTTTTTTACGCTCAAATGGCTGATCTGATTTTAATGAAATTTGGTGTGATACGTTAGACCTTGGATTGACAAATAGGCTACTTTTTATGCCGAAAACAATTGTGGTTCGCGTGGGATACGCAAATAACTTCAAAATATATGTGACTATCTTTCACGCTCCAACGGCAAAACCGATTTTTATGAGATTAACTATGATGATAGGTTGGACCTTGGATTAACACATAGGCTACTTTTTATCCCGATTTACATTCTTTTGTCCTGAATTAACCCGGATAGCTCCGTGAACGCATCTAATATTGTAAATGCGAAAGTTTGTGTGTTTGCTTATTACGTCTTCACGCTCAAACGGAAGTACTGATTTCAATGTAATTTGGTATGGAGATGGTAAGGCCCTGGATTAACACATAAGCTACTTTTCATTCCGGATTCATCACCGCAGAACGCAGGTGGTAGACTAATAAATAGAAAAGAAAGAAGACGAGAAAGATAATACGTTTATTCATGGCAGTACAATAATGATGGCATAGTGGTAGTCAAAACTTGAAAAAAAAAAGCCGGTAATACTACCAAGAACCAACCCCAACTCAGCATAATGCTGGTTGCAAGCAACCAGCGCAAGTCTTGGACTGATATAACCTACACCACACACACACACACACACACTTATTTCGCGTACTAAGCGGTTTGCCTCCACCTTCATAGTGCAAACCGCGAATGTGTGGAATTCTTCGCTTAGCTCCCTGTTCCCTAAGAGCTACTGCAATCGGGCGATTTTCAAAGCAAGAGTGAACCGGTTTTCTCTGGGTAAGCGCGCTCCACCTTAGATCATAATGTCGCTTGCCATCAGGTGAATTGTGATCAAGCGCAAGCCCATTAAACGTAAAAAAATAAGTAGTTAGCATATTTTATTTATTACAATGTATATGTTATCTCGTAAGTAAAATACCTATTTATAATTTTGTGCAAGGTGCAAAAAATGCATTTTTGTCCTTAAATAAGTATCTGCTTATATAAAAGTTAAAATTGATTTTTGTCCTTAAATAAATAGTAGTATTCTGATCCCCGATACGACGTTAATGTAATCCAGCATTCAGTATAATTTCACTAATGAAATCACCGACGTAATTGTTGTAATTACTACACACGGTATAATTTTCGCAACAAAGGAAGGTAAGGATCGTTACAGGAGGTGGATACATTGGGATGTTGCGAAAGCAATACGCGATATTGGTTTCACTCTGTTATTATTGAAAACAATGTTTGTAACTTTACAAGATTAATCTTAATATATATAAATCTCGTGTCACAATGTTTGTCCTCAATGGACTCCTAAACCACTTAACCGATTATAATAAAATTCGCACACCAAGTGCAGTTCGATCCAACTTGAGAGATAGGATAGTTTAAATCTCAAATTATAGTCGCAATTCTAATTTATTGCTAATTATTGTCTGTTATTATTTGACAGTCACAATTATCTGTTGATGAACTCCAAATGATTCTAACAGATGTCGATACCTTTCGACTGGGTTGAGTAAGTAATCAACAGATGGCGCTGTACCCCTAAGTGAGGCAAAACAACGTTTGCCGGGTCAGCTAGTCGTTTATATATTTCAGATTTTAAGCTTCGACGCAAGAACGATTTTGTATTCTTCTTCGTCTTCGTATGAGCTAAGTAGCCAAGCTCTGGTGTCGAGAGGTTTCAAGCCGCCCAAAAGACTCTGATATGGCTTAACGACTGTTTATACCTACTAAGATTAACAGCCGGGACCTACAATTTGACATGTCGTCGCACGGTAGCGCCCAGAGGAAAATTCCGCGATGAGATGTTTAAGTTTGTCGTTTGTTTATATAGCTGTGTGTGTGTGTGTGACATACTTAGTTATTGAAAGTTTATTCTCTTTTGCTCACACTCATTTATGCAAGTTAGACGACATGAACTTTCAAACTTTTTCTTTATTTACTCATGTTATACCTACTTTGTCAGACATACCTGGAATACACAATAGCTTCATACAACAAAGATCGCAGTTATTCCTTTGATGCTACTCGTACCCTTATGATGTTGGGGATCTGGTAGACTCCTTATTATATTCCCTGGTATCACGTACTTTCTTTTTATATTTACCGACTTTCTACTTTTCTATGAAATAACTTTAACGATAAAAATATCTATATCAGTAGACGTCCTTAGTGCAATAAAAAAAAAATAGATAGACAATGCATAGATAATATATTTTTTATTTACTTTTGGCATTATTTAAAAAAGTTGGGCATATGTGAGTTGGGCTCGCTTAAGAAGGATTCCTTACCAAAACTAATACTTTCTTGTATATAAAATTTCCGTGTCACAGTGTTTGTTACCGTACTCCTCCGAAACGGCTTGACCGATTTTTTCCAAATTTTATATGCGTATTCAGTAGGTCTGAGAATCGGCTACTGTATATTTAGAAATAATTATTAAGGCAAAACAACGTTTGCCGGGTCAGCTAGTATTTGTATAAAATCCACTATATTAGTATAATTATAATCTATAAAAATGGAAAAATATAGTTTATTGTATCCTACACAATAAACTTTTTACCTAGATATTTATTTATTTTTATTATATTTTTAGTAATTTGTTGTTATAGTGGCGTCAGATATACTTAAAAACTTCTACACTTTAGCTATCTCATTTCATGAAACATACAACTGAATGAATTTATTTGCTTTCTAATTGAACGAAGTTATCGGAAATGTTTACCTATTTATATTTTCAAGTACCATCTTACCCATACGTGAATACCCTATATTTCACAATCAAAAGCCATAAAACCAGAACTCTATGTTATGATAGGCCCAGTTATGGGAGCTTAATTATTTCGCCCGAAAGGTATTGTGCAAAACTTTTTGAATTGGTGTTTGCAGTTGTTTGAAACTCAACTTCGCCTATTAATTCTATTGATACGGGAAATAAACCGCATTCACTCGTTAATGTGAGAGGTAGATGATTAAACGAGGACCATTTTTGGGTATGAATAAAAGTGAGAACACGTCTTAGGATCAAGATATTGGCCAATTACTGGCAATGTAAGTTTAAGATTTTGTACAAAGCTTGCCTGGTGTTTAACAATACTATAGGCGACACAAACCTAGAAAGTACTTATTAACTCTGTATTTGAAGACTTCCAGGTGGTACTTCTCAGGAAACAGAGACACAGGAAGAAAATTGCTAAGTTTTACACTCCTCACAAGGGAGATCAAAGCGAGTCAGAAATACAAGTACTTATATTAGAGTTACGACTGACAATTTATAGAAATCTGATAAATATTTGTCCTAACTCTAAAACAATGTCTGATCGGTATAAGAGGTTTGACCCCCGTTCGATTTACGAAGATATACCAAGAAGAAGAAGAATGTATTTACCAAGACAATTATTTTATCAAGCTTAATCTATGGTAAAGTATTTCTTCGTTGACTTCTTGTTTCCCATCATGGTATAGAGTAAAATTGTACTGACACATATGAAAAACACACCGATTGTTTTGTCTTGTCGTAATCAGCTTACTCCGAATTCCTCTACGAAACGTTTAATTCGCGTTCCGCTGCCAACGCTCCCGTTTCAACGCTCTAACAAAATATTGTAACATCCAGATTAAGAGATTTGCGCGAACAACTGACACTACCATTGTTTTTATCTGTGTGACTCCAGCGGCGACAGTTTCCGCGATAACAGGATTACTACATGCGGGTACTATTGTTCCCGAACCGTTCGCCGGCGCCGCGCCATTTTAATTAGAACCGAAATCATCGAATGTCACATTCGCTCGCTAAGTTTGTGGTTGTTTCATTACGAATTAATTTGCCGCTCTATTTATTTGTTAAACTCATGTTAATGTGATTTCGCCGCATTATCTGGCGCCGAATTAAATGTATCTGCATTTGTGTCGAGCCTTTTAATCAGTGGCTTTTTCTATGTTTGTTTGCCTTTAATTTGTCAGCGTCCTAACCGCTGAATGGGATAATGTTTTTATTTGCGATTGATAATCATTAGCTACTCCAATTTTGTAGTCTATATTATATGCGCCCAGTAGTGTTGCCCACCCTAAATCCTGGATAAAATTAGCCATTTCAATGCCAAATGTGAAGATGTTACAAATATACACACACAAGAGTTCGCCTTTATCAAATTAGTAGGAAACAGGCTTGAAAAAACTACCAGACACTAAAGCTAATACTATAACTGAGTTTCATAGATGAAACGAAAGAAAAAAGTATAAAATGCTAGTCTACCTGACCACCTTAAGTACTACTATGGTTGGTGGGAGTAACGAGTCCACGGTAGGTAGCTACGTTTTGGCTCCAAATTGGTTCTGCTTTTAGTAGAGGCGTGGTAGTTAGCGATAATTCGGCCGGTGTGAATGTAGATTACTATCTGCTTAGAATTTTAGATTCCCCTGTGTTGATAGCGAAGCGCCTTTTGTAAGTATTCGGAGTTTTCCCACAAGCCGTTACGAAGTCGCTAGGTCGAGACGCTCTACTTAATTGACCATTGTTTGTCACAATGAGTAAATTGCCCCGCACTGGCCTGCTTATGATTTTTTCTTACGTTTTTTTTTTATGAGTACCCGCAATAAAGGCATGTTTTTCGAAACAGCATCTCACGCTTATGAATTAGCCGGCGTGGCGTGATGCAAATGGGCAAACTATTTGTGGGTAAATTTTTTAATCAATGCCTCTTTGCGGTATTGTAATTTAGTCTTGGCAAATACGCTTTCAGCTTACAATGGGCAACGTACGGTCTCGTACATGACATTTATGTTAAGAAATTTTTTGCTTGCTCAAGATGTGTACGTCTCGGAATGCGCGTATTGGATTTTCTAACCGTGACTTTGAAAAATAATGTGCCAATAGCAGATTATAAAACGGCTGATTTAGCATAAAGCTCGTTTGTATGCGGGTTATACTTCGTCTACACGCGGTCGTGACTTCTAACCGATGTTTTAGTGCCTCTATCGTAAATTAACGCAAACAATTTATTCGCAAAACTGGTTTTTGAGTCTCGCTGCTTGAAGAATGAGCAGAATGGAATGTTACTAATAGATTTCGGTATTTAACTTTGGATACAAAGGATCCCTTAATATTTGAAATTGTTATTTGATAAATGTTCAAAGGTTTAGAGATGAAGAGCTGAATTTCTCTCTACTTAGGTACTTAGCTCGATGTTTTATTGAATTGGCTGTATTTGACATTGATCAAATACCATTAAATAATACACGAGCTAAACAAAATTAGAATTGTTAGTGCTGCTCCCAAATTTTTAACGAAACTTCTCTTACTATTTCAATAATACTTCTTTTGAAATTTAAATGTAATTATCAGCTATGTTTCAGAATACGTAGAGGTCGACAATTGAATTCGAGACAACACAAAAAAATACAGAAGAAATTTTTGAAAACTAATTTCATACAGATTAAATTTAATACAAACTAATCTATCTTATATGTAAGTTTTGTGTTTAGTTGTAGTTGTTATTTTAGAATAAATCGGACTCAATAAAAACAATACCTTATAATGAACGTTTGAGCTTGTTCATAATTCACAATCGATAAGTGATATTGCAATCTACGGAGGGTTTTTATTCGTTAAATGACTTCCCATATTTTATCCAAATTAGTATAAAACGGATGCAGCAAGTCACGGAACGTAACCGGAAGTAGGCACTAGTTAGCGGCGCACCGTAACCTCCCAATTCCAAGTCTAGCCGCTAGACTGAACAGTTTAAATCCTATTAGACCTATTAAGGACGACCTGCCTCGGATCTATTAACTACTTCGCCAGGAGACTCGGGTTTTCCACTTCTGTTCCAGTTGGTGGTTACCACTGGAATTAGAGTGTTAACATTGTGTAAATGTTTTTACAAAGATAAGTAACCTATTGACTCAGGCGTTTGACTGTAACTTGTTTTGACTTTGCGGAAATCCATTGTAAATATAAGACAAAATTAAATATTTAGTGTAACACAGCGGACGTACACTAAATATTTTGTCTTATATTTTAAAGAGTAAATAAGTTTTGTTTCAGAGTTGATAAAAATTTGGTGGCTTAATTATAATTTATGCAAAGGTAAATGTTATTGCAAGTGAAGCTCCTCCGAGAGAATGTAATGTCAGTCCTGACACCTGGTTCAAATTCGGCCCTGCACCAATTCATAATTTTCAAGTACAGTGTGAAATTTCCTCTTGCTTACTTCTAAGATCATACAATATTTCAAGATATCCATGTGTCATCTTCATTCAACCCGCATTTGGCAAGGCTGGTAGAATATGACCTTTTGCCTCTTTCTCATGCAGATACATACATACATAATATACATATTATGTGTATAGTTTTGTGCCAGTAAGACGGTAAGACTCACTTGTGTTTAGTTTAATTCTTAAAATAGCATTTACTAGTTTATGCAAAGTAAAACAAAATGTTGCATAATACAATCAAATTTTAGTAAATTAAAACAATACATTTTAATAAACATACCTTATTATATGTACTAGATATAAAAAAATATATCTTTAAAATAAAACTTATCTACAAATATAATATTCAAACAGTATGTATAAACCAAATATAAAGTATATGGACCCGAGAAAGTTTTAACCTAACCAAATGACCTGCAAAATGGTTCCAAGTCATCGATATCGATAAATAATCGGAACCTCTGTAATCGGGACGTCGCGGCCCTAACATCGAATTGAGGCTAAATATTCGATTACTACCCGTTATATGAACATCCAGTGTCAACAACGGTAAACCATTAAAGTTGTCCTGCATATAAATTCACAGGACATACATATTCGTTTATAATAGGAACGCCATTTTATGGTCTGTAGAACTTCGTGTTAGGTCATCTAGGTGTAATATATGGCTGTAATTAATATTAGACCGTATAAGCAAGGCATTGCTAGGTTTGCTGTTATATTAAATTTAGACAGCAACACTAGGGAGTTAGATCGAACTTTTTTTTACAAAGTGTCGGTGTAGGTATTAATTAATTAATTAGGATTTTGTCCAGTATCAATAAAGCGAGTGTGGCTCGGTGGTAATAACGTCTGCTTTTCAATCAGACGGCCCCTGGTTCAATCCCGGCCCTACACCAATGACTTGTTTTTCAAGTTATGTGTGGATTTGCACTCGCTTTAGGGTGAAGGAAAACATCGTGAGGAAACCGGCATGTTTGAGGACCACAATATCCGAAGACGTGTGTCATTCGCCAACCCGCACTTGGCCAGCGTGGTGGATTATGGCCTATATCTCTCTCCTAGTGAGAGAAGGCCCCGAGTCCCAGCAGTGGGAACGTATAGTGGGCTGCTTATGCGTATGCAGTATCTAACTGTATGTTCCGGCAGTCGGCTAGAGAGCCAATTATTCCAGACTAGGCATGCTCCAACTTCGGCGAGAGTTTGACTTACACGTGAAGTTACGAGCTCTGCTGGTTAAATGCCTAGCCGTAATAATGAAATAACAAAAACTAAAAATATCAGACCTGTTCACGAAGTTAATAGCTAGCAATTGTTGACTTTATTACCCGTCATAGTATTTCGCCCTATTTTATAAGAATAAAAACAATAGTATTTACGTACTATATAGATAGTCTATGGCTACCTGTAAATGTATTTTTAATGAAAACCATTGATAATTTGCATTCAGTGTGCGGAATTCAATAAATAATTAATTTCTATTCGATTAGATCGATCTTTATTGACGACGCGATGCATTTCGCTAGTTTTATTCCGTGCACACTATTTGACTAGCTTTCTAACTGGTGATAGTATATACTAGTAAAGTTTACATAAAGTGAAAACTCTTTATGTACTTACATAGTATATTGAGAGTTATTCTATGTATTGAGCTGTAGACAAGGATGTAAAGGCACTCCAATGGAAACATCATATATGGCACAATATAAGTAAACAACTTACAATTTACTGATTGATATCCAATTTTAATACTGACATATCCAATGAATTTGATTTATTTACATTGCAAAGAGTGAATCTGAGTCCAACTTTACGAAAATATTTTTTTATTTTTTTGACTCTTCACAGCTAGGCAATTTGATCGCGTAACCACATGAGTTAGCGACACTCCTTCCTAAGGTGGAGCATGCGTAGTCTGGAATAACTGGCTCTGAAGAAACTACCGGAACACAACTACAACAAGTATCTAACAATTTAGGTACTTGGTGACAGATTTTTTAACTAGTGGGTGGTTGCTAGCCAGAAAAGCTCTAGAAAATGCCCTTTCACGTTGCTATGCTTTCTCCACGACCTTTAACCCTTAAATGGTCGATTTTTGTTCCTCGTTTACAAAAAAATATTTGTGTATTTGTAAAAAAATCTAGACATTCATTCACTATACTTTTTGTGCAATAATGTGAGTGTTTTTTATAAACTACATAGCGCAAAATTTAAAAAAATCTATGAAGGTCAAATTTATGCGTGATTTTTATTATTATATGTTGTTTAAAAACAACATTGTTCATTTAAGGGTTAATACTTATTATTACCTTTCCTTTTCTTTCAGTTATAATAAATTATAACAACTGAAAGGTCTTTCTTTCACTGAAAGTTCGAGCTCATTGACGGGAATTGAACCCACGATCTTCGGAACTTGAGGCAATCGCACGCCGCGCCTTACTAAGCTGACATTACTTTAAAATATTCCTGACATTCTTTGCAAACATAAGAAGATGTCAAACAACTTAAAAGTAAAAGCCATTGCGGAATGTGCTTGTACTACTAAATATTACGTCAAACTATTTGCTCTGAGTTTGAATATTGATTAATGTTATATCACCTCCCTAAATGGTAATTAACTTGATGTCTTGGCTGTTTGTCAGAGCCGGTTAATTATTTAGTTGAGTTAGTCAACTAAGTTTGGTTCTACTAGGTACAAAATAATGCCTACGTAAGGTACCTAATGTTACCAATCGTGTCATTCGTATTCATTTATTTACCTAAAATACAAAAATATTATAAAAAACCTAAAGATAGCCAGCGGCAGCGAAGCAAGGTCCAAGAAGAAATTGACAGACTAGGAAGTTTTACAAGTTGATTGACAATATTCCAATCAATGTACTACTCAAGTAGAATGTAATATAATAGAAGGCAAATAAGAAGCCGTCTACCGAGCAATGACTTTCACACACTTGGGCTAGAATTTAAGATATAATTCAAAGAAAGTGAGAGGCCAAGCTTTTTCTTTGCTCAATGTGTTTGAGTGTACCGCCTACATACAGAACTACTTCTACTATTTAAGAGCTACTTATACTATCAACTATATTATAATACTTTGTATTACGAAACTAGTAGTAATGATAAATTTAAACATAACTTAAGAATAATAATGTGAAAATTATTTACAAAAGATTGTCAAAACGAAAATTTTGTAATTTAAAAAAAAAATACAAAATAATTATAATTTATAGCTGGTCTCAGTGGTATAAGATTTTTTTTTTAATTTTTGAACACATTTCACACACGGCTAATTAGCCCCATACTAAACCTATTTCTAGTTTGTATTATGGTTGCTAACACAACTGATATGGATGTTAGTCTTGGTGTTAAAAAAATAACACCCAGACTTTTTTAGAGGTTTGTAGCAAACAAAATTCAGGGAAAATTTTAACTTTGTGGCGTAACGGAGTTCGCTGGGTTTGCTAGTTTATGGTATAGTACCTGGATGACCAAGCTTAGGTCGGTTTTTTTTTTTCGAATATGACATTTTCTAAAAATGATTCCTAGCTAAATCAATTCATCGCCCCCAAAACCAAAAAAAAACAATACCCCATATACTAAATTTCATGAAAATCGTTGGAGCCGATTCCAATAAAACAATACATTTCTTTCACAGTAACACTGTATACTACCTGAGTTATGCCTGTCGCAGTACGGTTTCTTTTTATTTCCTTTACCCACCCTTCCTGGTCAGAGAGGTAATTACCTGCGAAAAGAAAAAAAATAAACAGTTAATGAAAGGTTCGCTTTTTACAAGCTATGAAAACAGGGTTTACGTCGGTTCGTAATCACGGAACCTCGGGCTTGGGATTTACTGATTTTTTAACAAGCCTATTATGAGATTAGGATTTTAAGGATATAATCATGATGGTATACATTCCTTTGTGTTGTTTTTACGTAAAATCATTTTTTAGTACCTAAAAGGTAAAAACGGGACCCTATTACTAAGCCTCCGACGTCTGTCTGTCTCCAGGCTGTATCTCAAAAACCGTAATAGCTAGAAAGCTGAAACTTTCACAAGTTACATATTTTATGTATTCCCCGTGGTGCTATAATATCAAATACTCAAAATAAAAACATCAAGGGAGGTCCCCATACAATAAACGTGTTTTTTTCATACTTTTTTGCTTTATATCAATATTTATTTAATAGATATTTGTTATTTATTTTAAGCGCAGCAAATAAAATCTTACTTACTCGAGTTTTTTAGGTAATGAATTAGGAACGTCAAAGCGTATAATTTAAATATCGTTTTGATAAGAATTCATTTCGTAAAATAACTTCTATAGCAAATCAGGCGCTTAGCGCATATATGAATGCTACGGCTGGACTCGGTGCAACGTCTTAACCATCTGGCGAGTAGCAGCAAAACGCAAGTCTATATACAAAGATAATAGTAGCATTTCAAACTAGCAAGAGTAACTAATGGGATAGTACTATAGATAAACTAATATTTATAGGTGTAACTATGCCTATAGTTTCTTTATTATATTTTGCTAACTGTGTTACGCTGCATACTGTCAGCCTCGAGTACTGCATAGAGGTCCCATATGTCCCAATACAGTGTTGTCTGCCGTATTGTCATACCCGCCATTCCAAACACTGCATATTGATATATTTTCAATATCACAAGCGGGATTTAGACACGCACGGATGCAATCTAGCTCTCCAATATTGGGTTACTTTTTTGTAACAATTTTGTGAACACCAGCTCTGTTAACTCTCAATGTATAGAGCAAAAATGATTCGCGGTTAACCGAATTTGTTTGTTTCATAAAAGTGTCAATTAAAAGAAATTAAAATGCTTATTTTTTCAGATATGTTATTATAAAATAAATAACATTTTACTAATTTGATAAACTATTACTATTTACATTATAATGAAATAAGGCTCACTCCTCATATGTTTTTTGTGATACCCGAGAAGGGTCCATTATGTGATACCTAATAAATATTTTTTAAGACATTAAGTACTATACCATAATGATGCAATAAATTTATTTGACTTTGGCTTTAACATTTTTGCGTCATCTATTACGGGTAAATAGCGGATAATGCTTCGCTCTGTCTGTGCAATAGAATTTACCGATTGACGTGAAACATAACATTCCCACTGAGATCGTATGTGGCCAATGTACGAGGCACCGCTTCGTTACCCGCAGCTTGTGTTGCGTGTAACGGAATGCATTCGATCCCAAGATGGCGGAATCCATGGCATCACCTTAATTACCTCACCGCATCAGTGGAGACAAGAGTTATAGACTGGTTCAAAGCATTGACTTAGCAAACACAAGTAACCTGCATTCACTATTCAACAGAGACTATCGCGACATAAACTTTTTACAAAATAAGGGCCAACACAAACCCCGAGCAACGGAATTTACTCATTTTCTTTCGAGTAAAAAAATACAATTTATACTCCCATTTTTACATTCACGCGCCAAGCTTATACAGCGGCAGGAATTTCGCAACAAATAAAGTAGACGAGTTTATCTTTCGCCTCCTTTATCGGCGGCAGTAAATCTAGTCCACGAATAAAACCTTTGCCCGACGACTCATTTGTTTGTATGTTTGCGGTGCGGTGGAAAGTCGGCGCTGGAAGCGAAACACGTACCTTCCCCATACGTGACGGACACCTAAAACGGAACGCCCTCTCATTGTCAGTGTCACTCGACCATCGCCCGCTTTACAGTTACTGGCTGTTCCTACCTAGCGACAAACACGGCGATGGATGCGCCATCAATATTCATAATGGAGAAGAGAAAAGCCAACAGGCAGAGAAAATTCTTTGGTTCGGTTTTTCAATTTGTACGAGGACTATCCCTTCTCTAGCTACTAGTGCTAAGTGAGTAATTAACGACGAGAAAGCTGCAAGCTTCGACCTCTAAGTAGGTGTTTCCGCAGACGGGCTTAGGTCTGAAGGACTTAGTCGGTCAGTGTGTCGTTTTCGCTTGTACTCGGACCCGCTTCCTAACGGCGGACTTAAGTGGCATTACGGACAATTATCTTGTCCAGTTTTTGAATGGTCAGTCCATGAAGTGATGATTATACCGCGGGAAAGTTATCGATGTTAAAGACACGTATTGTTCTCGAACTTTCTTGTTTTAGGGGGATTTCTCCAGGGCTCTAAGACGCTAGTTTGTAATACAGCGAGCAACCGTGGTATTTTCCACTGCAGAACTATGGCGCGGAAGACAAGGCAGGTTTCAACGCTTAGTTCCATCGAGAGAAAAAAAATCTCGTTAGAAAATGGGAAGTCAACAGTCGGAAACTAGTCAAACGGGTACGAACAGAGTAAAAGTATTTAAGTTTACTTGTGCGAGTAAATATGTAGGTAACCGTCTAAGTTTTTACTGAGACGAGTTATGGGTTAACTGAACTCATAATTACTAAGTCAGCCGTCCGCGAAATTCTATACGCTACGGCTCATACTTTTATCTATTCTGTGATAGCATCAACCTGTACGGAGTTGAGAATATGTTTTTGCGTCGGTACGAGTACATCTGTTTATCTTTCCGTCGAGTCACGACCCAAAAAAGTAAAAGTCAGTTTAAAAGTGAGAAATACCTAAAAACAAATGTACAAAAACGGTTGCTGCGGAGGTTTCATACTAGCTCGTGTTTGTTACCCCGCCAAGCAAACCAGTTCGATCGTCACGTATCTGAGTATAATATTTTGAGGACTCACGCAAATGCCTCGAGCAAGACTTTAATGTTTCAAACCGACAACCACTGAGTCACGGTTTCATTTTCGACGTAAAATTAAACCAGCCATTAGTTAAGTGCCCATTTGGATCTCTCTTTTAACGTGCGTAACAAACAGGTTGCATTTATTTTTAGGTTCACTCGGTTGTGGTACTTTCGCGATTAAATCTGTTATTTTTAACCATAAAAAAAGTCTTAAGCAACGACAAATCCGTATTTTAATGTACTCTACGACAAAGCAATTTTTTAAGGTTCACTATTTTCAACCTGTTTAAAATTTACCTATTGACATATATCAGGCGTTATTTTGCGGAAATCCATTGTACTCGAAAATAGAAGACAAAATTAAATATTTATTGTACTTCATTTAATTTCACATCACAGCTTGGAAGTACACTAATTATTTAATTTTGTCTTCTGTTTTAACGTTTATAAACGCTTTATTTTCCACAAAGTATTCTCCGTAATCCGTATTCAAATAGATTTCCAAAGGCGCGCTTTCCTCAAAAACAGTTTAAGCCGAACTCCCGGAGCCAGGAGTGAAGTCACCAGTTTAATTCACTTACATTACGAGCGTGGCCCGGCTAATGACGTCAGATTAACAGGCGGCTCTCTTTGCTCCAAGCCTTCCACCTGAGCTACGTTAGCGCAAACTTCCCCTACAGAGCAGGTGGCCATTATTATTACTAGCACCACTTTCCGTTCATTGAACCGACACCGTTAGTTACGCATTTAGTTCTCGCCGTCGGCATACGACATGACACAAATAACAATTGGCCAATTGGTGCTCAGATATAGGATAAACTTAACGGTTCTGCTTACTCGTAGCACACGGTAATCATCGTTGTGGTCTAAATGTTAGGTGGAGTGAGGGACGAACAAGTCTATGCCTTTTATGAAACTACTCGATTAAATCTGCCGCACTATGGTTTGATTACATAAACTTGATATCGAGTTGTAGCGATTCCATAGTACCGTTTGTAGAACTTCTCAAACACATTGTATAGACAACTCGACGACGCCGTAACATTAGAAACTCTAGAATCTTAGAAATACTTGACGTGATTGGCTGCCGCAGTCACGTGAGTCCTTGCGACAGCCAATCATCGCGTTGCAACCCCTCTGAGTTATCGATATACATTGTGTTTGACAATCTACGCACTTGACACTCTAAAACGATGACAACTTGTCTAGTCCCTCTGTTTTGTATTTCCGAATCGAATTTATAGTGTAAACTTCATGTAACGTCACTCGATTTAAAGACAAACTCTCTAAAGCGTCGAAATCAATTGGCTTTAGTTGGTTTAGCTTGTAATCCATGCAATGATACATTCTATCTATTTAACGACCACTCTCTATAACGCCATAAAATGCACAGTCTCTTCAGTGTCGTTTTTCAGAGTTTTGGTTTAAACTGTATTTTGGTTTAAACTCGTTCGAATACATTATTATATTTTTTTTTTGGAATTTGGTCAACCACGATGCGTTTGCAGTTAGCGCTAATGTGTTTACTTTTTGTCCGCTCGTTAAGTCACGCGAGATTAATGAAATGAGGTGTACCGAACGAGTACAAGCTAGATAAAACGTACCCCGCATTGTTATTCAGACTCTGCAATGCCTCGTGTTTTCGCCCGTTTTTTCCGCCATCTTATGTTCCTATGCGGTTGCGGAATTGCCAGGTTTTATGGCAAAAGCAAGGCAAAAGTGAAAACGCGACGGGTAAAGGTGAATGACATTTGCCTCTGATTAGCGAGCTAGTACTTAGTTTATTTGCTATGAAACAATGATTCTTCAATCTGACTTTCTCTTGCTGATCATACCTATTTGAAGCCGGCAATGGGTGTTGAGAGATTATGTTCGCAAACTTGTTTGAATGAAAGGAATCTCACGTGTCTAATTGTGTAGATTCTCATAATCTGTCTGGCTCGTTCCGAGTTGAGAACTAATTTGAGGCCTACAATTTTATTTTACGTCCGTTACGATTAGTTATGAAGGTATTTTCTGCGTAGAAAACGGTCACACTTACTTATTATTAAAAGTTGTAATGAGTCCAACTTTTAATAATAAGTAAGTGTGACCGTTTTCTACGCGAAAATATTAAGATGCCTTACGTGAACAGTTTACAATGTTTAGTTGAAGATGTGATATATTATATTTAGGTTGTATACTATATTGAACATATACTAGCTGACCCGGCAAACGTTGTTTTGCCTCACTTAGAAGTATGAAAAAAAATAGTAGCCGATTCTCAGACCTACTGAATACGCATATGAAATTTGGTAAAAATAGGTCCAGCCTTTCGGAGGAGTACGGTAATCAACATTGTGACATGGAAATTCTGTATATAACATGATAAATACTTTATTATGTATAATCGTTTTTTTTATAGATCCTTATACTTGTGTCAAAAAAAACCTACTAATATTATAAATGCGAAAGTTTGTGTAGCGTATGTTTGTTACTTCTTCACGCTCAAACGGCTAAACTATGATCAAACTTGGTGTGAAAATAGGTAAGACCTTGAATTAACACATAGGCTACTTTTTATTCCGAACAACAGTGGTTCCCGTGGGATACGCAAATAACTTCAAAATCTAAGTTAATTCTTCACGTTTCAATGGCTGGACCGATCAATTTTGTTGTGATTTACTATGAAGATAAACCTCTGATTAACACATAGGCTACTTTTTATTCCAGATTAACTCCTTTTTGTCCCGGATTAACGCGGGTAACACCGCGGAGCGCAGCTAGTAATATAATATTACTAAAACACTAATTTAACCGATCACATCGTTGCTTAGCCACATGTGAATCAACGGAATCGAACGACACCATTCCGCATGGATGCCTCTAATAACGACTGCTACCTCTACCACACAATACGAAGTAAATAAGTGTCTGAAAGCAATCTTCTTCTTTTCGTATGCTTAGTGACCAGGATCTAGAGTATAGAGTTTTCAAGCCACCTGGAGGCTTCAGTAGCATTACGACAGACTAACAGCTGGGACCTACAATTTAATGTGACCCACTGTAGCGCCCTGATAAAAATTCCACTTTTTAAACAAAAGTCTTGTGCATGGTCGCCCATCTAAAGACAGTTCTTATCGACCTTTCATGATGATCAATGATACATTTCTTGACTAATCACTTTCTAATCGATCTACATTAAAATTACTACGTCATCGAATTAGTCACGTTTAATATCCTAGAAATACTAAAAACTTTAGACACCACGACATGCGTAACCTATGAGTCATAAATCATCATTAATTAGTACATTTTATTAAAATTCTTACCGGTTTTTAACTGTACTTCATGATGGGATCTATCCTACTAATATTTATAAATCCGAAACTTTGTAAGACTTGATGGTATGTATGGATGTATGTTAATTTTTCCCGCCGTAATGGCTAATCTGATTGGAATGAAATAGCGATGCGCGACTGTGAATGATTACAGTCGAATTATTCGACTTTATAAATCATTCGACTCATTCGAATGATCTCCGAAAATTAGTAACTAACATGATAACCACTCAAAATTAACCGGACTGAATGAATTCTACATTAGTTAATACTTGAGCCGACTCCACTCCAACGATTAATTCATATTTTCATTCATTTGAAACTAACAAGTGACTTTGACAAGATTTGCTAACAATCGAGTCAAAACGCTATTAGTAACTAATTAGTAGTCATCATTCGATTATTAACATTAGTATATTACTAATATTCAAGTCGAATGTGTAAATTTGTAGTTGTAGATAATTCGACTGGTAAGATTATTCGCAGTCGCGCATCGCTAGAATGAAATTTGGTACACATATAGCTTAGATCGTGGAATAATAAATATAGATAGCTTCCCTTTTTCTGACTAAAACGAGAAACCCCGCGCAGCACAGCTAGTAAATACACTATCAACAGTAATAGGAAACGCGGTCATCGTCCAGTTGACTGGTAGAACAACTGTTTTTGTGCCAATAACTGAGAGACAGGTTTAAGCAATGTGCAAGTACCACGTACGAGTATGACACAAATTATAGTCATTTTGCATAATATGAAGATGCACCGCTACATTGATTGTAATAACGTTATTTATAAAAAAATCCCGTTTGTTTTCTGCAGTTTAAAGAACTATTCAATAAGTTGGAATCCGTGGTATTCTTTGAAGTATGTTTAAGATATACATATTCAAAAAGCCGTTAGCAAATAAAAATATGGCAGTTACGTTTAAATTGAGCATTGCTATCTCACGTGACAAGCTTACCAATGTTGTCAGATTTTGGGTAGGTCTGAAACTTTGGATATATCAGAAGCTTAGCAATGATTTTGAACCAAGAGTAGTTTTTTTTTCTATGTTTTGAACAATTTGCTCAACTCGACCGACAATAAAGCAATTTAAGAAGAGCTACGTTCAGAAAACAAAGCATTTTCACTTTATATCGCATCTAAAGATAATAACGCACAAGACGAGACCATCTACCTATGTATGTGTACATTATATTCAGTTTTTGAGATATGCTAACCAACCATCTAAGAAACGCATCCGTTTTTGGTAAACGAATAATGCTTACATTCGAAAGAATTTGCCCACAAAAATCAGACAAATAAATGCATAAATACACGCAACATTACGAACATTCTTATACGTATATTTTCTATGTAGTCTACAGGAAAGTCAATACCTCGTGATTCTTACCTGAACTGAGGTGAGTCACCAAAGGTCCTTTTGTGTCGTAAATCCGTGACTCCGGAATGAGTCGCGTTTTTCAAAAGGATATGCTGTTGTACCTTTTACCTGCTAATGCTTTGTCGCTATCTGACCTCAAAGAATTTCTCATAGGTTCGCAAAAGTGAAGCTATTATTACTGGAGCAGGTACTCTTATGTCCGTGTGAATGTCTGTAGCATCTTAACTCTCAAAGGATCTTATTTCTAGAAAAGCTTAAATTTTTCCCATCGCAGATGACGTGTTAATTATTTCTGATTAAAAATATATTGTTTTTAAAACTCTAAATGAGTTTTAATTACAATATTAAAAAAGAAAATAGATATGTGTCATTTATTATTTCTACTAATTTTATGCATAGAAAACGAAATATTGTTTCGAAGAGGTTTGATTACTTTTTTATATTAGTTTGGCTATCGTTGTTTGGACTATTATAATTTTATTAATACAATATTGTTAGATAAATAAATCTTTAATAAAAAAATGTGCTTCTTCTAGCTCCTACTCATTTGCTAATGAAAGTGAGAGGACTTAACTTCCAAATATTTTCTTTACTGACTCGACGAGATATATTACAATTATAATACTTTGTATTTGAATATGAACAAAATCCAACTTGCGAAATCATTTCACGCAGAAGTTAGAAAATTGGACAAGTTTTAAGGCAAAAACCGCCGACACAAAAATGACAACTAAAATTTAAAAGTTAAAACAGAGCAGAGTCCATTTGAATTTCCAAATTAAGGAGGATACGACATACGGTCGTGGCGGCACAAGGCTAACTTGTTTGCAGGCTGTTTCATATTAAAATAGTTTCAAAATGAAATCTTTAGCATGCGGATACAATGTTTACTAAACTACTACCTGTGCCTCGCGTTAATCCGGGATCAAAAATTGCAGAGTTCATACAGGGCATGTATCACATATTTTTACATCATTGGTTCAGTTATCAGAGCGGGCAGAATTAAATTGTTCTGACTTTCTTTTTCTTATCCCACGAATACCCCTGATGAACATAGATATGTTTATATCTTCAAATTCAAATTTCTATGCGGTTTCAAAGAGTATATAATTGAAAAATATTAAGTTTTTATTACATGCTTCCATAAGTAATTAATGTATTATAAAACTATATCTTATCTACATTTGTTCTCAAAATCGTTTAATCGTTCTATTTTTCATAGTCACAGAATTTTTTAAAAAGAAATATTTTTTTGTATTTTTTTATTACAAGTATTTTCGCTATAACTGTCATCGCTATAGCAGTCTCATCTCCGACGTACTTGTATATATGTCTTACATGTTTCTTGAAAGTCTGACGAACAAAAAAAAACAGATTTAGTTGATAGAGAGGATTTCAAGAAACTTTTTGTGAATTTACTCGTATCTATGTGTGTTTGTCATTCTTTCGCGTTCAAACGGCTAAACCAACTAAGATAAAATTTAGATTGGTTGTATCTTATACTGTGAATTAGCGTATAGTCATTTTTTTATTCCGGATATTTTATCGCACGTAATCTCGCGGGGCGACGCTAGTTTAAAAAAAACATGTAACATATTCTCAGGTATTTTGGTACCCCTGAAGTTTCACCGTAGACTTAATACGTTTTACACAGTTTCGACCTGTGGTCAGCGAACCAATAGATCACCGACTTTAACTAAGGCCCGAGGGTTGCCAATGCATCACCCGCATTAATCATTGTCCTTTTTACATCGGCGTATCTATCATCCGCGGTGACAACCCTGACGGAAACGCTGAGAACGGCAAACAATGTTTTTATAATTCCCAACGAAAAATGTACAAATTTTCAGTACAAATACGATTTTTTAGGGTTCCGTAACTAAAGGTACAAACAGGACGATATTACTAAGTCTCCACTGTCTGTCTGTTACCAAGCTGTATCTCGAAAACCGTGATAACTAGAAACCAGGCATTTTTGCAGCTTGTATATTTACGTTCCCGCTATAACAAAAAATACTAAAAATAAAACATTAAGGTCGTATACAATGAATGAGTTTTTTTCGTGTTTTTGTTTTATAAAAATAACATTAACAGTTATTTGTTGACACCTAATTTTTTACAGAATATTGAGCTTTATTACTTTTGAAAATAATAAAATAAAAATACAACAAATAGAGACATACAACAAACGTGTTTTTTTTTAATTATTGGAACGGAACCCCACATGAGCGAGCTCAACTCGCACGTTGCCAATAATTTTATGTTTTTTTTTGGTTGGAACAGGTGTGTTTAATTTTGTTTATGTTTCGTTCTTTGTTCCTGTCTACATTGTATTGGTTGACAGTTGCTTTGTGGATGTAATATTTTTGGATTTCTGTTAAACGGGCTGTATTGATGAGTAACCAAAAGCATTCCAAATGCTTGTAAGGAGTTGAAAAAATAATTAAAAAGCTTGCATTAGGATTAAAGAGAGTACTTGTAGACTAAGACACCACTATTTTATATATTGAATGAGAAATACTGCACTGATTCTACCCTCGTACCAATGAATATAATTTTTTTTTACAGCTAGGTGTTTGACCGGCAAAACACGTAACCACATAAGCTAGCCACTCTGATCTATTGTGGAGCATGCCTAGTCTAGAATAACTGCCTTTTAAGGAGGCCACGGGAACACACTGTATGGAGCTAGGCGACAGACTTATTGACTTGAGTGATTTATCAAGTTTGTATGAGGAAGTATTTTTTCTGAGTTTTAGATGGCGGACCCAAAGTAAAAGCGATTCGATTCGATTTAAGCCCCATTATTCCTCATATAAAATAAAACCTCTTACAAAAACCCATCAAATAGTGGTATATTCAGCAACATATTTTTATTTTCAACGACTCACAATTCTAAAACAGAATCAGGACAAAAGCCAGTAATTTGATACTCGTAGCATAGAACTTCACAAAAATAGGAGCTGCGAATTTAAAAACAAAACAGTCCGCAGTAAGCACTAGTCCTTCCTTCACAAGCTCTGCAAACACAGGACAGGGTGGCAAGTCTGCTAAATCAATAGCACAAGAATAGACTATGAATTTACAATTTAATTTAATTTATTACCATTATCATGAAAACCTTACGTCTCTTTGTATGAAAAATTTACTCTATTTTACATTGTTTAATACTTAAGAAATGAGTATGTGTATATGTTCAACAAATATTAGTACACATTACACACACACACGCCTAAAGGGCTGAACCGCATTTTTATGAAATACGGTGTGAAGATAGGTAAAACCTTGGATTAACACAAAGGCTACTTTTTATCCCGAAAACAATTGTGGTTCCTGTGAGATACGCAATTAACTTCAAAATCTATGTTACTCCTTCACGCTCCAACGGCTGGACCGATTTTGATGAAATTTACTTTAGAGATAGTTAAGACCTTGAATTAACACGTAGGCAATTTTTTTTGCCAGATATGCTTCTTTTTGTCCCGCATTAACGCAGGTTTGGGGCGCAGCTAGTAATAATATAAACATCTACAATAGCACTTCTTTATTCTAATATAGAAATTATAATAATAATATCTTTATAATATCTTTATTGACATAAAACCCAGAAGGTACATATTTTTTTGAACCATTAGTGCTGAACTAGTTTTCAAAATATGATTCAGCACCGATGGCCTCTGTTTATTATATAAGTACAAAATTAAAGCTTTTATTTAGCAGACTTGACCTACAGGGTTGTCTCGTTAGCTCTATTCACTGAGGTTTTTTGTTCCCAGTTCGACAGTCTGCGGCCTTTTTACCCGTGTTTCTTCAACCCTAGCTCTGTCGTTTACTTGGTTGGCTGAGCATTGACTGAACTGTGAGCTGTCTTTGTGAATTGAATTTGGTTTTGATTAGGTTCAGTCTTTCAAACTGGGCTGGTCGCTCCGTATTTCATTGCTTTTGTAACTGTCTAAGTTATTTTTTATTTTAATCGACGTGATGATTTTTGTAAAAAGAAGTTAGCTTATATAATTATTTACGTATTCACTTTTTTGTAAAAAATATAATTTATTTATTTACTTACAAATTTACTTTTTTTTTAGTTAACAAAATTTTGTTGTTTTTTTATCGATTGTAAATAATTTTATTGTGATTTTCACTTTATTAATTATTTTTTTGTTATCATTTACTTTTTATACGATATATAATTAAATGTTACTGCAAAGTGTTTTTTACATCTAAGTCAACAAAACAATGTCACTTAAGTTAATTTAGATGCTTGCCCTGAAGTAACCAATCCACTCTTGTTTTTGAATACTTAACATACATATTATAATACACAAATGAGTCTTTTTTATATACCTACTTCCCTCAAAATCTTTGTATTTTAAAACTTAATTTACAAGTTTTGCAAAAATATTTTTCTTTCTAAACAAAACAACACAATACTTGGCTGGTATTTTCAATACTTAACCAGAGTTAAGTATTTACTAAACAACCACATTCAAAACCCGATTGCGGTTCTGAGATGACTCATTCTATATACATCCTTGATTCTAATGTCGTGAATGTTTTATAAATACCACACTTATATGAATATAAAACGACTAAAAAGCTGGTTCGTTTGATTGCAAGTAACTTACATCTAGCAAATAGTAAATATAATAGAAGATATAGCCGTGAAGCTTAATTGTGGATTTATCCTATTTATATGTTATTCTTTCGGTTTAATTCGGTAGGATGACGTTTGTATACTTAATTAGAGCTTGATACAAAGGCTACTTCTTGCTTGGCGAGGCAAGTACATACATAATATAAAAGTGAACATACAAATACACATATATAAATACGTTTCTTAAGATATTAACATATAAAAACTCAATAATTGATACTCATAAAAAATAAAGCTTCTACAGCCAAAAATGTTCATCATCATCATCACAATCCACAGCCAGTTCTATCCCATTGCTACGAATAAGTCTCTCTTCTAATAATGCCTTTCTCTCCGATCCTTTGCCAGTCGTATCTAGGTGAAAAAATATTTAAGTAAATATTAATTCTTTATTTAAAATAAAACTGAAGTCAAAATATGAATTCTATATTTAAAATGAAAATAAAGTTAGAATATTACTTAATTCTAAATTTAAAATGAATCTGAAGTCAAAATATTGCTTCTATATTTAAAAAGTCAAGACAAGATGTCGAAAGAAGCAGTCGAGTATCGGGTCGAGATCGCGGCGCAAAAGTTCAAGGTTTTATTACGAACGGTTCGCGAGACAGAATGTTATATGATGCATGTGTAGTGAGAATTATTTATACTCACCGAGGATAATATATCCTACTTGATATTCGATGTAAGAAATGTCTCAAA
The DNA here is from genome assembly GCA_035578125.1 of Mellilla xanthometata. NCBI lineage: Eukaryota > Metazoa > Arthropoda > Insecta > Lepidoptera > Geometridae > Mellilla > Mellilla xanthometata. The sequence continues at coordinate 2,512,818 of JAPUBQ010000039.1, read as the reverse complement.
TTCGCGCTGTTCGCCTCTGCGGTCGCGAGACGGGGTGCTTGCAAAGGACAGAGCTATAATAAGGCCGTGTGGTAGAACAAGACGGACTAAAGAGTTCAAGGGTTTGTTGGAGTTATGATTTTCGAGTGTTCGTCGTAATTTCTGTAATTCCTGATTGCTGAAAAATTTAACTTACCTTACGTAGATTTCAATTCAAAGCTTTCAAACGGATTGAATTTATTTGTTTAGACATAAAATAAGCGCGATACCTGAATATTATAATTTACGAGTAATATTAATAGTCTTTTTATCCCATGTACTTAAAATTACTAACGTGCTTGTGTGTATTTATATTATATTTAAATCAATCAACCAGTCTACAAGCTTTTAGAAAATGACTATTATTACATTATTTATTTTTGAAATATTCAAATCGAAATAAGTTTCAATTCTTTGAGGCACGAAACTTAAAAAAGTCAAATGTTTTTGTTATTTTATTTTTGTCTTCATCAAGTATTTGTACGAAGTTAGCTTTGTATACACAAAGCTAACTTCGTACCTTACATTATCCCTCATCCATGTTAATTTCAATATATTTATATAATCATAAACATTGACGCTACCTTTGCGGAACCATGACATCACTTTACCTGACTCATAAAATGAGATCCATCAATGATTTTATGCTAACTAATAAAATAAAATAAACAAAAGTAAATTGTCCATCACACAATTATTAAAGTGTAATTATGCAACAGCAAATTTCGCCGACTACTGTTTTTTCGACCTTGGTATGCTCTTCCGTATTTATCTGCAAATGCAGCAAACTGACTGCATTATACCTACATACAACGTGTTTCCTAACTACAGTGATTCGGCACGTTTTGTTTACTTGTATGAAAACGTTTTGTTTTTTTACGAACACACATTGTTTTTTATCTGTCACTTAATTAGCAAGTAACTAAGTTTATTTTTATTTATTTTTTACATAGCACGGCATTTAACTAGTATGACAAGTACCCACATATCGATACCCTAACTTTGCAAACCTACTAACTCCTCTGCAGATTTTTTACGCGAGAGGCTCAAAACGTCATTGTATTTTATTTAAATAAATAAAAAGTAATATAACTTATTTTTTATTGTAATAATAAAAAAAAGCATTATTTCACGGGATTTAGGTTTTCTTTATTGCGTAATTGAAAAAATACAATGAAGTTTCGAGCCACTCCCGTAAAAAACCCGCAGAGGAGTTAGTAGGTTTTCAAATTAGGTGGAGCGTGTTTAGTGTGGAGTTACTGGTTCTCACGGAGGCTGCGTGAACACACAGGTGCTTAGTATCAGGTTTTAAACTTAATGGTGTTACTCGTAGATAACCAGGCGGGCACTAGAAAATACTGTTTTACCAGCTTAATATTATTTGATTGCTATTATAAAATTGACAAATAATCTTGGTTGGATTTTTTTGTGGATTTGTCTCACTTCCGTAAAGTGAATAATGCTTAGTAAACCTAAAACAAAGCAGTAAAGGTAAAAGAAACACACTGAAACCTGCTTGTGAAAACAAAACTAGTAACACTCTGTAAAGTTTTCTCAATCGCATTGCAGATTTAGCATTCCAGTACGTAAGAAATTTCATAAGTTTAGCATAACAGTACGACAACTAAAAATCATGAGTTTACAGATAAGCTTTATTGTTTTTTTTTGTGGTAATAAAGGTTTTCCACGAATACGCATCTTTTTAAAACATTTATCCTAAAATTTGTATGTATGTTTCTTATGTTTCTTCGACGATGTTCGAACAGCTGAAGCAAACATTTTCTATTCGCTATATTCGTCAAATATACGAAAAAGTCGAATACATTATCAAATACCGCGCATTTATCCTAATTGGTTTTTAAAATAATAATCGTGGCCTCCAGTCCTCTTGTTTAGAATTAACATGTAAAAAAAATACAAATAGTTTTATATGCGAATATAAATACTGGTTTAAAAAAACCGTCACAAGAGATATCGGCCTCGGAGATTTATTATTTTTGAAAAAAGAACTAGAAATAGGTAAATCTTTCTGTTCATAGTCTACACTGCAATCTCGATTGGCGCAGAGGGCTTAAGATTCCATTGAAGAGCAAAGGTGCATGGGGCAAAGGTGAGCCTGCATTCAAGAAGCAGTTGCCAAGACTTGTAGGGTTGCCACAGTATTGTTTTATCTGTGGGATATTTAATTTTAATTTTATTATTATTGTTTTTATTTGTTTTTGTAATCTATACTAATATTATAAAGCGGAAGAGTTTGTTCGTTTGTTTGAACGCGCTAATCTTAGGAACTACTGGTGCGAATAAAAAAAAAACTTTTTGTATTGAATAGACCATTTATCGAGGAAGGCTATAACGAGGTTTATAACATTACGCTGCAACTAATAGGAGCAAAGAAATAAAGAAAAACGTGGAAAAAAAAATGGTTGCCTGTAAAGTCGGTTTTACGGGCGAAGATTTTACGTGACAACGTCTGCCGCGTGCTGCGCGCGCGGCAGACCGATCATAGTTGAGTGGGAGAGAGACGCAAGGCATTCGGCGGGCCTCTCTCTCGTTCGGTGACTCATCGTAACGTTACCGGGCGTTACACTTTTTCATAAGTGACTCCCAGCCGCAACCTAATTTAAGACGTTGTCACGTCAAAAAAAACGGGGAAAATTACTCAACTTTGAGGGTTTCCGTTGCGTGCGCTGCGGAAACGGTTCAAGATATAGATAAAATATATACAAAATAATTATTATTTTAAAAATGGTCTACCAAAAAGTCCGCGACAGTATAATATGTCTATCTTTAAAAATGCAAAACAACGTTTGCCGGGTCAGCTAGTTGATTATATGACTTGAAAATTAGTTAAAGTAAATAGTATTCGAAATTGAATTGTTGTTTCTTAACAGAAAGTATTATAGAGCCTGTATAGCTCGGCTGACTAAGGTAAAGCAACGGTCGTTGCGGACTGTCTTTGGATGGATGGCTATGCACAAGTTTGACTGTCCCTTATCAGTATTATTAAGTTTTAAGTTTCATTTGTGAATAATTTAATGTAATAATAGGTGTGTGAAATATAGAACTTATCTATCTATTTATCTAAGAAGAAGATAGAAAGTACTAATTAATACGTAAGACAAATATTTACACATAAAGAATGAATACAAAAAGTAACACCCTACATACTTTCGTGTCGAATGTAGTCAACTTGTCTTACGTAATATACAGCATATACCTTCTACTTTTGTAGGCACTAATAAGATAATATTTTTTTTTAAAACAAAAGAATATAACCTTACCCTCTACTTTTTAAGCGTTCTTATTGGATGACGCAGATTGAGTCACACTCGATTGAATTGTTTCGCATGTATGTGCGTCATATACGAGGATAATATAAATATATTTTATTAATTTATCAACCCTTTTTTACAATCACACATGTTTAACTCTAAGAAATAAAATGAAAAAGAGTTTCATTTTCTGAATGCTTATAAGTTATCTACTATATGTTTATTTTTTATACTTTTTTGTATTGGAATTGCAATTCAATGTTCTGCAAATACCTTTATAAAACTTCTGTCTGTATATTTCCAACAAATATTGAACGAGATTAAATCTTTATAGATTTTATTTGCATACACCATTTTTATTTCAATTAACGGTTTTTACGTGAACAAGGCTAAATTGGACTGAAATGAAATTGTTAACCTGGCTTTTCCGGTACATCGTAATTTCAATATTTTTGTTGGTTTTCGTCGGTTTTAAGTTGCATCAATTTTACAGTTGAAATTAATCAATTCATCTATTTTGTTTACACTTAACAGACAAAGTAAACTTACATAAGTTGTATCGATACAATAAAAAGGTACCTAAGTTTTGCCGGTTCATTTACTTTTATGTAGTATAGTGATCAAAATACTGATTTAATTAAAAAAAAAAAATAAGAAGTGCTTGTAGCTCCACAACTAATTTGATCTGACGCGATCATCAAGTTTGAAGAACGGTCGATGTGAGCAGTCTAATTTGGGTGACTGATTAGATTAACTTTTAATAATTTTGACATATCAAATTGGTATAATTGAAATTGACGTATAAATAATATTAATAAAATAGAAGGTAAAATAATATTGTAATTATTAAAATTATTCCATCGTGACAACCTTATATTTATTATGTCGGTATGAAAATATGCATTCCAAGTCAAACTTGGGTAGTTTAGGCACGTGGTTCCCAGGGAGCCATCGTCGACAAATCGGGATCTAGAAGAGACGCTTTTCTACTCCTTTAAACGTTTGAGGATAAACGAGGGGAAAAAAATGTCTTTTCCTTGGTAATTAAGTTATTAGTTACAATAATTTAGCTCCAATGAGAAAGTTTAACAAAGTATGCATATGAATATAAAGTATCTACTTGAAACTTAACTCTTCATTTGAAACTTAAAATTGTTGGAAAAAGCGGACTTATTAACGAACATTACTCGTTGAAAAAAGTGAAAAATAAAATAATAAGACGGGAATGTAATAAAGATAAGAAAATAACTAAGTTAAGTTTGCAGGATTACAGGCAGAGCCTTGCAGTATAAGAACATTTTTATTAAGACCTTTTTTAAGGCATTTAAATTTTTATTATTTCACTTGAATCGCCTGAAATACATTGTTCGATTCTTCAAATCTTTATTAAATCTTTAGTAAATCAAAAAGATTGTTCGATACAAAATGAGTGGACTTGAAGTTCCGCCGCGACGCGTGGACTCCAGGTTTTATAGCACTACCCTCATATCGCATTTATTTACTTATGAGAATCGAACATACATATATCTTAATATATATAAATCTCGTGTCACAATGTTTGTCCTAAATGGACTCCTAAACCACTTAACCGATTATAATAAAATTCGCACACCATGTGCAGTTCGATCCAACTTGAGAGATAGGATAGTTTAAATCTCAAATTATAGTCGCAATTTTAATTTATTGCTAATTATTGCCTGTTATTATTTGACAGTCACAATTTCGACTGGGTTGAGTAAGTAATCAATAGATGGCGCTGCTATGGTAAATCTACGAACGTGTCATATAAGCTACACTATCTATTTTTCATACCCCTAAGTGAGGCAAAACAATGTTTGCCGGGTCAGCTAGTATAATATATAAACAAATAACATACTATCACTTCCCAACCTTTGAATAAGGAATCATTCCGAACAGAAAGCAAAAAGTCCCGCAGTAAATAGTTCTTTTGCATTCCACCAACAAGGCCCATTCCCCGGCTTCCTTACCTTTCTAACACCATTAACAGCCAGTTAAAACTAACTTGTTTTGTTATAGCTGCTTAAACCATCGGTTTGTATTCTAGTGGCGTCGAGGAGGGGTTATATCGCCTGGTTTTCTTAAACGAACGGTAGTACAGTGTTATCGTTTAATATTCTACCGGCCGCAGTAATACGTTCCCTGAATATGAAACCGTGTATGGCCACAATCAAAAATCTAACCAACGGATTTGGTAGAAAATTGTTTGAGATTTGGGAAAAATTAGTCGGTTTTCGGGTGGTAATTGTTTTAAAACCATCATTTCGACATTTGAATCTTCTTCTTTTGCTTCTTCGTATGAGCTAAATGACCAAGCTCGACGAGCTTTTCAAGCCGCCCGAAGGCCTCTGACTTGGCTTAAAGCCTGCTTGTACTAATACTAACAGCCGGGACCTACATTTTTACGTGTCCGACCCACGGTAGCACCCAGATGAAAAGGCCACTTGAAAAACGACAGTCTTGTGCATGGTCACGTACCAAACACCGTCCGCATCGACCGTTGCTTAGCTTCGATGATCGCGTCAGATCATTTTAGCTAGCCGAGCTACAAGCGCTACATTTAAATGTAATGTATAAGATATACAGTAGAAACTCGATTAACCGGACTAATTGTTGTTGTAAGACATTCAGATAATCAAAAATCCGGATAATCGAAAGAATGAAGAAAATAGTTTTATTTTATTTTCCGTCGAAAAAGCGGCGCGGGCGGTATGATGCCAGTTCCGTCCGAAACGTTCATGCTTGTAAAAATACGACTTTGGACAATTTTATTGGTGTGTAGTCCGGATAATCGCGAATCCGTACAACTGAGGGCCGGATAATCAAGTTTCTACTGTACTTGAATAACCGTTGTATAACATCAACCGGGTATCGAATACATTCTGTATTTCTGGTTTAGTCTAGTCAACAAGTGCCTTTTTCTTCAACTTTTTTTAGCAGTCTCCGAAAATTATGATTGAGGTGTCTTTCGATTCGGAATGGCATCTAGATAGTTTTCGAAAAACAATGAAGTTCCGCAAATATAAACTAGACTATTTCTGAGTCTCTATAATATAATAACATCGAGAAAATGCAGCAAGCCCCACCAGATGTTGTCACGTCCCGGTGTCCAGTGGTTACAGACGTGACAATATTTGCTCTGATATCCGTGTTTGGTTTGTGCACGCGTGATTCAGTTGACCAATAAACAATTTCTACGTACCTATATACATAATCTAAGTAGAAATTGGCGTAGAGTTGGTTTGTACGTTACGTACGTACGTGTATAAGCATAAAGTTGCTTTTATGTATTATAGTGACCGGCCTAATGTGGAGCATGCCTAGCCTGGAATAACTGAATCTCAAGAAAGCTGCCGGAATTACAAATTTATAAACTTTCTCCTATTTTTGCTGGGTATAAGCCTCCAGGTCACCATTCCAAAACGATTGTTGGTCGCTATCTATTGACTACGATTGTACGTTACAAGCTGAGCCCGGCAAACATTGTTTTGCCTTATAAATTATTTCTATTAATAAAAAAAATCAAGGATGAACAACTCGTCTCACTTAGTATGGAAAATAGATAGTAGCCGATTCTCAAACCTACTGAATACGCATATAAAATTGTATAAAAATCGGTCAAGCCGTTTCGAAGGAGTACGGTAACTAACATTGTGACATGGAAATTTTATAAAAAAAAATAAGATGTACTCGTATATTGATATTAATTCTATCATTCATAAGAGACTTCTATCACTCTTATATTTAAAAATAAAACTACCATTTAGATTTTTGTAAACAACGAATGACATTCATAACCAATATAACCGTAGACAGAGAAAGCAATCTATGAATATAACATGAATATAACCAATTAGGTTTAGACAATTAAACTTGAAACTTTACATTCATTGGCACTAAAATGTCATTTGTTAAGTTGCGTCAATGTTCGTGTTTAATAAACGGACGTGGCTGAGTAGTCAGGTATCAGGTAAGTGGGCGGATAACCGGTCTGGGTTAGTTTCACGATACATTTTGTAATAACCGTTTGGCCCAGAAGAACATTAATACATATAAGCAAATACTTGTGTTGTTACCCGCGTTAATTCTGGATAAAAAGAATCTTTTTTGTCAGTATCGAAAGTACTTTTTTATTTTATATAAGTTATTTTAATTTAATATATTAAATATACACTTTATTTGTTTAAAATTTCTCATATTTTAAGCAAGGTAAAACATAATATTATGATTTTATATGAAAAAATATATTCTCAAAAAGTTTTACAACTCTTATTCTGTGATAGATCATTTTATGATTTGTAGAGCATATCAGCTAAAAATTGATTCTATCAGAATCTTAGATAAGTTACCGTTCAGGGAAATTCTTAAAACATCTTTATTATTTTACTAGTACAAACAAAATACCTAATTCAAAGCTCAACCTGATCTGTTGCAACCGCGAGATTCACACTCAGCTAAGAAGATGCATTGCCACATAACATTGTTAAAGTAACTTATTTCTTAAATTGCTTATAGATCTAAAAGGTCATGTACGATATGTCAATAAGTAAAATTTTTAAGCAAGTTTGGGTTTCTATATTCAAATTTGTCTTTTTTTAATTACTTATATAAAATTCATTTATTATATTTAGTTTCTTATTTATTTATGACGTATTTTCAAATGTTGATTAAAAAATAGTGTCAACATTTTTTTTGTAAAAATTTCTTTATTACTTAATATGAATTCAAACCGTTGTAAGTTCCCAAAAACAGCCGTTACTGCAAATATTGCTGACTTTACCTGAAAAAAATAATAATAATAACAGATTAGAGTACTGAAAAGTTTAAGCACTTTTTTCTATCTGCATAACAACGTGTTAAATCTAAAGCCTCCAACAGCCTTAAATCTAAAGTAAAGTTACCACGGCTGCACCAAACAATGCGTTGGTGACAATCGCCTAATTACCTACATACGAGTCACCGAGACGTGATATATCTACCTTCACATCTATATACCAGAACACAATGAACATAAATGACAGAATATGTGTATGTGTGTGTCAAAGGATTGCAAAATTGGGTTGTATGATTTTTACAGCATGTGACTTGGAGAAGAATGGATATGATTGTAAGAAGTAGCGGAAGTAGAGGTCGACCAAAGAAGACGTGGATGAATTGTGTGAATGAGGATATGGATGAGAAGGGAGTGAATGTGGAGATGGCTGATAGAGTGGCGTGGAAGCGAAAAACAGGCTGTGCCGACCCCACCTAGTGGGAAATGGTAAAGAAGAATGAGAAGAAGACAGCTACGCATTTGACGCGCGTTACCTTACACATTATGGACACAGTGGCTTAATATAGAGCATGCCTACTCTTGATTAACTGGCTTTCAAAGAAGCTGCCAATTTTCCCTCTAAGATATTACTTAAAACATTATGATAGTATAAAAATATTTGGTAAACAATCATGATTTGTTGATGAATCATTCATTAATCATGATATTTATTTGTGATGCTACAAAAAAACTTAGCTTCATAAACTTTATGGTCGCCATAAAGAATATTTTCCACAGTAAATTTACTAGTGAAAATCATTCGTTTTATAGATATTTATTTTATTACCAACAGTTTTATTACGTTGGTTAACATCACAGCGCGACTATTTTTCATTATCAAATTTTATAGATTTTGTGTATTTCTATATTTACATATGTAAAAAGTTACAAAAACATCATATGTAAAGTTCAATAATACACTCTAAGAGCTTATATGCATCTCTGAATTAATTAAGTTAATAAGGTAATGATTTAAGTTTATCCGAAATTTGATGGGAAAAACTGGTAATAATTTGAAAATAATATGGATTTTTTGTTTTTAGGTTACACATGTTTTTAAGTTAGGTATTTGACCAGCAGGGAACTCAACCCACGAGTTAGCGACACTCTGCCTTGAGGTCGAGTATGCCTAGTTTGGAATATCCGGCTCTCAAGGAAGCTGCCGTAAGACACCGTTTAGGGCTTGGCGACTCTCAAATTGAGGGTAGTTGCTAGCCAGACGACCAGAAAATGTTCGACCACCATGTAAAACTAATAATAATGTACTAAACACCTAAGTTATTGTTTTAGAATACCTTATCTATTGTTTTAGGATGTAATGATAGCCATGAAATTAAAAAACTTCTATCCATATACCAGGCAGCTACCAATGAATGAAAACTATTTGAAATGCGTCACATACTGTAGAGACCGGAAGTCCTTTTAGCGCTTTCCTAGAAAAGAATAAGGTTAGCCAGTATATTATTATTATTAATGTGCACTCATGATTAGAATTTATAAGATTGCCATTTCTATTTTATTTATGATTAACTTTTTTGATGTTCTATTCAACCGGCTATGACTTATGTTAATACTGGCTTTGCTCCGCAGTGTTAGCTATTAATCCGGGACAAAAATAGTTGTGTTAATCCAGGATCTAAACTATTTTCATACAAAAATAGTTTGTGTTAATTGGGACAAAAATAGTTTGTGTTAATCCAGGATCTAAACTATTTTCATACAAAAATAGTTTGTGTTAATCCAGGATCTAAACTATTTTCATACAAAAATAGTTTGTGTTAATCCAGGATCTAAACTATTTTCATACCAAATTTTATCTAAATCGGTTTAGCAGATTTGATGAAATTTGGTATGGAACTAGGTACCTTGGATTAATATAAAAGCTACTTGTATCCCGAAAACAAATGAGATACGCAAATAACTTAAAAATCTATGTTACTCCTTCACGCTCCAAAGGCTGAACCGATTTTGATGAGATTTGCTATGAAGATAGGTTATACCTTGGATTAACACATAGGCTACTTTTATTTCGGATAAATTTCTTTTTATGACGGATTAACACGGGTAGCACCGCGGGACGCAGCTAGTTAGAAATGAAACAAACTGGTTCAAAAATCTATCTTTTACAATTAATAGCGAAAAAAAGTAAAATCAAGATTTTTGCCCTTCGGACCTTACGGTTCGGGTCTCAAGGGCGCCTCACCGGTGATCACCAACATACCATTATAATTACTTTTGCCAACAAATCTTTTAATAATGGTGACGCAATTACGCTTCTAACAATAATTGTCAACCAATTTACAAGTCGATGAGGTGACGAAATAAAATATGCACTCCTTAATAATCTTTAGATTCAATCGCACACTGCGACAGATATCATGCCACAGAAATATAATTAATGCTTTGTTCCAATACTATTGAGAAATAAAACAGCATTCCGCCAACTTGTCCCGATTGGGTTTATTGTTGACATTACGTATGCAAAGTCCGACTCCCACTTGACCGGTTTATTTGGCAATAAGTCAAGTACTTCATTATTGTGTTGTCTATGGACGTATTGTAGGCCAAACCAGAAATACTTGATTACTTTAGTGTTGACTAAAATAAGTTTATAATAAAATAGTAGAAGTTAAATTACAAAAGAAGAATTGGCCAAGTGCTCGTTGGACTCGAGCATGTAGGGTTCCATACCATTGTTGTATGTAGCGGGAACCCCCCTTAAATATTATTTTTATTTTATAATTTATTTCAAAGTTGATTCATAAAAAAAATATTCTGTTACTGTATAAAGGGTATATGTCCAAATGTCGCATGCGAGCCCAAGTATCTATTATTTTATGGTTTATAATTTAGAATGTAGTTTAATTTGAAAGGTAAAAATTTATATGTACCTACATTTCGTGAAAATTTTAAGTTTCTTGGAGACGCATAAAATACTACCATTATTGATATTATAGTAAAAAATAGGAAAAATACACGTTCATTGTATCTGTGTGTGGAGACCACCCATATTTTTTTTTTCATTTTCACTATTTGTTGTTTTAGCGGCACGAGAAATACATGACAGCTTTCTAGCTATTACGGTTTCTGAGATCGGAGCGTAGGCTTAGTAATAGAGTCCCGTTTTTACCTTTTAGGTACGGAACCCTAAAAAGACAAGAAAATATACCTTCAATATGAAATCGCCGCATAGTGTCGATACGGAAGCAAGAATTCCTTTTAAAAACAATTTCTCAACAACAGTTTTCTATCTACCTATACCTATCTGGTATCATTCTCGTAATATCTATCTGGTAGGTAGAACCCGTCAAACAAAGCACAGCAATGCGGCCGCATTCCGCCCGCCGAGCCTTGCGACAAGCCAAGGTCGCTCTGTGAAGGGACCGAGTCTCGACTGTGCCTTGTCGCAAACTTGACGTAGATAATCTATAATGGTACTTTGATATACAGAGCTACGGCTTTCTTTTGTCCCATTATCTCACTTAAATTATAAATAATATCATTTAATAATTAATAACACTTAATTTTAACATGTCTTATAGAACATAATTATGATATATATGATATATAGTGATGATTTAAGCTTTTGGATTCGTACTAGTTGTTAGACTGTGTTATGAGAACAATGCCCATTTCCAGTTTTAGTTCTTATATAATACTACATCGAATACATAGTGAAAAATATTGCAAAAAAAATTAGAACTAGCATCGGGCTTTCGTTAGTTAAGTTATTAAAATAAGAATAAAGAAAATAATAGTCCCATATATAAACAATACAAATGATTAATTTTGCATAAATACAGGAGTGTAACGTACTATAACTAATTAAATACTAAAGTATTACTTTAGTATTAAGTATAGTTTAAGTATTTTTACCAACCCAACTAATTTAATTACTAATTTAATTAGTTGGGTTGGTAATAAATGGGTAAAAAATTTGTACGTTGTCTACGCTATAAATCATAAACCGAAAAAACCAATAAAATAGGTTAAAGTCCGTCTCAAGAACCACTAAAAATATTTATTCATATTTTGGTACTAATCAGACTTATGAATTAGAAATAAATCTGGTTCAAAAATCTAAAGGGCAGCTTGAAAACTCTCGACATCAGAGCTTCGCCACTTAGCTTATACGGAGATGAAGAAGTAGTAAATATTGCAGAGGTTTTCTTTATTGAATATTATTAATTTATAAATTAACTAATTAATTGACATTTTGCACACCGCATATGCGGTAGCCTACAAGGGACATTTTATATTATTTTCCATGTTTATTTTGCAAATAAATTATTTCATTTCATTTCATACACTTCTTCGCGTCTATAAGTATCTTAATTAAATGGAATTCCAGTCTCACAGAAATACCTTTAGCGCCTTTACTAAATGCCAATGCCTTCCTGACCTATTTTATGTCCTTGATAAACTAGTTACTGTGACCGGGAAGTGGAGAAGACGGTACCCAAGGTAGCAGGTGCAAAAATGTTCGACTGTAGCAATTATATCGACGAACGAAGAATTGAGGAAAATATCTGGTACAAAAATATTCTGGATAATTTTATTTTAAACTTACTAAGCATCATGTAGCGAAGTTACTGCTTTACTTTGGGTACGGGTAGTTAAATTAAGCTATCAGTGTTAATACAAGATGTAAGCTGTCTTCATACTAAAAATCTTCGAAATTGGACTAGCCTTAGAACCGTGAAAACGTTTCAAACATGAAAAAATATTCGCCTATATTAGTCGCATAGTAAAGTAATAAGTATAAGCAGCCATATAAGTTTTCACTGATGTAAATCGGGATCTTCTCTCAAGAAGAGAGATACGAGCATAATCCACCCGCTTGCCTTTTGCGGGTTGGCGGATGACACTCGTCTTCGGTTTTTTTTTGTTTCCCTTATGACTTTTTTCTTCACCGTATGAGTGAGTGCAAATTCTACACATGACATGCAGAACAAGTCATTGATGTGGGGCTGGATTCGATCCGAGGTGTCACTGAATTCAGTCCAACGTTCTATCGTTGGATAAATAGTGGGAGGATTTGTACCTCTTTATATTACTTATATTGTTACTCTGAATAGGTCGGCGTTTGACCACAATGCACCAGATGGTAAGTGATATTGAGATCTACGATGAATCGCGCTACCTAGATGGATGAATACACACTCTTCTCGCCGTTTCCTCTATTTCCATATTTCCTTTGAAGTCTAAAACTCCGCGAAGATTCCAATATTTTAAAAGCAACCAGCTTGGTTGTGTAAGCATTTTAGTGCAGCGGAAAACGGTTCTGATTCTGAGTGACGCATACTCCGGGTAATTGTTCCCGCTGTTCTGACAGCCACGTCGGCTTATTTCACCCCAGCTAACTTCCTCGCTGCATACTGCACACATTGCAATTTGCAATATTCAGATTTGCTACGTATGGAACGGCGCTGTTATTTTGTAGACGGCTCGTAGCATGGATTTGTGGTTTAGAGTGCTTTTGCGCCCACGAAGAATGGGACGTTAGACTGATGGAAAGTATTGAATGGTGTCAAAAATTACTTAAATATGAGTGAAAAACACAAAACAGAACTTACAATTAGCAATTTCGTAACAAAAAGCTTATTTATATAAATTCGGGATGCTTAAATATCGATAAAAGCGGTTTTGCGATGTAAAAAAATGATATTTTAAGATCAATCAATACTAATAACAATTGTGAGCATAAAACAAAAACTATCATTTGTTGTGGCCTTACTTTATATGTTAAATTTAAAATATTTTATGATAAAAAGTAAAAAACTATGAAAAGAAAGTATTTTTTTTTAATTTCCAGTTCTGATCTCTGATATGTTTTTTAGTGTTACGTACCTAAAAGGTAAAAACGGGACCCAAATGCTAAGCTTCCGCTGTCTATCTATCATCAGGCTGTTTCTCAGAAACCGTGATAGCTAAAAAGCTACAACTTTCACAATATATGTATTTCCCTATAACAACAAATACTAAAAATATAATATCGAGGGTTCCCCATAAAATAATCGTGTTTTTGGCTATATACTACCTATCATACATATTTGTAAATTGTAATTTCTTAATGCACTTTTATTACTTTGATATTTTTGATTTTTTATTTTGAACATTGCTAAATTAAGTCTGTTTTGCTCTAAAATATTAAAAAAAAAAAAAAATGGAAAGATAGACGCTTAAAATTATCATAAAATATATAAATGTACTGAGAAAATAATCCAATTTGTCAGGTATCTATCATATTTTTATGACATCTAGGTGGGTCATTATGAGTCACGAGTAATAAAAATGGTTCTAAAATGTACTCTTGCACTTTTGTTTTTTTTTTATCTACGTGTAGAGAGAAATCTGTGGTTCACGTATGAAAGTAGTCCGTGGGGCATGCAGGTGGATTGCAACGTCTAGGCAAAATGGCCGAAAAGTAATTGGCAAGAGTTTCACAGATGGTTCCCGTTCGAGTAACGCCTGAAACTTCTGGAAGATTACTGGAACGTTCGAACTTTAGTGCTATTACGAGGACTGGCGAATTCTACTAGGAAGCAGTGTTTTAGAAAAAAAATTTACAAAAGTATTTTCTAGAAAAGAGAAAATAAGTCAAATTAGAAGTCTTAGAAGCCATACTGAGTTTAGGTAGTTGTAGTTTATAAGCACCTCAGTGTTTTCTGTAATTTATTTTTAGTAAGTGTTTTAATAAAGTGTTAATCTATCTATTTGTCTATCTGAGCTTAGTTTTTACAAATTGCAACTATGATTTTGACATGCTAGTAAGGCGCTCAGTGACAAACTAGCCTAAGGTGGAGCAGGCCTGGTCTGGAATAATTAGCTCTCAGAGAGTGACATTACTAGATGCTTGGCGACAGTTTTTTCGACATGAGGGTAGTTGCTAGGCTAGAAACTGTAACATCGCAATATTTGTGTGGTTAAAAAAAGTCAGTGCGACCCGCCTGACTGAGACCGTGCTTTTGCTGAGATGCATCAAATTAGCTTACATGCAATTAAAAAAAAATATAGAAATGATGCGTGTTTTTGATTAAAATTTACTTATATCATAAAAGTAAATTTGAATATATGAAGCATTATATAATTTGAGAATACATTTACCACACGGCTGGTTAGCCCAAAACTAAACCATTTCTACTTTATAAAATTATGGTTGCTAACACTATTTAGCACCCAGACTAACAGCCAACAAATTTAGTTCTTCATAAAGACGTTGACCGTGCCGGGATTCGAACCCGTGACCCTCTGAAATCATAATAAATTTATTATTAAACATTATAAAAAAAATAACGATGAAAAGTAAAACGTGCAACAAATTTCTTTCAAAGGCTTCCAAGAAAATGAATTCACTAAATTGCCTTAGGAAATGGTTGTTTCATACTTTTTCTATCTTTCGCAGCTGTCAAAAACAATAAAGAGGTTCTTAGACAACCGCTTAGGGTTGATGTTTCAACCCACGGCCAAGGTTCGGATTTTAATCTTTTGGGTACTGATAAAATTTATGAAAATTAAATTAAGATATTTTTTCGTTAATATTCTCTCTTCCTTCTTTTTTTTATTTATTTATTTATTAGGCACTCAGACAGATTACAAACATTCATTTTAAACATAATTAAACGAAAGGAACAAAAACAAGTCTGCAATCCAAAGAAGAGTACACAGCATGCTAGTGTTAACTTAATGATAAGGAAGGTTCAGATATACATAAAAAAAGGGGGAAATCTTAAGTACTAAACAATTTAACAATTTAACCTTCTGTTAGGGCTAAGTGAAAAACATATAAAAAGCTGTCGAAAGTTTTCAATAGGAACCGGCCCGACATGTTTTTTTTTAAATAATATTCCAACATTTACTTACTAGGTAACTAAGTATAGGTAAGTACGACATAAGAACGATTACGTGAAATTGGATCTATGGCTTTATTTCATCAAAAATAGCCGTTTTAAAATTTAAAATGTTATACTTCTGAAAGTAATAAAGAAATTTAAACAAACCTTACGTTTTTGTAGGCTTCGTTCAAATATGTAAAGCTTAATTATATAAAAATCTATTTAAACCTTACAACGCCATGATTCTCAACGGGTGAGCAGTTCTACCGTTACGCGGATTCCACGACTTTTCCTAAATATATACGAATGCAAATTAACAAGCTTGTATGTGGACCATTGGGCATTCAACGGTTCGAAGACGTTGAGCATACTGAACCCGTTATACTAACTCTGAATGAAACTGTGGCTGTTCCTATACAAACTGTTTAATAAGCTGTGGTTGTACTCGTAGTAACTATGTATTAAGCAATGGTCTGGTTGATAGAAACTATGCAGTGAGCTATGTAACTACCGTACCGTATGGATATTCGATGCGTGGCCACATTCCGTTGGTTTTTGAGTCATTGAAGGTGTTAAAATGCGTGTGACCATAGTGATACTGTATGGACAGGTATGTGTTGCTAATATCGTGTTTTTTTGGAAATGAATATCTTGGAAAGGACTTTTGCGGTCATTTGAAACATTCACAAACCTTTATTTAATCTTCTCAATGCTTGACTAGACTTTGGATGGGTGACCAAGCACCACACTGTCGTTTAAAAAGGCGTTCTTTAATTTACCGTGGGTCAGAAGTCACGTTAAATTGTAGGTCCTGGCTGTTAATACAAGCTGTCGTTAAGCCAAGTCAGAGGTCTACACGCAGCATGAAATCTCTTGACACCACTGCTTGGCTAATTACACATACGATGAAGAAAAAAATGGATTGAGTAGTTTGAACGTATAGAAGTAATAAAAAGATTCACACAAATGCACACCTTTTCACACACAGATTTTTGCGTGATAATATATTTTTTTTACTCTGAATAGGTCAGCGCTTGGCCACAATTCACCTGATGGTAAGTGATATTGAGATCTATGGTGGATCGCGCTTACCTAGAAGGAACCGGTTCACTCTCGCCTTGAAAATCGCTAGATAAAGAGTAAAGATTAACAATGTTCTCCAAATCTTCTTACTTACTGAGAATTGCTTAGAAATAACAGTCATCATATACAAGCTCTGTAAATTTCGTGGAATGCACGAAATTCCGGAATATTGTACAGAATCGTCGGCAACAGTTCGACACAGCGAATTCTCGGTAATCAAATTCATTATGCCTTTTGTAGCAGCAGAGATGTGACTGCTTCGTTACACTTTCGATTCTAAAATTTCTCATGTCATTTATGTACTTTCGAGTATATATAAGTATCGAGTATATATGAGTAAGTGCAAGCTACAATCAGGCGGTTTTTAAAGCAAGGGTGAATCGGTTTTTTTCTGGGTAAGCGCGCTCCACTTTAAGCATAATATCACTTACCATCAGATGAACTGCGATCAAGCGCAAGCCCATTTAAAGTAAAAAAAATCTCGAAAGTACTCGTAACATGAGCAATGGTAAATGGTATGCGCAAATGGCATGGTAATGGTAAATGGCTAATAGATATAAGGGAGAGAATCGGCTATGGATGATGATGATTAATAAGTAATATACTCAAATACTACAACAACGTCGCCTTACGCTTATTATATCAAAGAATTTTTGAAAAGAAAAAAAAAAATAACAGGCAAAAAAATACGCGATCCTGCCAGGATTCGAACCTGGAATCTTCTGATCCGTAGTCAGACGCGTTATCCATTGCGCCACAGGACCTTGTGTTCATGACATGAAAAATAACCAGTTTGGTTCTACAGGGCAATAAGAACCATAGAAAAAGCTCTGATTTTTTTGCTGCAGCAAGGTTATTTCTTGAACCTCTATTTCTTGTTGTGTTTCGTGTAAAACTCAATGCTATTTTTGTATGTGCGTGATTTGTTACTTAATTAGAAAACGTTTTATGAGATTGAGTCGGATTTTTATTGTCTGCCGAAAGAATGTTTTGTAATTTGCTCAGTAGCTGAGTTTCTTCACAATTTAAATTGCCAGAGTAATAAAACCTTTTGTATCTATGCAATATTTGAACAATTTCAAGTACCTACTTTACAATATTTTTATTACCTATTCTTTATGCTATTTGGCGTTATTGTCAATAGAGTCAATAAAATTTATAATTTAAACTCAAAATGCTATCGTTCTATTTTTGGTAATCCTAATTATTTTACAACCTAACTACGTGGTCATTCAAAATAGTTTTTAGAGCTCGAACGTATTCCTGAAATTCATAGACGTATTCTTAAGTTCATTCTTTAAGAAAAAGAAATGTTCATTCACTAAAGTCGATACTTTGTTAGTTTTGTTAGTCTATGATAAATTGAAATGAGGCATTGTTCACTATCCAATTGTAAGCTTTTGAATATCGAACATTTTTATAACATGCTCCAAGTCTTTTATTACAAAACACGTCATTAATCTTTGTTATAAGTAAGATTATTAATTTATTGACAACCAACATAACAATCATATAAAATACTTAACTAAAACTTAACCTCAGAGTCTATTCGCGTCAAGCAAACAAACTATTAAACTTTTCCTCTTTATAATATTGGTATAGATAAGCAATTAAATATACTCGTATGCATGTATGTTTGTGTGCACAACAAATCATTTTCTTTCTTTCTTTCTTTCAAACATCAAATCTGGTCCGGTAGTTTCGGAGTAACCCCTCGTCAGATAAACTCGCGTCAAACAAAAAAACAATCAAACTTTTCCTCTTTATAATATTGGTGTAGATAAGCAATTGAATATATACGTACGTATTTTGTGTGCACAACAAATCATTTTCTTTCTTTCTAACATCAAATCTCACCAAGTGCACAAGTAAAGCCACTGCACAAGTAGAGCCACCAAGCAACCAGTATAAATTTCCCAACGTCTCAGTGTGTTGTTGAAAGTGCGCGCGCGCACCTGACCTGCTTACTGCTAACGGAGCGGCGCACGCGCAGAGATGTGCTGCTGGTTATATAAGAATGCAGCCGATAAGGATCTCTGATGTGGGGTAACTACTCCACTTAATTGTGTATAACGGTAAATATTTTTTTTACTCGGTTTAGTCTGATAAAAAATTGCCAAGCGCGGGTTCGCCGCATGAGGATTCCGTACCATTATCTAAAATATATTTCTTTTACAGTAAATGAGCTTGCGCTTGATCACAATTCACCTAATGGTAAAAGATATTATAAAATACTGGTGGAGCGCGCTTACCCAGAACAACCAGTACACTTTTGCTTTTGAGCCACTTTTGACTAGTTTGTGTGTTAGTAAGTGTGTGTGTATGTTTATTACATCTTAACGCTCCAACAGCTAAACCGATTTTGATGCAATTTGTTGTGAAGATAGGTTAGACCTTGGATTAACACAAAAGCTACTTTTATCCCGAAAACAATTGTGGTTCCCGTGGGATACGCATATATCTTCGAAATCTTTGTTACTCATTCACGCTTCAACGGCTGGTGAGATTATGGTGAGATTTACTATGAAGATAGGTTAGACCTAAGATTAACATAGCTACTTTTTATCCCGGATTAACGCGAGTAATACCTTGAAACGCAGCTAGTTTATGATAAAGATTTAACAAACAGATTTACTTTATTCGTTTTTCTGGACTTATATTGCGAACTGGTCTTTCGCAGTTGTCTATTTCGGGTCTTCTAACAATAAATTACACTACGCTTTACCGTTTATTTACGTTGCTTGCCTAATAAGCAAAATGTCAAGTCGAATTGCTTCTGTCGTTGTTGCGTTACATTCGTGAATTTCACGCCCTACTCTGCACATAGGTTAAGTTGAAGTCACACGTTTGTTACCACACTATTTAGGCGCTATTGTACTGAGTTTAACGTAGCTTGTAAGTTATTTCATAAGTTTTTGTGCAAATAAATTTATTATTTATTATTATAACGCCATATATATTTATTTGAGCGAACCGCATGAAGCGCGGCAGTTGTTTTTTTAAGAAATAAATTAATATAAAATAATCAATTGACAGTATTGAAATTATTAGCCCTAACGATTCTAGAAAATTTTACTAAGCACATAAAAAAATATGATTTGTTTTAATTTCTTTCAGGAGAACAGCATTTTTTAGTTTTTACGACTATTTTTCAGAAAATAAAATTTTCGAGAAAATTTTGCGTAATCATACGTGTATTGGAACACTGAAGGTGTGGAATTCTTTATCAAGCTCCCTGTTCCCAGAAAACTACAATCTGACGGTTTTCAAAGCAAGAGTAAACCGGTTTTTTCTGAGTAACCGCGCTTCATCTTAGATCATAATGTCGCTTACCATGAGGTGAATTGTGATTAAGCAAGCCCATTTATTGAAAAAAAAAAATTTATTCATAGAATTATAGATATTTATTAACCTTATCAAATTTCGTTTCAATAGGCACGTCTTTATACATATCAATTATCCTTACCTTAAAAACTGTTTAATACATCAATCTTTTGAAGTCAATATATGGCAGATTAATAATACTATGTGGTAACTTACTTCGGGGAGTTAAAACTGGTTAAATACTATTTACCATAAAATTCAAGTCATATCACTCTCATATTCACCCGAAAATCTTACAATTCAATTGAATTCATTTATTTATTTTCACATAGGAATATATTATAACAATAGTTATAAGACACTTGTAAAATGTCAACATCTAAATTCCATGAGAAAGAATATATATAAGAATATTTACAAAAGTAAATATATAGATCACATTATTGTTATAAATATGTCAAAAAAAATAACATTACAAATTTCCAATTCAATAAATTAAATAAACAAGTCAAAATGTTACCAATAAAATAAACTTAACATTAATTCTAGGTACCAATTTCCACCATGTCCTCACGCCATGCTTTTGCATCTTTGAGACCATCATTACAAAGTAACTATTGACATCCGCATTTTCAAAGAGAGATCACATAAGTAATTGCATAAGTTACTGATACTTCATACATATTTGACTTTCTATGCGGGCAAACATTTGCTATGCAGATAAAGTGAAAATACCTACTAATCTATTATTTACGAGTGTATGAGTGTATATGATAGTTGTACTTTCACTGTATGAGATTTCGGTAGCGTAATTATGGACATATAATCAATGAATACGGTAATTTAGAGGTTATTTAACAGCTAAGCGTAAGCTGGAATGGGTGTTAAATTGTTTGCTTAGGTCGTTTGCTATTTGGACACACCTACTCAGCTAAAAATGAAAGTTTTAGCGGCAGTTAGGTTACTAAATTGACATAAAATATGCAAATATTACGCGGTGTAATTTATGTACTTTCTTTTAATTGCCTAATAATAATTATGCATCCGGTTTTAGGCGATCAAGTTCAAGTTATGGCCACATTTTTGTACAATTTGGACTCTCTTCAAGTCGAGCGAATAAGCTTAAAATATACACTTCGAATAAGATTTAAAGCCTATTCTGCTTGAATTGAGTTTGGCCACAGCTCAAACGAAGAAGAAGACAAGTTTTTTTTTGCATATAATTTTGGTCTTATACCTTAAATTGCTTTATGTTATTTTACTAACGCAAGTTATGCGTGCTTATAATCGACCGATGGTAAAAGATTTTATATCTTATCTTCTTATCTTATATATAAAATTTCCGTGACACAGTGTTTGTACCGTACTCCTCCGAAACGGCTTGACCGATTTTTCCCAAATTTGATATGCGTATTCAGTAGGTCTGAGAATCGGCTACTGTATATTTAGTTTTTTTTTTTATTAAGGTAAAACAACGTTTGCCGGGTCAGCTAGTATGATATATAATCGAACGCGTTTTTCTAAAATACACTGGTTTATCTAAAATAAACCAGTTTTCTCCCTAGCCTTGAAAACCTCTCCTTCTTTCTTCTTCTTGTTCTTCACAAGAGTTAAGTGACAAATCTCTGGTGTCGCGAGTTTTCAAGTCGCCCGGAAGCCTCTGTCTTCGCTTTACGACTGCTTATACTAAGGCCGGGACCTACAATTTAGCGTATCATCCGACCCACGGTAGCGTCCAGATAAGAATTCCACTTGAAAAACTACAGTCTTGTGTATGGTCATCCATCCAAACAACGTCTGCATCGAACTTTGCTGATCGCGTCAGTTCACTTTAATTATTTAGTTCTAACATGTGATACCTACCTAAAGCGTCTGTCTAATGCCCTGGTCGACCTTTACTCGTTTTGTTCCATTTGCTGCAGTCATTTCTTGTAGAGGCACAGATTATTACCTGTTACACGAAAACTATACTTATAATAACCCCACCAAAGTTCTTTGAATTCTGGTATAAGGCTTTAGTTATACAACGTGTAATTATTTCCATGAAATTGCTTAGTTCTCAACGTGTTCTTATAATTCTTCAGACAAATTCCTTTTACTAATGACTGTACCTGTATTATATTAACGGCCCGTATTGTGTTATTTTCTCTATTGTGTTTTCTAAAGATAGATAAAGTAGTAACGTGGATATTTGTAAAGATTTTTAAAATGTGAAACGGCAATTATTATGAATAAAAAAAAAAAACTAAATGCCTTAGTTTTTTTTACGAATTATTTGAGTCAAATAGAGACATTATTAGTAAGACCTAATTTAATTTTTCTTTACTCTGAATTAGTTTCTATTAATTAAAAACTTAATTTAAATACTTATTTTTTTTCTGATCTATTCTGAGTAAAATAAATAATTTATTAAGAATTTTCTTTATTCAGAATTATTCAGATTTTAATAATGTTTTTATTACAAGACCAAATTAAACTTTTATTCTTTCTGAAAAAAGTAAAGACTTCATTCAATTTAAATACGTAATATAAGCTTAATCCAAGAATAAACATGAGCACAATTAATAATTGGAAAACTGACATTTGGGGAGATTTAGCTCTAAAATATATTCAGATAAATTGACAACTTCATTATTTTTTTTGGTAAAAAAAGCTTAGCTTAACAAAATTAATGCAAGCATACTTCATAATATTATGTTCAAAATAGTTATTAAAATAGCCTTCTTTGGTCTAGATTTAGAAATAATATAAGACACGTAGGTCTTCATGTAGTTCATATGTTAAGTATATCATCCTATCAATATATCATGTACAGTTGTTCTCCACTGGAATCTGAATAACGATTTCCCCTGGAATGACCGTGATATATTCAGAGGTCGAGTGTCACGAATTTCTCTCCCTAAACATGATTTATTCATACATCCCAAGATACTAGATTCGACCAAATTGAGAGCCAATTTCGACTCAAACGCTCCGAAATAAAGAACCTCGTTTCAATCTCCTAGATTCATCCAATTCAAATCAATACTAAAATGGGTCATAATAATATTTGCAATTCATAATTATAATTTATGTTATCGCGAAGAGGATATAATTTAATATTCTCTGTGTAATTTCGGCGAGCCTTGGAGATATTTTTGTGGAATGAAACGAATAAGTATAAAAAAATCTTCCGTGTCAGTAATACCACGGTTTGACTAATTGTAATTTATGAGCTCTCGGTAGAGCATGTTTTTTATACTGGTAATATTTTTTTGGATTTTTCCTTAGCATCTTGAAGAACGGTACTTTTGTGGTTGCTAAGAGACTTCAATCGACAAGCTTCAATCAATTAAGTTCAGCCAATGTGAATAGTATAGTTGCAAGCATTGTATGGACATCTTATAAAAACAGTGCATAATATTTATTTTAAATTAGATTAAAATTCAGTTTGTTACGAATACGTTTTTTTATACTTTTGATAGGTTTGCGTTTGACAAAAGCTTGCCTGATGTAAGGCTACGCTATAGTCTACAATATGGCATGATGTTATTTCACTTTGAATTAGTCTTAAATATAGATGAAAATGCATAAACTCAATCCGTTCGTTTTTATTTTATCAATTCAAATCGTTTATTAACCTTACGGCATCGCACCGTACAAGGCAAGTCAATTTACAATTATTTATTACTACATTTTTTTAGCCTGATTTGTAATCAGACGTCTTAGATAGTAACAAGAATGGCAGCAAAACCTATCGATACTTATCACAGTCTACCAGTGTTTCCAGAAAGGGGGCATCAATTCATTTAAATGCAGATGCAAAGGATGCGCTCAACCACGACGAAGCAAGTGGGTAAGAGGGGGGAAAGGGGGGAGCGAACCGGTCCGACCTAGACTAGTGTGAGCACACGACTGTCCTCCTTACATCGACTTGTTTGTAATGAAAGTTATCATATCAGGACATTTGAAGGAACTAACACAGGTATGTTAATGCCGACCTAATACGCAGTAGATTGCCTTTCGAAACCGGTCCCTCTTGCTCGTTTAGGTTGGTTAGTCACTGTTTCTTGCTTTAATACTTGACTATTTATAATCTGTAGTTTATGACTTTATCAGAGATGATATCAAGGGGTTTGAATAAAAGTAATTGAAAATAGAAGATGATCATCAAAGCAAGAGATTAGATCAAGATAAACAGTATAATGAACGATAGATGGCTCTGAGGCACGGCGCGGCGCGAGCGCGTTGAATTCTTCCGCACATCGCCTCTATGAGCTTTTACAGCCGCCGCTGATAAATAACCACGTTTTGTCAACAGAGAGCGTCACACGTCTAACCGCGATGCACAGATAAGAGAGAGAGCCGGAAGAAAGTCGCCTCACCGAAAGCGGCTCGAGACGAGATCGGAATTTTGGTCAGACACGTATCACCCAGACACGGCGAAGCAAGCAGGTGGGCGCGCCGGCCACCACACCTGAGCCAAAAGTGTGTCAACAACGCTGACTCCTCGATCGATCGTCACAACTTTCACATTACCTTAAATTAACACTCTAGTATCAAAGACACTAGTCCTACCTTTTTCGCGCCGGAGCGTTGAGTGTTAAAAATCCGGTTAGGCACTATCAGGGGTTGGGGTTAACGCACGGGCACTGCTTCAACACTGACACAACACTCGGGTTATAAAGACGACATCTCGGCGCGCCGGTGTGGTCGCGACGGCTGCCAAGTCAGCACTGAGAGGCTTTCTTCGAGACGACGCGTACGCGCATGAGACGTGACGACATGGACGCACACAGGCGCAAAGAGGCTGTGTGAGTGGGGCTACGGCACAGATTAAGTAGTAGTCGTTACTGAGATTTCAGGGCTTACTAACTATTCTTGTAGGCTTGCGACTACGTAATGGACTCTGATGGTGTTCTGTGGAGGCTTTTTTTTAATTTTAAACGATTGCGTGTAGTTGTCAATTGCGTGGGCTAGTCTTGTGTAATGTTATTGAATAGTTTGCGGTGGATTTTGATTAAATCTCTCTACTGCAATTATTATTGTAACTGAGATAATGGTTGAGTAAAATAAATTTATAAGGAGACAGTAAGAAAATAATATGTTCGTCATTTATTTTTTTTGCTTTAAAACTGCATAAATTGCTTAAAGCTAATTTCGAATTATTATTTATTTAGGCCTGTCTGAAGATATCGACAGTCATATCTGTCGGTGGCTTGCCCCGAGCGCAAACCGAAAAAACATTTTACTTGTAATTTTGTATCTATTAATGGGTTTTATATATGCCTGCAATAAAGAAAATTTATTTACTATTAAAAATATACATATACAAAAAGTTAAAGTTAAGAGAATTTAAAAAATAGTGCCAAATATGACATTCTTATCCTTAAAAATAATATTAAAAACGATTCTTAAAGGATTTAGATAGGAAATAGAAAGGGTAAATTTTGATCAAAAATTACTGCCTAGTCCTTAAAAATAATATAAATAACTAATTTTTAAGGATAAAGTTTTCAATTAGAAATAAACAAAGAAAAGTTGTTTTATTATACACAAAAAGAATAACTAACATAATTATCTTTGTGCACAAATTAGATAATCTCATCAATGTTCCTCAGACATTCGTAGCCTTACAATTGCTACATAATATCTTACTAATATACTTCACATATAATATTCAATACGAAATCCACGATACGGTTTGAGTACTCGGAGTAGGTATTAGAAGCCCCATATACTGCCAATCTACTGTTACTCATACTCGATGCGTGGTTTACATATTAATGTGAAGCGAAACAAACGGAACACAACGGCACTGTCACCTTTTGGTGGATCGAGATGTACTATTTTGTTTGGCTGTCAATAGAATAATAAGTTTTGACCCTAAAAAATATATTTTACTAGCAGCTGCCCGCGGCTCCGCCCGCGTATAGGTCACTTTTCGCAAAACCTGTGGATTTTTTTATCGTATCCTATTTCCGTGCTAATTTTATACATTCACCTCTTAATGTAATAAAAAACAGTATTTTCATTTTTAATTTCAACCCCAATAACATCCCCCTTAATGCACCCCTGGCAAATGTTTTAATTATTTTAATTTAACTATTTAATAAACTACTACCATAATAATTTTAGGGCTTTAACTTGATAAATAAAGAATTTTCCATACAAACTTTCACCCCCATTACAACCCTTAATTCACCACTGGGAAAAAACTTGATACTATTATTTTTAATTTAACATAAACAATACATGTTGCATATTTCATTGCTGGAGGTTCAAAAACAAAGAAGTTCCATACAAACTGTTTTACCCCCTTTCACCTCCTTAGTGGTGGAATTTCCAAAAATCCGTTCTTAGTACGCGTCTACGTACTTAAAGAAATACACCCTCCAAATGTCATACCCCTAAGACCCGCTGTTTGGTCTCTGCGTTGCAAATAGTTAAATGAATGTCAGGACAAAGATAGTATAGATATTGTTTCATTGCTGAGGCCGCGAACATTTCAATCCATCCTCGTACGAGTAAGGTTTTTTGTCGGTTAGCGTTGATTGGTTTAGCTATATAGCATTAAAAATCGCACGTGTTATAAAATAACAGGTTTTTATTTATGGCCCCTATTACTAGTAGGATTTTAGCCGGTTTTGCGATTTGAAAACTGTCTTATCAAAAATTATTTGCTGTTTTAACGTAGTCAGTTTTAATAGATTACTTCAATTTATATTAATTGATATATCACATCATTTGTGGACTGGAACTTTTACAATAAATATGTGGCAAGTTTTTGATTTTTCAAAGGCAATTGGCAGTAATTTTATGCAAATATATAAAATGGCTGCACAATGTACTTGGACAAAAATTTAGGCCATCTCTTCTTATTTGTTCACTCTGTTTTTATTAAAATTTATTAATTTACGAAAAATCATTAAAAAAAACAGATTTCGATTTAAAAAATCCCACATCTATCCATTAATATATAATATCTTGCTTCATTAAATACCTCATGAATCTATATCACAGTTATCTTAACCACTAACCTTAGCCCTTTAACGACTAAACTCTACCAACCGGACTATATTGTACAACGTTTATATGCAAATGGTTACCGAAACTTCTAGAGTTACATCAACCAAGTTCAAGAGCCTCATTTATGTTAATATATGGTGTCAAGAATGTCATACTTTCTTCTGTAAAAGTTGTGACGCCATGAACGTTTTGAACTACTAACGATGCCCCACGGTGTTACTCGCAATACATTATTTGACTTTGGTTTTAACAGCACTTGAAAATTTGTAGTAGCTAAGTCACTCCATAGTCTAATTTGAATTGACCTGTCTAATTTGGGCTGACCTTTTTCGGACGCAAGGGGACACATACTATGCTGTCTTTTTTTCATGTTCGTTTTATGTAATTTAAAATAATGTATATGTATGTGTCTGAAATAAATGTGTTCTTTCTTTCTTTCTTTCAATTGAGGTGGAATTGTCCCTAAAGTCATTTCTAAATTTAGACAGCTTTTTAGTTTAACTTGACTTGGTTTTCCTTGCGCTATTTTTATAATTACGTACCTCCTACGTTATTAAGTTCGCCAAAATTCACAAACTCACATATGTTCACATTAGTAAAAATATACGCGTGATGACAAATACGATTACCAATTTAGGATTAAATGGGACAAAGAACGGACACAGCCTTTGTTAGGGTCAGGTTTATTCCAAGGCTAATGTCTCATGCACATCATATTTTAGTGTGCGTCGTTGTTTAGGTTTTACAAGTCGAATTATTACGCTTTTTTAACAGTTAACATATAAAAATACATAAAAAACGTATGCAAATTACGATGATAAAATATTTGCAATTTTATATGTAATTTAAACCTATTGTAAGCTTGCAAGTCCAAAAAATTAGATACTTCCTAATGCTGCTTTGTTCATAATATAAGAACATACGGTAAATTAAAAATAATGCTATCTTAAAAAAGGTGAAATGACGTGATTTTAGTTGTTTTGTCTGTGGTTCAGATTTGTCTTTTGACTTTGTGGCCACCTAAGATGAAAAGAGACGGGGCTTCTTTACATTTAGTTTAGTCGTGTGTGCCGCTGAATCGCCACCACTACCGACTAAAAAATCACGGTGTCACAACGAGGGCAGGGATGCAGGACCGCTTCGCGCATTGCCACTGCTCTCCCCGCCCAGTCGGTGCGTTCTGCCTAGTATGGGTTCCCTCAAAAAACAACTATACAAGTGCCGCTTTCCCAAAAAACATTTATAATTCAAATCATTCAAATGGTCGTGAGAAGTTATCATACACGTGATTAATCAATCTGCAGATTTCTCCACCAAATCAATATACTGACATTTCGAGTCTATAAATAATGATAATTAATAGTTTATTTAAATGAGATACAAATTTTAAGAAATAAATTTTAATTCGTATCGTCTAGCGACATTTATAATGTCTGCTTGTGGTGCTTGAAGCTAGGCTTAGGTGGTCTAATGTGATCACCGAAGTAATGTAACGGTTGAAAGGATATAGGTATGAGTAACATGTAATAATTGGCCAAGTACTATTCGGGTTCGTACATAAAGGGTTCCGTGCCGTTTTGTATGGGTAATTATTTTATTATATTATACGAGTACTCCCTAAAATAATTACTTTATTGTTTATTTCAAAACTTAATAGATATAATGAAATACTCCGAGAATTTTCGAAAAAAAAGTTAAGAAAATCAAGTTTGTTTAATCATTTAAACAGAGCCCATACAGGCTCTGTCTATATTTATATTTTAATTGTTGTTATTGCGGGAACAGAAATACATCGTCTGAGTAAATTTTAACTCTTTAGCTATACGGTTAATGAAGTTACAGCCTGGTGAAAGATGGACAGACAGACAGAGGAGTCTTAGTAATAGAGTATTGTAGGTTCCTTTTGGTTCGATCAATTTGTATTTAAGAGCTGGACTCTTGTCTTTGAAGTCCCTTCAGGTTCGGAACCCAACGGTGCCCAACGGTGCCCAACGGTATATAACCCAGAAAACCGAGGCACTACTGTAGGTCGGATGCCACGTTATATTTTACTAGTTTGAAAACTCGTGACTCCAGAGATTAGCCAATTAAGTGGTAAGATACGAACAATAATTTGAAATTATTTAGTAATGTTTAATAGCTTTGTTACATAAGATTAATCAAAATAGTTATTCAGGTTCTTTAACTACAATTTCAAATGAGGAATAATATAACAATTATACATTTTTATAGTGAAATCTAAGTAATTAGACTAGCTAATCATTTCTACAGGGTTACTTTTACTTTCTCTTTGAACAAGCTAAATTGCTATGCTCTGGTGTCAAGAGTTTATCAAACTACCCGAAGGCCACTGATTTGGCTTTGCCACTGCTACTAACCCTTAAATGGACGATTTTTGTTTCACGTTTTAAAAACTATATTTGTGTTATAGTATTAGTAAATATATATAATAGTAATTAGTAAAAAAAATAGACATTGATTAACTATACTTTTTTTTTGCAAAAATGTGAGTGTTATAAACTACATTGCGCAAAATTGAAAAAAAATCAATGAAGGTCAATTTTATGTGTGATTTTTAGTATGTTGTTCAAAAACAACATTGTTCGTTTAAGGGCTAAGAATATATGCTGGGACCTACAATTATTATCTGGCCCACGGCAGCACCCAAATGGCACTATTTGCCATTTTAAAAATTACAGTCCTGTGCATTATCACCCATCCAAAGACTGTCAAAACATAGCTAACTGTGACATTGTGTTAGCACAGGTAAAACAGCACTCCTCCCCCCCCGTGGGGCCCCGCATTGTCGAGGCGGGGGGGCTCAGTAACCGTGGCCTGGTCACCCACGGTGAAGCGAAGAGGGTCCCTGAGGCGGGCCACTCCCTAGACTTGTAATCCCTGTACGCAAGTTCTAGATGGAGTGGCACCAGTAGGTTGCGGAACCTCGTTTCGGGGGGGTTTCGCAACTGAGGCGGGCTGTGGTGTGGTTTGGGAGGCACCGCAGCTGAAGGTGTGGGGCCGCGGCAGGAGAGAAGTGTCGGTATTACGATGCGCCGCTCTTCCTACCTGCCGCGGCCTCGACGGGGTCGCCACCGTTGATGGCGGACGCGGTGGGGCCGCAGGGAGAAGGGAGTGGTAACCGGAGACTACCACTTTCCCTATTCTCTGCGGCCGTAGTGGCATGTGACGGGGCTACAGACCTGACCCGTCACGGGGGACCTAGGACGTCGGACTGGGGATGTCCGGCGTCCATTGCACTCACGGTCCCCGAGGTGGTTGCGGTGCACTACGTGCACTGCAAGGGGAGTCATCCCCTGAGGAGGAATCTCTCTCAGGCTAGCCGAGGTGGGCGGGGTGGTGGATTAATGCGAGAAGCGGAACCTCACCCCGCCCTTTCCGGTGAGGAGGCCATCGTGAGGTTTTAGTCGGTAGTGATGCCCTTCTGGCATCGAGCCTGACATACACCACCCACCTCCCCGGGTGTGGTGGGCATGCGTAAATGCATTTAAACACGTTAAAAAAAAAAGGTAAAACAGCACTGACTAGCGCGAACCTTTCAAGAAAAAATAATAAAAATGAAATCAATTTATCCGTCCGGGAACTATAACCACAAACACACAAACACGCACAAACATACGCACACACATGTTACTTATAACATCCCGACATTTTTGTTAAAAACTGTCGTTAATGATTTCACTTAGTTTTCTACTAACCCTGTAAAGCGGTATATATCTGCAGTAGTAATTTTAACGAGGTTAAAACCATTGTGAATTAGTTAATTTTCTTCCCCGGTACGTGGTTTATATACAACGTTTGCTATAACTATTTTATTTGTTTGGAATGTTTTGTCGCAGACGTGATTTATAGTACATTATTACTCTAGGGATGAAAGTAACTTATTTAGTCCCGAGACGGGGTTTGGCGCCCCGAACGAAGGGAGGGAGCATATAGTTCGAAGGACTAAATAAGTCTTTAACCCGAGGTAAAACACTGTGCTTTTAATTAAAAATACGAGGAAAGTGAAAAAAATTGTAAAGAAATTTATTTTATTACTTTCTCAGCGCGCCATTTCATAAAACCATCATACAATTTTAGGTATCTTTGTTTTGATTTGGGTGGTAAAAGGTTTTCCAATACCACCTTAGCCTCTTCTCTCATAAAATCAGGCGTTAAATTCATATCAGAATCAGATGAACTCCCTTTATAGGTACAAATCTCTGCTATACGTATAAACAAAAGTCTTCAAATCGAAAAAATAAATAAAGATCGAATTGCCGCTTTCTCTAGGGATGCCATGTATTACTTTCATCCCGCTCCTCAGGCAACTTCAGACCTACTTTCAGAGTATGAGTAGTGAAAAAATAGTTTTGTTTTGGAAACTATGCTTTACTGTCTCATTGTTATTTCTGGGTCCCATCTAATTTCTAGTTAGGTAATTTTCCTATACTAAAAGCTTACGCTCATTCGCGGGGATCGAATCCACGATCTTCGGGATGTGAAGCAACCGCACGCCTGACTGGATTAAAAGAACACTTGACAGCCCATAAATTAAAGGTCTAATACAAATACAAATACAAAAATATTTACTGACGTAAAGGTACTAAATTACACAATAAAAATAACGAAGCTTCTGGTCTCGTGCTAGTCGTTAGACTGTGTTACGAGACTAGATTCCTCTCACAAAGTTTACATATTTGTTACGTCTAGATTTACGAGTACATTCATACATATCTAATTTAATATATATACAAGTTACTAAGTTATTAATCAATAATAATATATTATATAATGCCAAAAGAAAATTAATAAAATCCAAACCATAGCTATAGCTCAATGCATACGTTAATAAAAACAATTTAGAAAAAATAATATTATTATGTTACATCAAAATAAAAACATTCGCTAACTACTAATCTAAGAAGAGTAACAATTGTTCTTGAATTCGCGCTGCAATTCTATTTTGCACATGTTTTTGAGTCCAACTCATTACACTGTGTATAGTTTGCACAACAATCACTATTAACTCGTGAGAAATGTTTTAGAGTCATTGTTTTATGTTCCTGTATTGTTAAAAAGCGTTATGATTCTTCTTACGGTTGTCTACTTCCTCAAAGTACATGAGTATTCTACATACTACATCTACGAGCATAATTAATAGTCTTGCCTTCTAATATAATTGATATGGCTATTATTAGTGTCCGACCGAAATTTCGGTTTCGGTTTCGGCTAAAACTGAAGCCACGGCCGAATATTCGGTTTCGACCGGAAAACCATTTTCGGTCGAACTCTAGAGTCTGACCGAAAATGGTTTTCCGCAAATGCATTCGTTATTCTTATATGTTACTTTTTACAAGTGTAAATTTTTTTTCGGAACTTGTTTTGGCTTGTCTAAGGATTAGAGATTTTACCTGTATATTTGAGAAAACTTATGTGAATTTATGTTCTATAATGTGCGTTGCCATCTTCTTATTTAGGGAATAATGCTGTGTTTTGTTATAATGTAGTGTGGCGGCTTATTAAATACGCATATATTGTTATAAGTCATAAGTAATTTACTCATAAACACAAGTTTACACACCAAAAGTTTTTTTACAGTCATAATACCATAAAATAAAAAAAATAATTATACAAAATATAAATTAATATACAAGCAGTATATATTTAATTTTAAATGTTCTAAAGATAACGTTATATTATGTAGATAGATATATAAAAATATTTATTAGACACAAAATACATGACTTTCAACTGTATTCTTAAATTACTCTTGTATTTATAATTTGGAGCCCAATAGCTATTTCCATTGTACCATTGTAGGTAAGCAATTATAAATATGTGCACAGTGAAATGACAGTCATTATCTTGTTAGTAGTTCCGTGACATGTCAAATTCAGGAATAAATCACGATGATGTCTAATATTAGTCAAACGACTGGCTCAACTGCCATTAATTCTTATATGTATTATAAAAAAATAAGGAAACCTCGACCAGACCAACCAAAACCTCAAAACAAAATTTCAACCGCTTTAAAAATATAATATTTTCCAAATAAAAAGGGTCTGCAGTAATTTCCTTTCAGCCCATTAAAAATGTCCGCCGAGAGCATTGCTATCTTCAAAAGCAATTCAGATTTTCTCGATAACATCCTTCTTTGATACGGGGCCGATGTAGCTCGCGACCGAAACCTCCCGGGACGATGTTCAGTACATAAGCAATAAATAAATACCTTGCTGATGTGAACCCATTTCTGCTGAAAGGAAAGGTATGAATTTGTTGCAGGTAAACATATTTTTTTCAATTTATTTAAGGCTTTGTCGTTTCATGTAACGCTGCTGCGTCATATAACGCAAAATGTCTAAGTAGACATTTGCGTAACATGACGCTTTTTATTACATGACGTTTTTTTGGTGCTGCTAAAAACGGTTATATCTTCTATAAAACGAATATATCTTCTACCGAAGATATAACCGTTTATTTTCTTTTTGGCCTTAAAAGACTGCCGTTTCATCTGGGCGCAATCATGAGTTGGATGACACGTAACATTATTGGTCCGGGGTTTTAATCTTAGTATAAGTAGACGTTATGAGCTACGTATAGTCAGAGGCTTTCGGGCAGCTTGAAAAACTCGACACCAGAGCTTGGCCACTTAGCTCATACGAAGAAGAAGAAGATGAACTATCCAATAGATCTATCAGTAAAATAACTCTCATAATCCGCATATTTTGTGGACGTCAAAACTTCCCAACTGATATACAGTTCGCTGAAATGTTGCTTCGAAAATCCGTACACTTCTGACATGGAATTCGGCGCCAGCCACAAGGGATGTTGTTTGACCCAATTATAAAGTAGGGTTGCATCGTCGTGGTTGAAGGGTTACACTGTTTCACTATACCTATTTGCTGTAAACATACTCCTACTAGGGGTGATCCATAATTAATGAAGTATTTATTTATTAAAAGTGAAATCATGACGATACAGTTACTCTTTCAGTTAGTCAGCCGTGGAATTACTGATTAATAAAAAAAAAAGAGTTTTTTTAGAGTTCTGTACCAAAATAGACCCTATTACTGAGACTTCTTTGTCTGTCTGTTTGTCACCAAGCTGTATCCCAGATAGCTAGAGAGTTGAAATTGTCACAGATGATGTACGAGTATTTATGTTGCCGCTATAACAACAAATACTAAAAATATTATAAATTGAATAATAAATGGGAGCTCCAATACAACAGGCTACATTCCTTATTTGCACTTTTATAGATAATGGTACGGAAACCTACATGCACGAGTCCGAATCGCAGTTAGCCAATTATCTTAAAACGTTCTGAAAGAAATTGTGATGAATCCTAAACCTGTTTAGATGATAAATAATGCTAAAACTGTAAATTAAACGTACCGCCTGCGCTCCTTTACACGTTTTAAACTTAAATACGATACTTTACTTAATTTAACTTTATTTTTCTTCTGAACTCAAATAAGCGAATTGGAGTTATCTGTAAATTAAAAACAAAATAACATAATTCATACACTCTTTAAGACTTATTATAAATATACGGAATCTAATCTTCTCTTCTAATATATAAAATTTCCATGTCACAATGTTAGTTACAGTACTCCTCCGAATCGGCTTGACCGATTATCACCAAATTTTATATGCGTATTCAGTAGGTCTGAGAATCAGCTACTATCTATTTTCATACCCCTTAGGGAAAAGAGGTGTTCACCCTTATTTTTTTTAATTTTTGTATGTTTTTTGTGCTAATTTTTTTATAATGTGGCATTAAAAGTACATACAATGCTTAATTATAGTAACTGATCAAGTATTGTGTTTTAACTGTTCTTCGATTAAAATCAAAAAATTTTGTTTTCACTATAATTTATAAGGCAAAACAATGTTTGCCGGGTAAGCTAGTAAATAAACAAAATACAAGGCATAGTAATATCGTTACAACATGCTAATGCGTAACATAAAAAACCAACATTCTACAAGATAGCTTCATATTTCGCTCGTTCCACAAAAGAGCTGCCATAAGGTTGTAATCCCGACAGTACATGAGCCGAGACTGAATTTCACAGGACGTTTGGTGTCATTACACGGGTGAGTTGAACAGAGGTGCGGAAATATGTGACCCCGACAGGGTCGAATTCAGGCAATGATAATACGCGACTTGATGCCGCATAATTTACCCCTATTTAAACATTGTAAACTGTTCACGTAAGGCATCTTACTATTTTCGCGTAGAAAACGGTCACACTTACTTATTATTAAAAGTTTAAAGGTGCACGCGCGAAGCTCGTCGGCGGCGGTCCGTGTAACACTCGCCCCTGAAGATGGTGCTCGGAAAGCACAGAAACTGTTGGACTCATTCCAACTTTTAATAATAAGTAAGTGTGACCGTTTTCTACGCGAAAAAAATTACCCCTCTTTATTTACCCCTGTTTATAACTTTATTTTTTATCCTTGATAGGTTTTCGTTTGACTACAGCTAGCCTGATGTTAAGCTGCGCTGTAATCTACTGTGTGGCACGCTTACCTATAAGATACCTATTAACTCTACTATTGAAGGCTTCCGGATGTTACCTCTCAGGAAACAGACTCAGGTAGTGAGTTCTTAAGCTTCGCAGTCCTCTTTTTTTAATCCTTGATAGGTTTGCGTTTGACTACAGCTAGCCTGATGTTAAGCTGCGCTGTAATCTACTGTGTGGCACGCTTACCTATTAACTCTACTTTTGAAGGCTCCCGGATGATACCTCTCAGGAAACAGAGACTCAGGTAGTGAGTTCCAAAGCTTCGCAGTCCTAACAATAAAGGTCGGCGCAAAGCGTTTTGTACGAAAGTTAGTAACTTCAACTCTGTATCGGTGTCTCTTCACTGACTCTCTGCTCGTTCTGTTGTAGAACGGAGACGGTTCTTACGACGATATCTAAATAAATAAAATCAATTCGTCCAAAAGGTTGAGTTTCTTTCTACAGGTAAGCTTAATTTCTCAATAATCTGTAAAGCGAAAAGCTATACAACGCGGCAATGCCACGAGCGTTATGGGTGGGTACCTTTCCTTCAGGTTCTGTCCGGAGTGGTCTTTTAACTTAGTTTTATTAGTGGTATTGAATTGTAATGTAATTTGATTATTTATTATAAAGTTTTTATTGTCTTTACTGTGTAAAATAAAGATTTTTTTATAATCTGTAAATTACTTCATTAGGAATTACAGAGATTAAGACGAGTAAATAAACTACCGTCACCCCGCTTAACTTTTAAGTCTGTCCTGCTCTACCGCACGGTCTCATTATAGCTCTGTCCTTTACTAGCACCCCGTCCCGCGACCGCAGAGGCGAACAGCGCTAATGAGATATTGCTTACATCGGCCATCAAGTGCAAATATTATCATTGGATTTAGGGATATTGTGGACTAATCGAGTAACTTTATTTTCGGTTTTATTTATTATAAAAGTTGTTTTACACAAGTATTTTTTGTCTTTCAGAACGTTGGATATATTTTATCAGATAAAGTAACAAAAAAAGACCCATAGAATATTATTTGTTTTACGAATATAAAAGTTAATTTATTAATTAAAGGTGACGACAGCATTCATGAGATCTTTAAAGAAATCTTCTCCTTCATATTGTTTCAGCGATTCTCACTTACTAATGTCATTTACAAACTAAACTATAATAAATGCCAAAATGTTGTCCGTTTTAATCCCAAATAAAAAGAAGCTTATGTGTAAGCTATCTCCACAGTAAAATTCATTCAAATTAATTTAAGAGTTTGAGAATGAAGAAGTAACAAACATACACACACACACACAAACATAAACTTTTCTTACTTATAAAACTAGTGAAGGATTTCTAAAGGAAACCAAATTTATTGATTAATAACCTTCAACATTGTTTCTATGTAAGTCAAAATAATGTCGAGCATTATAAAACATTAGAAATGTGTATTTAAAAGATATAAGATTACGTTATATTTTAGTAATTTATCGTGAAACTGGTAACGCTAATATTAAATGCAATTACTAAAGACTATCAAGTAAGAGCTTACAGCTTTATAAAATTTTCAAAACACAGGAATATCTATATGTATATTTCATACCTACAGAACGTGCATTTTCTTCTAGCGTAACTTAGGTCTTTGAATGCGCAAAAACAGTAGGTATACCTAGTACATAATAAATCAGTATGTGAATAAAACCTAGGTTTCACTAAGCCACAGCCTACTCTCTAAGCCGTAAAATCTAGACATCTGCCACAAAATTGTGAACAAAACCTTGACTGTAGCCAATGTATGTATGTTGTACATTGTTGGCTATAATTCTCATCTTGACTCAAGGACAGCTTAATCCTACCCTGGTATATG
Source organism: Mellilla xanthometata (assembly GCA_035578125.1). Classification (NCBI taxonomy): domain Eukaryota; kingdom Metazoa; phylum Arthropoda; class Insecta; order Lepidoptera; family Geometridae; genus Mellilla; species Mellilla xanthometata. The sequence goes on along the minus strand of JAPUBQ010000039.1, from coordinate 2,475,087 downwards.
TAGCTACCTACCCAGATAAGTGATTTTTTGGGCAGCAGATTTTTGAGCTTCAAAAAAATACATACAGTCGAATATATAACCTCCTCCTTTTTTGAAGTCGGTTAAATACAAAATAGGGCTTCAAAAAATAATAATGCTAATAAACGTTATCATGAATAGTCAAGAAATATTTAAAACGTATTTTTATACATTACCCAGTATGATAATAGATTAAAAACGATAAAAAATATTTAAGTATTTATAATTTAATCATTGATTTTTGTTGCCATATATATAGTTTCGAGCTTTAAAGATTTTATGTTATTTTTTATTAACGGTTTTGTGAAAATTTGTCGTTAAAGCTCGTGCGTTAATAGGCATAAGTGGCCTAATCGAAATTGTGTGTCTCATAAATTGCTGACTAGTGATTTGGCTGCCCAAAACCCCCTTTCTGCTTACAAGGTCACAATTATTTAGCTTACCTTTTAAACCATCCTCATATACGAAGTCATAAACTCGGCAGAAAATGAAGCCTCACCCTGTTAAATAAATGTACTACTCTATGTATGCGGTGCCTTGGGAGCAGCGTAACGACGGAGACCTTCGATGGAGGAATGTTGAAGATACGGCAGGATTGACTTATTTAGGTATGTAAGTAAAAGTAAAAAAGCCTTTATTCATCTGCATTACATTATTATTACCTACATCTTTAACAATGTGCATGTTATCATATTTAATATTATGTTAATGTCAAATTATGATTAATTAAAGAGTAGTATGTCAATTGTAATGATGTTGTGGCGTCTCTGTCGCACTTCATCGCCCGTTACCAATCAGAGCGCTTGTCCTGAATCGCGCAAACGGTATTTACAGCGCGCGTACGACGGGTTCAAGCTACAATGCATGACCGTCGGACGGCCGTCTCCGGACACAACATCTGTCCGGGGGGATATCCCTTTGCTAAATGGAGGCAGACCGTCGTCGCTCCATAATGTCAAAGTATAATTATAATGTGTCAATGTCAATGCGATTATTAAATTATGTCAAATGTTGGAATGCTGATGTCGCCTCATTAGCGTAGGTCTCCCCCAGTTTGCACCAAAGTTGTCTATCTCGGGCCAATCTCAACCATTCTTGTCCGAACTTTTGAGTGAACACGTCTGCTCATGTAGGTATGTAACATTTTATAAATACAATGTATATTTTAGGTTTAAACTTAACTTAGCATACGCATAAGCAGCCCACTATACGTTCCCACTCCTAAACCTCAGGATCTTCTCTCACGAGGAGAGAGATACAGGCCGAAAACCACCACTCTGGCCACGTGCGACTGGCAGATGATACTCGTCTTCGGATATTGTGATCCTCAAAAATGTAACTTATTTCACTCGAGTAACCCGGTTTCTTCTAAACAAGGGCGCTTTACTTTAAATCACAATATCACTTGCATTTAGATGAATTGCGATCAAGCGTAAGAGTAAAAAAAATGAATTCTCAAAAATAAATTTAATCTATAAGTATTATTTCACAAAGTATGTCTACTAAGTGTGCCTACTATAGAATCTGTATGTCTTAAGAATCTGTGTGTCTACTTTAGGACATATCAAAGGTTCTTGGGCTGAAAGTATTTTAATAATACAAAGGGCAGTCAAAGCATTCTACAGAGCCCTTGTAAAGTAAATATTTGCGTGAAACCATGAATTGATTCGGGATGTATCTCTTTCATTAAGGTTGCTCATTTTCAGTTTTGAGAATTCGAATGAAGTACTTTCTTTATTTTTTGGGCTTACAAAGGAATGTTTTTTTTAATCCTATAAAGGATATTTGACCGGCAGACATAATTAATCGATACTGTGGCCAAAGGTGGAGCATGTCTAGTCACTTCTGGGCAAATCTGGCTGCCCCCCAGCCTATATTGTAAAAAAAAACTAATTTAGTGTTAGAATAAAATAATCAGTGTATCCACAAAGTTGCTTGGTGTAGTTGACGAATGCATAAGCATAAGCAGCCCACTATACGTTCCCAATGCTGGGACTCAGAGCCTTCTGTCACGAGGAGATATAATACACAACTCTGACCGCGTGCGGATTGGCGGCTGACACACGTCTTCGACTTTTGTGGTCCTCAAAGTCGATTTCTTCATGGTGTTTTTCTTCACATTAAAGGGAGTACAAATCCACACAAGACATTGGTGTAGGGCTGGGATCGAACCAGGGCCCGTCTGATTGAAAAGTAGACGCTTACCCATCGAGCCACACTCGCGAAAATAGTATGTTCTATTTCCCTCACAGTCCATTTCCACAAAACTAAAAGCACCACGCAACTTCTCGCATTTCTATATTTTATTTTCTACGCCAGGTTTTTGTTGCGCACTCCAAATTAATGTAATAAATATAAACTAAAACCCGTCTGGAAACTTGTAAAATTACGTTTAAAATGTTAAAACTAGCGAATTTCCCGAGCTAAGTGCAGTTCTCTGTAGCAGGTGGTTTAAATGAAAGAAACAAGTGTTTATTGTCTGTTCTAGAAAAGTCTCGACGCAAAGTTTGTGGCACGTGATAAGGAGTTTTATAGCTTTTAGGATTCTCAACGAGACACTGCTGCAGACGAAGCTAAGCCAAAATTAAACTATAAACTCGTAAACTCATTTATTGGTAATTTTATATACTCGTCAGAAAAATATGAATAATTAAATGTTAGAAATAAATAAATAATTGCATGTCACAATAAAACAGTTACATCCTACTAATATTATAAAGGCGAAAGTTTGTAAGTATGGATGTTTGTTACTCTTTCACGTAAAAACTACTGAATGGATTTGAATGAAACTTTACCACAATATAGCTTATACATCAGAATAACACATAGGCTATAGCTTATACATCAGAATAACACATAGGCTACAATTTTTGAGGTTTTTAATGTGAGATCGTAAAAAAAACACATTTTTTGCGCTTGCATTGCAAACGCTGACTGAATCCTACAAGATAGATCAAAACAATTTACTACAGTATTGTACAACTTAAAAAGGTCTACAAAAAAATCCGTGATGGTATATGTTTATCTCTTAGGAATAACCCACAATAACCATTTTTTATCCTTTACTTTGTACGAGAAATAATGGTTCATTTACGAAGCGATTTTAAGCAATACAGTATTAATCCATATCCAATTAAGTATCTTAAATACATTGTGCATTTAATAAAGATCAATATGGCTTTTTACAGCATGTAAATTAAATAAATATTTTCGAAGATATCACAGATTTAAAATGCAGAGTCATAGCAATTTCGGCTATAAATACCGTTGCGGGGCGTGGGGGGAGCGGGGTAAGTGCGGTGGGGAAGAAGTGGCTCATCTGAGTGCGCGACCCGAACGCGGGCAGACGCATGAGGGCAGACGTCGTTGACGGTTGTGTCCGTTTTGCGAATTTTCAAGGCACTAGCGATTTGATAAAAACGTATGGTCGCCTACTTTAAGTTATAATATGCCTAAGGTTAGTTATTGCCAGGTTTCTTTTTGGTTAGGAGTTACACGTACAAAAAGATACTTCATTTTTACGAATTACTTCATTGATAATTCAATTAATATATAGATAGGTTATTTACAGTTAATTATAACAAATTATATTAGCAATAAATTAAAATTGCGACTATAATTTGAGATTTAAACTATCCTATCTCTCAAGTTGGATCGAACTGCACATGGTGTGCGAATTTATTATAATCGGTTAAGTGGTTTAGGAGTCCATTGAGGACAAACATTGTGACACGAGATTTATATAAATTAAGATAAGATTATTAATATTATATGTATGTTTTTTATACGTCCTTCTTTAGTCGTTTATAAAATCCTTTCCATCCAAAGGTTGCCTGGAAGAGTCGCTTTAAGCTATAAGGCCGCCAATTGTGGTGCACTAATTTTAAGTTAATTGTCTTTTACTGTGCCTTTTTTATTTATGTGTCCAATAAAGAATTATAAAATTTCCATGACGCAATGTTAGTTACCGTACTCCTCCGAAACGGCTTGACCGATTTTTACCAAATTTCATATGCGTATTCAGTATGTCTGACAATCTTCTACTATATATTTTTAAGGCAAAACAACGTTTGCCGGGTCAGCTAGTTATTAATATATTACTAAATATACATTATATAATTACATTAGTAAATAACTTTAGCTCATACATTTACATATCTAAAGCTTTTCTTTTGAGCGGTAAAGAATTCGTCAATTGTATAAAATGTTTCGTCATTTATATATAAAGCTACTTAAGTTATACTATTGTTCTACCTCTTCGTAGCGGCTGTAGCTCGGCAAGCTAAGGTAATCTGACGCGATCATCTAGGCTAAGCAACGGTCAATGCGGACGGGTGTTTGGATGGGTGACCTAAATAAACCTAAATACAAAGTATGTAATTCAGATACTAAAAACATATAAGATTTTGGAACAGTATTTTATTACCAGTTTTTAACGGAGTTAATGAGGGGATAAAAGATTTATTCCCGTATCCCTTTACACCTTAAATCCGAAGAATAACTCTCCCGCGTATCCTTGTTCAATACATTTATCATAGTAATGGGAAAATTATGGGAATATGTGATGGGAATGTATTTATGTGGCCTACATTGTAATCAGGTCGAGACGATTGACCATTAGTGTAGGTTGAGATTTGAGATTTATAAAAAAACTAGCTGACCCGCCAAACGTTGTTTTGCCTTAATAAAAAAAAAAACTAAATATACAGTAGCCAATTCTCAGACCTACTGAATACGCATATAAAATTTGAAAAAAATCGGTCAAGCCGTTTCGGAGGAGTACGGTAACAAACACTGTGACACGGAAATTTTATATATAAGACTAGCTTACCCGGCAAACGTTGTTTTGCCTTAATAAAAAAAAAAAACTAAATATACAGTAGCCGAATCTCAGACCTACTGAATACGCATATAAAATTTGGAAAAAATCGGTCAAGCCGTTTCGGAGGAGTACGGTAACAAACACTGTGACACGGAAATTTTATATATAAGATTACTAATAACTGGGCAGTGGCTGGAGATGAGATGTCCAGGTCTGCCGATGGTCTGATTATGATGATGATGAAAAAATACAGGAGAACACAGTGTTTTATCACCTAAGGGCTTTTCCTGGGTCCATATAAAATTAGCATTCTGATATAATAAAACCGAAAGTTTTTGTGATGATAGTTTAGACCTTGGATTAACATATAGGCAACTTTTTAATCCGAAAACTATTGTGGTTTCCGTGCAATGTGCAAATAACTACAAAATCTATGTTACTCCTTCACACTTCAACGGCTGGACCGATATTAATGAGCTTTACTATAAATATGTTAGACTTTTGATTAACACATTTATTTTTGTCCTGGATTAACTTGTTTTGTCCCAGATTAACGCGCGTAGCACTACGGGGCGCAACTAGTGAATAATAAGATGTAAACTATGTCCAGTAGTAAAAGAAAGAAAAATAGCTTATCGTGAAATAATTCAGGAAATACAAAATGACAATCGTGCAAAACGTTTTCTGCGTCAGCAGATAATTATAAAAAAATACTGGAGTCCAGAGAGTTTATGCTGCCCAAGGGTCTGCCACCTGTGCCCATATAAAAATAGCACAATACGCTTGATTTTTCTCGGGACTTGAAATTATATTTGTTTTAGTCCAAAAATATTCGAGTAAATCACATTCAACATACAAGTAAATAAAGTATAAGTATTATACAATTTTAATTTAATAAATATGTAAGAGTGGCTTCAAAACGAAAATAAAATGATTTAAGCCCAAATTTTTGTAAGAAACTGCGGGATGATTTTTCTTAATAAAACTATAATCTAGCCTACTAAGCTAATAAATAGTATTACTTTAGCATAAACTACTAATTACGTAAAGTCTATAAGAATGTGTTCATTAGCACACTTCTTAATGTTTCTATTAGGTCGAGTACACTATGTTCATGTGTTCTATTTTCAGCACTAAACACTTTTCAACACCATGAAAAAGAAAAGTAAATATAAGTCAAATTAAGAACCTCTCACCTTTATAAAGTAAAACATTTCCAATAAACAAGCAATAATCGTGTTTACACATCAAACGCTGTAAAAGTGAACGTAACATAACCAAATCTGGCAGAGCAGATTTTTTCGCTGCATCAAAAACACCGATTACCATAAAGCCATCGGAGCAAGCTTCATGTTTTCGTATGCCATTACAAAAATGATACGCTTCGACACGCTCCGTCTGTGTACCCCGCCCTATAAGTTAATATTTACACGGTTTTTTCTACTCTGCTTCTGCTGGGACTCAAAGCAGTTTTTTTCAAGGAGCCGAGGCCCTTAACACAGTAATATAGCTAAGGACGTTTGAACAGTAAGGCGCGTAAACTATAAGGTATATACATAAAAGTATAAATATAATAAGTAATTTCCATTAAAATGTGAAACTTCAATTTCTCATAAATTAATTCTATTCATAATAACAATAAATATGTTAGTGATTATAAAATCAAACTTTGAGGAGTAAGAGCTTGAATTTAATAGTTGAGAACAAAAACATTTATATGTATTCATTCGTTTTGTCAGTGAATACTATACATTGGTGACATAGTCTTAACATAGCATTAATTATGGTGCTTGTACATCAAATTGAAAATCATAAAAGGTTGACGGAGAAAATCATTAAAAGTAAAATCGAATTTATGAAACTGGTATTTAAATGTAGCTCGGCTTCTAAGGTGATCTGGCGCGTTTATAGAGGTTTTTAGATAGATAACCATGCATGCATGGATGACAAGACTGTATTTTAAAAAGTGGCATTTTCATCTGGGCGCTACCGTAGGACGGAAGTATTTAGAAATGTAGGTCTCGGCTGTTAGTTTGATTTAGTGCTTCGACACTCTGACCGAAGGTGGATCATGTCTAGTCTGGAACTACTATCTATCAACGAGGCTAACAGTGTGCTCCGGCAGATTTTTCAAATTAAGGGTGGCAGGTGGCCAGGTTAATACTAGATAAAGCTCTACCACCATGCTATGGTTCCGCCACAAAATCTTTCCTTTATTGAAAGCTCAATCTCATTGGAGGTCCGACTGCACGTCTGATTTAGCTGGTTGTCTGAGACTGATGACTGAGAACTGAGAGCTTTGGTTCTGGGTGGGGAAATTATATACCAGCACTAAACTGCCAATACTGGCAATAACGTATGATGAAGTTACAAGCACGAATATCCAATTTTATTCCCGTAGTTATAAGAGATGTTGATTTTTTAGACTGAGACTAAAATTAGTGATTTGACCAGCTTGCCGGAAATCAGCTCGTGTAAACGCCCCCTAATCGCGCTTGTCACACGCCTCGCCAATGAAAAGGGATAATTGCATATTTCCCCCATTATTTTTTCCCCGTTTTACCTTCGCAAGCTGCTTATCCAGCTAAATTACGTTTTGAAAACTCGTTCTTTATTAGACACGGCGACGCGACGTTGTTAGCTTAGTTTTATGGGTCGACGTGCGACGTGGGCGCTTTAATGTTATTAAAAATCTTTCAGAGTATGGTGCTATGATGAATACATATAATGTCACTATTTGTGAGTAGAGTTATGTACATAATAAGGTGTATTTTTTATGTATGCTGGCCTATATTTTGGCTTATAATTAAGCAACTCAATTCTACGTGACAATACTGCTGGTATTCTGAGCATTAGTTCCACCGCAAAATGGCTCAATAGATTTTCTTCTGAAGTAATGTTTTCGTCTTATTTACAATGATGTACCTATTTATGCAAATTAATATTTTTTTATGATATACATCCTTTTTCTGTCATATGTCAATTCACTTACCTATAATATATCACAGAAAAAAATATAAAGAAACTTAAACAACAACAAATATATTTCATATGCTACACTAATCATATTAAAAGTGCTTTTTGAGTAAGATGGGTTACAAATCCAAAACTAATAGATTCATAATCGCAGTAACGCAGGTAATAATCATCTTGGATTAGTTATAGTAATGGAACTCGAATGATTAGTTGTAACAAGAACCTATGTTACAAAGAAAACGTTAATCCTACGAGAATTTTATTATAATATTTAAAATTTGCGAGAATTTTATTTCAAAATATTCTGATTCATAAATTAGCTTCAGGAACTTCCGCAGACTAATCCCGATGGGCAGAGCAATTTGTGACTACACTGGTTGTGCTCATTAGGTGCTGAACTTGGCCAGTCGCCGGCTGCTACGTTCAAAATCTTTTGTAGTAATTTCACGCGAACTTGCCACTGATTGCATAGAGATAGTTCTAGCAGATTCAATTTGCTAAAATTCCGCTACGAAAATGGCTACTTACTCGTACCTAGATTTTTCTACAAAATTACTTTTCTGGCACAGCGGCACTGTTGTTAGTCCCTTTATCTCTTAAAAGATAGAAGGTCTCTGCAACAAAAACATTTAGCTTTATGTTCTTCGTAAAAAATAAAGACTTTATGAGCATTCTTATCTCGATGGCTCCCCTCAGTGTTGGAGTAAAACAAAGTGACTGTTCGTCACTTTGGGCAAAACGCAACTGACACCTCATAGTTCCCTTTATTTGACACTAAAAGACCTTCTTCCTTTTACTTCTGCACCAATTGACACATTCCCAAGTCCCTAAACCTTTACTTTACGGGCGTTTACCGAAAATAAAACTGTAATAAAAATGAACAGCGGCCCTGTACCAAATATCCGAGCAATAAGCTAAGTGGACCGCGAGAAATTTGCTCCAAGTTAATTTTCAGGCACGCATTACTTTGCATCACCCTTTCGCATGAAATAAAATGGAATCTTCGTCTGAAATTAAGGTGTTCGTGAAGTTTAAAACCTCCGGTACCGCTATTAAGTTGCCTCGTAACTTTCACCCCTTAAATACTGCATAAACCTTGACTAATCACGGTGTGGTATTATGCAAAGTGTTTAATTGCTTTGTTAGATTTATAACGCTGAACCTGATATTAAGGGATCTAGTTAAATTATCGCTACTTGAATTTGAATGCAAATTTTGCTTGGTTGTTTTACGGGCGTTGTTTTTGTTCGAGGAAATCTTATTAGGGGTTATATTTCTTCACAATAAAACACAACGATGCACAAAGTCTTAATATCATCAGGCGTTAATCATCTTAGTGGCTTACTTTTATTGTAATTATCTGCTATTATGTACAGATTATAAAGAATGAACGAAGCAAATACCTTAATGAACAATAATGTATCAAATATTATATCCTTAAATTTCAGAAGACCTACCTCTAACAAGCATCTACCGGTATCTATGTTCCAGCAACCTCTGACTGCCAGTAATTTCAAACTAAGCATGCTCTACTTTCAGCTAGTGCCGCTGTATCGTATACCTAGCAGTGAGCTTTGATGGCCAAATGCCTAGCTGAATGGAATAAAATAAAAACATAAACATTAAAAATAGGTTTAAGGTCGTAAAAAGCCGTATAGTCAACTGTTTGAAGCCTCTGAAGTGATGGCGTTCATGGTCCAGAAATCTTCAAAAGGAGCTCGTTGTTTATTTCGTCTGAAAATAAGGACTCATTACAAACAATGGAAACTAACGCTACGATAAAGTCATAGGATTAAATAAGTATTGTATATTATATTGTATTGTCTCGGAACTATTCTGAAATGTATTAAATAAATAATAATAGTTTTAATAATCAATAATTAAATTATACTCAAATGAAATTATAAACTGAAATCATTAGACCACAGTCAAGCGTAACATCAGGCAAGCTGCGGTCAAACGTAAGCCTTTTCATCATTAAAAAAAAAAATTACAGTGTAAACTTCATGGAACGTCACTGGATCTAACGACAAACTCTCTAGAGCGTCGAAATCAATTGGCTTTAGTTGGTTTAGTTTGTATTACATACAATGATACATTCTCTCCATTTAACGACCACTCTCTATAGCGCCATAAAATGCACAGTCCCTTGAGTGTCGTTATATATAGTTTACACTGGTGGCGATTCTGGTGTACATACGACTAAACTAAATTTAAAGTACCTTACCTCTGTCTCTTTTCACAATTAGTGAAAAGAATTAGACGGCACGATCTAAACCATAGACACAACAACTAAGACCACGTCAAATATATGGAAAATGTAGGTAGTTTTAGAGATACAATTGGGTGTGTTATAAAATCGCCTACGTTTTCCATATTTCACGTGATTTTAGTTGTTTTGTATATATGGTTCAAATCGTGCTGTCTCTTTCTGTTCACTATAGATGAAAAGTGACAGAACTACTCTAAATTTCTCTAAGTTTAGTTGTGTGTTCGCCAGAATTGCCCCCACTGTATTTGTATTTTGATACGCTGCGTCTCACACAGCTGCGGTCTAACCAGATCTTTATTCGGATGTTTCTCAAAGTTTAGAGCTGTTGCGGTTCCTCCGTCCAGACACAATACGGATGTTCTAAAGTGTCGGAATGTTGAACACTCCGCCTTTTGTTCACTCGCCGCATTTATTTAATTAAATACTACCATTGAATTGATAACTCAGAGCGTTCGGCTTGTGAAAATGTCTGTTTTGATTTGCAGCTGCAAATCAAAACTAAGCTTTACTAAGCTAAGCTTTTATTTATAGCTTTTATTTTACTTCAACAAATTGATTAATTAGTTTTCATTGCTATTATCTTTATAAAATAGCATCCCGTCCCGGCTTCGCACGGGCTTTAAAATAATCTGAGTAGCAAAGAGAAACAAAATATAGCCCATGTTACTCATGGATAATGTAGCTACCCAACGGTGAAAGAATTTTCAAAGACGAGTCTATTCGCGTCAAACAAACAATCAAACTTTTTCTCTGTATAATAATTAATAATATATAATGGTATATCTTATATATAAAATTTCCGTGTCACAGTGTTTGTTACCGTACTCCTCCGAAACGGCTTGACCGATTTTTTCCAAATTTTATATGCGTATTCAGTAGGTCTGAGAATCGGCTACTGTATATTTAGAATATTTTTTTTTATTAAGGCAAAACAACGTTTGCCAGGTCAGCTAGTATATATATATATTTTACTCCGACCTAAGTAGGTATTCATCTATTTTGACTGCGATATACTTTTATTCTTTAGCAAAATATGTGGATTGTGGATTAAAAGCGATGCAACAAATTTGCTCCTGTATTTGCGAGGACCATAATAAAAAATTACCGACGATTAAAAATGGTATTGCGTAGTAGTTATCCTGTATATCCAAGTTTCGTCAAGAATGGTTCAAAATTACGGCCTCTACGTGAGAACTAACAAACAAACATAAAGACAGACCAAAGTAATTTAGGGTAGTTAACACAGAGATTTCGTTTCTTATCACGCTCGGTCAATAAGACAATGGTCGATCGGATCTTAGAAAGGCGATGATTTCCACATTTTCATCAAATTACAATTAATCATCATCTACAGCCTGTTCTATCCCACTGCTGGGTATAAGCCTCTCTCCTGTCATGCCATCTGTCTCGGTCCTGTGCCAATCTAGTCCAGGTTCGACCCGCGATAGCTGTAATGTCGTCGACCCATCTTGCCGCTGGGTGTCTTACGTTCCGCTTCTCTAGTCTCGGCCACCACTCGGTAACTACTTTGCTTCATCTATCCAAATTACAATAACTACTGCCAAATAATTAATAAAATAACTGCACACTCTTTAAAATCACAATTAATCCTAATTTTGCGTTTTTTTTTGACAAAAATAGGGAGTCGAATATAAATGATTACAAATAAACACTAAAATAATAAAAATGCATTAAAATTCATGTGATTATGACGCTTGTTTTTTTGCATCAACGATCAATTGACTTTAATAAAAATCAGTAACTTAAAATAAACTTACTCTTAACCAGTCCAACTTACAATTATTACTTTTAAACAAACCCCTAGCGAAAGACTACAAATATTTTAAGATTGTAGTGTCCAAGTATATGTCTGTCATTGTAGCTCCTCCTACGGATGAACAGATTTTGATTAAGTTTTATTTTTTATGCTATACCATATTGTCTACGTATGAAGATAGGTAAAATTCTGGCAGCTAAGAGACTAGCTTAAGTACAGAAACAGGGATGTTATACAAAAACATGATTGTACAACAAATTACCAGTGAACATGACAAATACGAGTATGAATAGTTTGTTATCTTATTTACCAGAAAAAAGGAATTTTAGTGAAAGAAAGCCCTATTCTAATTTAAGCGAATATATGAATAATAATATGTTACTCGCTTAATCGTTATTCATGCGTAAAATGTAGTAAAGGTATTTTAAGTTAAATAGATATGGAAGAACAATTGTTATTCTGTGTAGTATTGAATAATGTAGTTTAATTCAACCAACTAGTGCTAATAACTATTTAAGTAGCTTGTAGTGTGACTTGCCTTTAACGTACCTATGTTATTTATAGGCAATAAAGTTCTGTATCTGTTTAAAATTAAGTAAAATAAGATTATTGTTTGTATTTAGTGTTTCTTTTATTATTGTGTTATAATATTAGTCTAGTCAACAAGGGCCTTTTTTCAGCAGTCTCCGAAAATTATGATTGAGGTGTCATTCGATTCGAAATGGCATCTAGATAGTTTTCGAAAAACAATGAAGTTCCGTAAAAAAAAAAGATATTTTTAAAGTTTTTGACCACGGATTATTGTTTATTGATCTGTCCTGTCAGTAGGCACCTGAATTTTTTTTAAATTTTAATTTTCATATTTAATTTGTTTGACTAAATATTGTTTTGACTATATTGTGACACATCTTGCCCGATAACAAACAGAGGGTTAGGCTGGAATGCTGTACTGTTAGGTTTGTATTTAAATGAATGAATATGAATGTAAACGCCGACCAAATGCTATACAGACTTGGGCTGTGACGTTACTAGTGATGTGTGGTACGATTTGTATTTGTACGAGTAATGTAACACATTCTGAATTAAATTTTAATGATAATACAAAGAGGATCTCTATGGTGTTATAGTTACCAAGCCGGACTGCCAACTAGAGGGTTCTGAGTACGATTCTCGGCACGGTCAACATCTTTGTGATGAACTGAATTTGATGGCTGTCTGTCTGGGTGTTAAATATGAATGTACATAAAATGTTCATGTGTGTAGTATATCAGTTGTGCTTGCGACTATAATACAAACTGGAAATATAAAACATTTCCAGTATGGAGTTAACCAGCCGCGTGTGGTCTGTGTCCTAATATTTAATATATTATATTATTATATCCAAATTGTAACAAATTAAAGAAAAAATCCAAGATGACATATTTTTCAAATATATTAGAAAATAAAGTCTATGATAAATTTCAAATCAAAAAAGCACCTGGAGTTTTCTTCATGTTTTACTTACAATCTAATTAATAAATAGGATAGGAAAAAACTAATGACTAATTTAGTACGAAAGTCGCGAAAAAAAATTCACAACCCCTTACATTTCGCCGTACAAAAAAAATAACGTTTTGTATGGAACGCCCGTTATTTTTCTTTTGAATTTCCAAAAGTCTTTGAAGAAAGGTTGTAGTTTAAAGGTACCTTTTAAGGTTTAAGGCAACCTTTTAAAATTATTTATTGTAAAAACAATTACAATTTTTTATCTCTAAAATTCAATTGTTTTTTCCTAATTAGTTGTTTAGCATGACTTATGAGGGCTTGGTAAAACGTGTGCATTCGGAGTTGTGTTTCGTATTTCTCACAATGGTCTATTAATATGGGGTAAAGATACTTCAGCTCCGCATGGTCTAGGGTCGGGAAGAGATGATGAAGGCCATGGTCCCCGAATCGGGTGAGAGATCTAAAGTGGTCGCCGGCGTAGTCTATTCTCTCAACGATTGCGTCAAGTTGGTGAAGACCCCAATCTACGTAGTCATCCCTGAAATTAAGGAAAAATACATTTTTAATTTAGGCATACAATAATTGCTTTTATAAGAGCAGTGAATAAAACTTATGGTCTTCATTATGCTCATAGATTACATGTCAAAATTATTCATGTCATGTCATTTTTAAATAAGCACAATCGCTATTATCGTGGTGTAAAATTCAAAGGTACGTTACTTTTTTATTTAATATGGTTGTCTCCTGATGTCTGTGACACGGACTAGAATGGACGATAATTGCGACAAATAGTAAATTCACGAACCGATTTTGACCGTTTTGCATTAGTGAGGCTTGTAGCAAATAAAGTTAAGGGATAGTTCGATTCTCAAAAAAAAACTACCTACAAGCAAGCGGAGCTGGGGGCAACAACTAGTTAGTTATAACATCACCTAAAACAGCAAAATAACAAAAAATATAAACCTATTTAGTTAAGTAAAGTTTTTTATTATTATTATTATTAATCATTTATCCTTTTAACAATAAAACTCAAAATTCAAGAGTTTGTCCATTTGTGCACATTAACTTGAAATAAATAATTGTAGACTCACAGGAATAAAGTTTTAATTAACCTGTAATCTATTACTGGTTAATTAAATGGTATATTATACTAACAACACCAGACTACTAACTACCCAGATTGACGTAATTAACTGATTAATTTATAACATTAGCATGCTAATTCGAAACAACTGATTAGGCTAACCAAAACCATCATAATTAATCGTAACAGATTAACTAATCATGTATTAATTCTTGTTATACCGTCTCTGGATACAAAACCGGTTTTTAGGGTTCCGTTAGCAAAGGATACCAATGGGACTCTATTACTAAGATTTTGCTGTCCGTCCGTCTGTCTCTAGGCTGGACCCTCAGACTACAGGAATAAAGGCTGGACCTTATTAACCGTGATAGCTAGAGAGTTGACATTTTTAACAGATGAATGAGATTCATTTTTTATATTTTGATCTTATCTTTTCTTTGCTTGTCTTAATTTGGCCTTAGTTCGAAGCGTAAGTACACTCTAAATATTTCAGTTTTCTTCTATCTACAATGGATTTCCGCAAAGTTACGCCTGATTCAATGAATGAAATGAAAAATATTTATTTACCAAATAACGTATTATAACCTATAGTATATCTAGTGGTTGCTTCACTAGGCGATTGGCCTGTATCGAAGCAACCTTCTCCAGTTACCAATATAACTTATCACAAGACAACACATATTATACTAACTTTACTATGAACCAATTGTTTTTCTTTCAAGAGGTTATATGATGATTTCTATTTCTTAATAACCTTACAAACAGTTAAATTATTTATTTTGTGTGAAATGATTTTGACGCAAGTCAGAGATGTTCGGGCCGCTTAAAAACTCTCGTCTGAGCTCGGTCACTTAGCTCATACAAAGAAGACGACATCAACCTTACCTTGGAATGTCTCCCTCAAAGAAGTTGGTATGTGAATGATGACCCGCAGTCAGTCCGTAAACGATGAAGAAGAAGCTCTGAACACACACGATGACGAGCCACAGCAGTACGGTCCAGTGCAATGGTAGTCCCCCAAACGCAATCATGAAGCTTGGTAGAATTAATGGAATTGCATTCGACCAGGACATTTTCTTAGTTTCGACACCCGTCAAGATAAATATTATTCTGAAAGTGATTGAAAAGTATTCATTAATTGTTTTTTTTTTACAAAACAGTATATTATAATATACTGTTTAATAATAATTATTATAGCCCGTCCATCTGTTTATTTTCTTTTTGACAAAATTAAAACTTCTCATTTAAAAGTGAACTTTTGCGTAATATGACACAGTTACAATCTAGGTATAGGAGTTGTCAAAAAGAAAATAAATGTTTGGACGGTCTTAAGACAAACGGCATTACACAAGTCAGAGACGTTCTGTTCGAAGTGAAAGCATGTCCAGTCTGGAATAACTAGCCTCAAGGAGACTGTCGGAACACAGCATTAAGTTAGTACTTAAATCCGGATTTTTAAACTTTAGAGTGTTTTTTTTACTAGGCATTTGGCCAGAAGAGCGCGTAACCACACGAGTTAGCGACACTCCGGTCTAAGGTGAATCATGCCTAGTCTGGATTAACTGGCTCTCAAGAAGCCAGAATACTCTGTTAAATACAAGGCGACAGATTGTTCAACTTGTAGGTATGTATTTTTTACCCTCGGTAGGTTTGTGTTTGACTACAGCTCGCCTGTTGCTAAGCTGAGCTGTAGTCCACGATGTGGCACGCTTACCTAGAAGATCCCAGAAGTCCTGGAAGCTCGCTTTAAGTGATAAAGTCACCGTTTGTACTACGATATAAATGATCAAGAGTTGTTTCATTTTTATGTTGATTTGTGCCTATACTTAATCTAGCCAATAAAGAGTTAATCTATCTTTCTACCTGGCCAAGCTACAACCGCTACGAAATGCGTTTACTTACTCTTTGACATGCATGCCTAGAATAGAGAAGATGTAGATGGCTGGCCAGTAGAATGCAGCCATCTGCGCCCAGAGTGGCTTGTCTTTGTACGGCAGGAACATGAGGAAGGGTTCCAGCATACTCAGCTCTATGTCCTGAGCCGTGTTGGTGTGCATGTGGTGGGACATCGCGTGGGAGATTCGCCAATCGCTGGAAATAACAAATTATAATGAGCTAGTCGAAAATCAAAAATTCAAAGAGACAGATAGATAAACACTTTAATAAAACACTCACAATTAAATAAAATTACAGAGAACACATAAAGAATTTACAAGCTAGTGCCTTAACTGGCAACCTTATCGCTAAGAGCGATCTCTTCCTCTCGGAATCGAACCCGGAATCTTCTGATTGGCAGCCCGGCATGGTAACCTTTACGTCAACGAGGTCGTCAATTAACTTAAAGACCGTCTAAAGAACAACTCTATGGATATCTATAATAATTTGGGTACAAATCAGACTTATGGATTGACAAAATAATTGGACAAAGTTGACGAGATGGGAGTTAATAATAGATATTTTAAAAACTGAGCGTCCAATTTAGTAAACATTCGTATGTAATTAACGAAACTACCTAACTAATGAATTATGAAACTCATGAAAATAAACATAAAAATTCAAATACCTAAATCGCATACTAAGTTCATTTATTTTTTATACATGAAGATGTTTAACTTCGTTTTATTGCCCATACATTCAGCTATCAAATATATTTTTTTTAATCAATATGCAATCAATATACATGATAAATTATGACAAAATGAATACAAGCGCCCAAGGATTGGCGCCAAAAAAAAACAAAATGGCTGCCATTCCACAATGAATAAAGAAAAAAATATATTAGAGCTTGATTTGTTGATAAAATGAGTCTTATATTTTATTATTTCAGGCTCCGACACGGGTAGACAAACACATTGTATACTGATTTGATATCTAGACTTAGACCTTGTAAGTTAGAGTTTATTATCGCAAATCCTTATTTTAATAGAACAGTTACGCTTCAAACTTTATCATTTAATTGCCAGGCTGTAATCAAACTAGACCTTGGCTTTGGTGTAAGGTTAGATCTAAATCGCAGTCTTAGCACCTATGCAAGCACTAAGTTATTTCTAGGTATTACTCACGAATATATAAAATACTAGCTGACCCGGCAAACGTTGTTTTGCCTTATGTACAGTTAAAAACACTATAATTGATCAGTTATCGAGCGGGATGGAAAAAAGAATAAATTACTAAAATGGCCATAAAAAATAGGGTTTGGTGATATAAACTTAATATTTAGGGTTGTATGTATTTTGTGAATTGCAATGTTGCATTCAACATTATGAAAAAATAAAAAGAAAAGAATATCGTCAAAAAATTAAAAAATAAAATTAAGTGTGAGCAACACTTAAGGGTATGAAAAACAGATAGTAGCCGATTCTCAATCCTACTGAATACTCATGTAAAATTTGGTAAAAATCGGTCAAGGCCATTCGGAGGAGTACGGTAACTAACATTGTGACATGGAAATTTTATATGTAAGAAAATATTAGAAGATAAAGTTTACTTTGTAAGTATGTTTGTTACTTCTTCACGCTCAAACGACTAAACCAATATCGAATAAATTTGGTATAGAGATAGGTTAGATCTGCCTAGAAGGAACCTATTTACTCTAGATTGGAATTTGAACCTATGTACTCTAATTTTGTGATGGATTATGGCTTGAATCTTCGTGAAAGAAGGCACTGATCAGCAGTGTTAATATATGGTTGTTTACGCATAGGCTGTACATTACCAAACATATAAATGCAAATGTATCATACAAGGATTTCGTTACCCAGAAAATATTCTCAAAATGTAAGAACGACATTTGTTTTCTGTTATTTATTAACACACCTTTAGATACCTGATGATCGGTATAATCGCCTGACCGGTTCTTCGGTATACGAGTAATTAGTTTGTGGTGTTAATGTTTTTATGTTAAAACGTAGGGTTTTTTATACGTTTGAGGTATGTATGTGTGTGTGTCTGTTGCATCCACAAAAAAAAAACACAAATTAACGGATGAACCGAAATGAATACAGGTTTCTGTGTTTGACAGGAGTGTTCGTCGAAAGTTTCTTTAGTTATGTTAAATGAAAATCGGTTACAAGATGGCGGATTAAATATTTTTTCACAATTCCCTCAATATGGCCTATTTAATGAAAGAGCTTGACTAGTAGAATACATACATTATAATCAATTTTATTTTTATTATTTTATTTAAGATTTTAGACATTTAATTATTTTTTTTACTCATAATGGGCTTGCGCTTGATCGCAGTTCACCTGATGGTAAGCGAAATTGCGATCTAAGGTGGAGCACGCTTGCCCAGAAGAAACCGGTTCACTCTTGCCTTAAAAACTGCTAGATTATAGTTATCAGGGAACAGGGAATTTGGCAAAAACACCTTGGCAGTACGCACAATGAAGGTGGAGGCAAACCGCTTAGTACGCGACTTAGGCACCTCCACAGTATAACGGTGCCGCCTTGGTGTTTCCCTACTAGTCCGATGGTGGAATGGGGCGGGGGGGAACAAATCATGCAATCCTGTTGCACACTCCACAGCCACAGCTAACAAATTATTTGTCAGAGGATAGGTACCTGAATGCTTAATTTATTCAAAAGGCAAAAGACGTAAGAGTGCAGTAACCTAGTAAAGATCGGCTCACAATTGTTTTAAAATCCTCTATATTCTGGTACAAAATAAATGCTTATTTATTCAGTGATAATAGTCATAATGACGTGAGTATTGGTAAGTACATATCGTACTCAGCATTTATAGTGATTATGCATAATTAAATGTGAATATATTTATAACGAGCTATACTGGAAATCACGTATTACATGTTTCAAATACTTACCTAAGAGTCTTATATTAAATGTATAGAGTATAGACTCTATACTATACTATAGAGTATCACATTAAAATAGATGACAAAATTAAATATTTAGTGTACATCCGCTGTGATGCGAAATCCAAATTAAGACAAGTAAAGGAAAAATCAACTAAGATCAATTAACCAAGCTTAATTAACTAAGACTAATTAACTAAGATCAATTAACTAATATTAATTAAGATTAACGTTACCTATCACAATTCGGAAGTTCTTAACTCTACACGTGTTTCGCCTAACCACAAGGCATCATCAGGAGATGCTGACTCTTCGAACGACAAGTCGAGAGTGACTCACTTGAGTTCACTCTCGACTTGAGTTCACTCTCGACTCACTTGAGTTCACTCTCGACTTGAGTTCACTCTCGACTCACTTGAGTTCACTCTCGACTTGAGTTCACTCTCGACTCACTTGAGTTCACTCTCGACTTGAGTTCACTCTCGACTCACTTGAGTTCACTCTCGACTTGAGTTCACTCTCGACTCACTTGAGTTCACTCTCGACTTGTCGTTCGAAGAGTCAGCATCTCCTGATGATGCCTTGTGGTTAGGCGAAACACGTGTAGAGTTAAGAACTTCCGAATTGTGATAGGTAACGTTAATCTTAATTAATCTTAGTTAATTGATCTTAGTTAATTGATCTTAGTTAATTAGTCTTAGTTAATTAAGCTTGGTTAATTGATCTTAGTTGATTTTTCCTTTACTTGTCTTAATTTGGATTTCGGATCACAGCGGAAGTACACTAAATATTTAATTTTGTCATCTATTTACAATGGATTTCCGCAAAGTAACGCCTGAGTCAATAAGTTAGTATCACATTACTTAAAGAGAACGCTGAAAAAGATTGAGGGCTTTGAGTTTTCGCATAGCTAGGCTACACTCGGATAAGAAATTCCTTGTTTTTTGTTATTATCATTTTTAATGACTTTTATTAATAGAAATACTAGCTTTTGCCCGCTATTATTGTTCGCAATAGTTTATCTAATTGATATAATAAAAAAGCTAGTAGGTATCACGGGAAAAACTTCTGTTGTTCAATCAGACGGCCCTGGTTAATCCCTAGCCCTACACCAATGATTATTTTACGGTTTTCACGGTGAGGGCCACAACATACAAAGACGTGTGTCATCCGCCAATCCGCACTTGGCCAGCGTGGTGGATTATGACCTATATCTCTCTCCGTGTGAGAGAAGGCCCAATAAGTCAAATATAACTTGAAAAACAAGTCATTGGTGTGTAAAGGTCGTGATCGAACCAAGGCCGGTCACATTGCAAAATCAAACAATTTCCCACCGAGCCATACGCTAAGAAAACATAGAGTTTACTTACACACAATTCAGTCCTCCTAAGTTAAATATGTACATGCGCCAATTATCTGCTCTGTGGAAATAGTTATGGGCGGCCACTACTAGAGCACTTAAAGCCATTCCAGTCAATCCAGTCAGGGCTGCCGCGAAGACCCAACTTCGTTTCCACGACCAGCAAGTTAAGAGACAGAGGATAAAAACGGAGAGCAGTAAACTATCTGTGACAAAATCGCTCTTCTTCCTCACGTCTGCCGGGATGTCAGTCAGTTTGTGCATGACTTTCAACTTCAGTGTTTTATAAAACCCATCCTCTTTGAATGTGAAAGGCTGGTTTCTAGGAATCTTGGCTTTTCTCACGAAGTATTTTGGTAGGAGAGCATCAGCGATGCCTTTTAAGTGGTGCGTCTCGAATTGTTCCGTTATATCTGTTCCCTGAAATATGAATACGTAATTTAATTTAACATTAACCTTGTGGAGGGTAATTGCTTGTAGTCAATAGGACTTTTTGACAATCTGATGTTTCATATGACGTCTAACAATTTAAATAATAGTAATATTGTGGTACTTCCAGACATTAGTTAGTTAGTCTGTGTAAGTCAAGGTCTTTGTTCAATGATAATCTGTAGGGTTGAAACTCTTAAAGTTTTCGTTGAAGTTCAACTTTCGGTTACTTGAAATCTATGATACTTAGAATAATAAAACCTTTTGAATCCTAAGTATGTCTAGGTATGCGTAGTATAAGTATTATGACACCGATATGAAACACCTTGTATAATGACTCTGGTGTCGAGAGTTATTTTTTTTTAAGCCGCCCAAGGACTCGTTCTTGTAACTTGGCTTAATGACTTGTACTAAGTGCAACAATGCCTTATACTAAGACTCGAAGCCGGGACCTCAAATTTACGTGAAATCAGACAAATGGTAGTACCTAGATGAACATGCTACTTTTAAAATGACAGTTTTCTTATTCCATCCAAAGAATTCTAAGGTGAATATGACAAGGTCCACCCATTCCATCCAAAGACTGTCCGTTGACATCGACATTGACCGTTGCCTAAGGTGGATAGGATGAGGGCAAAAACTTGAATTTACAGTTTTTTATTCTAAATAAAAATAAAAAATAATCTTAAAAAATACTTAAAGGCCGTCTAGAGAACCAGCCTAAGAGTGTGTATGCTTATTTTGGTAGTAATCCAACTTATGCATTAGAAATAAAATTGGTTCAAAGAAACTAAAATAAAATTATTAGATCCAGTAGTTTTTTCATATTGATAAATTCGATTGGTACTCAAATAAGTATATACATTCTTAAAGTGGTTCTTGAGACGGTCTTTAAGCTAAATTTTTCACCCATTATGACTTAATACGAAAAAATTGCAAATTCAAAATTTTGCTTACTTTATCGTCTTAGCCTTAGTAATCGCATCAAATCACTTTAGGTAGCCGAGCTATGAATTAATATGAATGTGAAACAATGCAGCAATCTGAATTTTGTCGTTCCCACAAAATTTGAATATATTATTAAATTTGATACTCGCTTCACTCATTGTCTTGTTTCTTTTCAAATTCAAATTCTGAGTATTAACATAAATTAGACTTACAGATAAACCAAACAAATTTTAAATTCTTTTATCAGGTTAGTTTTACTAAATAATACTCTATTTATTATGTATACCAGTACCAGAAAGGGTTTGATTATTGATTTGTGGTTTTTCTCTACAAATATTGCTGGTCTACATTATCCGAAAATGCACCATAAAGATTGTAAACAAATTAAGCCGTAAGAATTTTTAAGGCGTGCAAAAAATATTATAGGTCCTTGAGCGCCTTACTAAACTCTGGACACTACGTAACCAATCTCTAAGGTCTGTTAACCACGTAACCAATCTCTAAGGTCTATTAACCACGTAACCAACCTCTAAGGTCTGTTAACCACGTAACCAATCTCTAAGGTCTGTTAACCACGTAACCAATCTCTAAGGTCTGTTAATCACGTAACCAATCTCTAAAGTCTGGTAACCACGTAAACAATCTCTAAGGTCTGGTAACCACGTAAACAATCTCTAAGGTCTGGTAACCACGTAAACAATCTCTACGGTCTGGTAACCACGTAACCAATCTCTAAGGTCTGTTAACCACGTAACCAATCTCTAAGGTCTGTTAACCACGTAACCAATCTCTAAGGTCTGGTAACTTTTTTACGAAAAAAAAAGAAGAATTAAAGACTGACCTTTGTACATTCAAGCCACTGTTTCCCTCCGGGATGCGATTCAACAAAACTAGTTAGATCATAGAGGTCATCGTGCACTCTCCACAGCCCTTCAGCACCGTCCTGTATCCGCTTACCCTTGAGGAACTGCTGGGCAGATCTCGGCTCCTCGTTGCGAAGTATCGGGTACTTCAGATGAGGGAAACTCACTTGACGCCGATCTGAGTCTGGCGCCATCTCTGAAAAAGATACGATCATGCCGTTTTCGTTGGTAGAAAATGACGCGAAGTGATTTGAAGCGGTGATAGCTCAGTCGAGTGTGCGACCGCCTTAAGACCCGCCGGTCGAGGGTTCAATTCCTGTCAATGAGCTCGAGCTTAAGTTGAAGGAAAATAGCGTAAAGAAAACATTGCATGGTGGTAAAGAATTTTATTCGCGCTTGTCTGGCTAGCTACGACCGTTAAGTAGAAAAAATATTCGCCAAGCGCAACAATGTATTTCGGCAGCCTTCTTGAGAACCAGTTATTTCAGACTAAGCATGCTCCATCTTAGGCAAAAGTGTCATTGACTCGTGTAACGCGCCTTGTTGATCAAATAAATTTGTATTATAATAAAGCTTAAAGTCATGTCGTTTGGGGAGGTCCAGGATTCAGCCGGAAATCGACAGACATAGAACATATTTCAGAGAAAAGAACATAGCTCTTAAATAGATAAAGATAACTTTAATAACAGCCTAGCTCTTAAATATGACTTTACAATAGAAATACTGTTATAAATTATGGTAATCCAATGCGATAATCAAAGGGAAGTCGACGATCTAATTTTGGGTGGGTGACCAATGCATAACATTTGGACACTACCGTGGGTCGTGACTCTTAATTAGTCATTATTTTAAACCTCAGAGGTATGTATTTAAATGTCAAAAACTAAAATACCTAACGTTGAAACACCTCCTTCCAAAATACTTAATGTTTAAAAATACATAAGCACCTACTACACACGAAACACATAAAATCAAAATACATTTTAATACTTAGACACCATCACTTTATGGATTTTAAGTTTGTCTTACATCCATTAGGTGTTTTTATTTTAGATATTTTGAACGGAGGTGTTTTATGTGTGATGGTATTTAAATTTTAGACATTTTAATCCGTTCCAACCTAAGCTTAGCCACCAGTTCATACAAAAAAAAAATTACAAAATGTACCAAATTACGGGCAAAAAACAACACATTACGTATAGAAACAAAACTAAGATTTCATTATACCAAACAACTTTTTGCTTGACCCGAGTTTTGTGTAATTGGAAAAAACCCACGTAAGAAAATAACAACCTAAGTTAGTAAGTTGATAGTTACTTTGTGCGTATAGTTAACTCTCAACGGCCAAACTGACTTGCATTAAGTTTGGTATGGAAATAGCTTAGTTATTTTAGAATGTTTTTTTTTTAATAAAAACATTAAAATACATAAATAATTGCTATGTGTAAGCTAACTAAAACTAAAATACCAAATGCCCAAAATGCATTGCCTTGTTGGATGAGAATGGTTAGTTTCTGACCGAAATAAAAACGAGCATTTTGAACACATATAGTCATAATTATAATATTCGTACCTACATCTTGGAATATATTTGACACTAGGTACTTAAAATAAAGTAAAATGTTTTTGCTTTGTAGTAAAGTGACTTAAATATTATAATAATAAGGTAAATAGCAGATAAATGGTGAGGGAAACAAATTGGCGTGAGAATAATCTGTCTCTCGTGTAAAATAAATTTACATGTCTTAAAACTATTATTTAAAACCGCCTGGTTAAATATATATGTTAAACAAGATTGAAAATAGGTAATATATTTTATTCATATCGGTGTCTCATAGTAAATAAGGAATAATATAGTCCGTTTCAGTTTTATTACCTAAAATTCTTGTGGGTGTTTTGATTAGTTGCTGATTAAGAATGTGTTTCGGGTTGATATAAGTTTGTGTCCTGTGTGTATGTGTGTGTGTTTGTGTGTGTGTGTGTGTGTGCGTGTGTGTGTCTCCATCTAACTTCTGGACAGAATGAAAACTGAATGGTTAACAGACAGTAATGGTTCGATTCCCGGCACGGCCAGCATTTATCTAGGCTGGAATAACTGCCTCTTAAGGAGGCTAACGGAACAATCTGTGGGTCCGTCACGATAGTTCCAAAATCACATGTTTGATGAACGTAAGAACTTTTGTGCGAAACAACTTTATATCGAAAAACGCTGCTGCGAATAAACATTTCGGTTTCTTCTACGCAAGCGCGCTCCACTCTAAATCGCAACATCACTTAACATCAGGCGAGTTTCGATCAAGCGCTTGCCTATCCATCATATAAACAAAATTCTTCAAAGGAACGTTTGTCCAAATATAGTAAAGGACGAATAAGCTTATCTTGTTAAAAAAATAATATTAGTTGGCGCTACCATTAACCTATTTAATAGAACTGGATTTTTGAGGGAAACAAGCCAAAACTAATTTGTTTGATTAATATTCATCAGGAAATGAAACAAATAGTCATCTACCACTATGTAGTATGTAGTAAACATGGCATGATGGACCTACAAGCTGTTAGATGCTTGACGACAGATTTTACGACTTGAACCCTCAATTTGTAAAATCTGTTAATCTAAAAGTTGTTAGCCAGGCGAGAATTAAAAAATACCCGACCGCTATGCAAAAATAAGCTTAAGTAAGATATTCCAAACAAAATACTTCGGTTCATTGTCTCCCAAGTTTTTGCAGTTTGCAAGGTTACAAGCATTGTCAGATTTTTTGCAGTAATTACCAACTGGTTGATTGCGGCAGTAAGTAGGCATACATATTTGGCCAGTCTTCCGCTATCAACAAGGTTTTTAATATAATAAACGCAAAAACACTTTTTTTTCATTAAAAAAAAAAAAATCAGTAAAAGAAAACCAAAAATAAAACACCTGAAATGAGAACCTGCTCTTTTTTAGAAATTAGTTAAAATAGATATGACAATAGATTTGACGATCTCGTTGGCGTAAAGGTTACCATGCCGGTCTGCTAATCAGAAGGTTCCGGGTTCGATTCCCGGCCCGATCAACATCTTTGTGCTTAACTAAATTTGTTGGCTGTGGGTCTGGGTGTTAAATATATATTTATAAATATGTATGTATGTATTATGTAGTATATCAGCTGTGTTAGCAACCATAATACGAGCTAGAAATGGTTCAGTATGGGGCTAACCAGTCGTGTGTGAATGTGTCCTGATATTTATTTATTTATTTTATAATTCATTTTATTGAGATTAAAATAAATAAAAAACTTAAAATAATAAATTATAGCTTAGTCTGTGTCCGCGGGTAAGGTGCCTAATATACAGAGATGTATATATGTTCGTTCGACAAATGTTCGTTCGTGTAAACTAATAAAATGCTTGTAATATAAAAGATCAAAGAAGACGTTTAAATGTGACCGCTCATTAGGCGCAGGCAAACGCGCCGAACGTAACGAAGATCATAATTCTTTGTACTTTAATGTCAGCTGGTAAACTAGATTTCCACGAAATTTATTCATTTATAATCAACAATTTCAAATAATTCAAAGAGTCAACGTCACGACTGTCACCCTTTTTTAATTCCGTTTTAGTTTAGTTTGTTTTTATTTTCATTTGTTATGTGTATTTCCTCCTTCTATATGTTTATATGTATTTAATACCAAAGTGTAAGTGTATAGTGGCAAATGGCTCGGATAAAACTGTAGCCCCGCAGCACAGGATTGAAAGATACTTAGCGCGGGGCACAGCGTCTTTATAACGTACCACACAAGGTACTTATTCACTCTTTGCATATACGAGTACTTATTATATGTACGTACACAATTTAAAAGGAAATAAAAATAGTTTGTATTGTATTGTATTCATTTATAAATATACTGCCTATATAATTAAAATATACCGCCCACATAAATGTGAAGTGTGAATTGCAAAGAAGACGACTTACGGAATACGAATATATTCTTGATTATTATAAATTACTTAGTAATATGCCAAAAAATAATACGGCTTACAGAAGCCAGAAAAATATGAATAAAATTCCTACATTGATAACTAAATTAACATAAATTAACATGAAAGACACATTCAATTTGAATTACTATACTGCGAGTACATATGAGTACACCGATGGTGTATTTTTCTGGCGTTTTATTAAAGGTTAACGAAGAAGTTGAAAACGACTCTATTACACTTCAACCGATAACAAAAAAACAGAAAACGAAAATTTGTTATATTCGTTTTTTATTAATGTTTTTGATATTCACTCAACAAAAAGAGCAAGAAGTATGGAAAGACGAGACACCATTCGGATCAATGCTTTCAGACCGGTTCCTTGTATTTCCGTCTGGTTTTATTAATAAGTCTGATATATGTTTTTTAGTAAAAGGCTTAAATTTTGTTAAGACACGTTCAAAGAAAGGTTCCGTATATGAATTCCATCCTATATTATATTATTTTTGAATGAAATACTGACGAGTCCATATTGATGATAGTTATGATTATGTTTATATAATGTAATAATTATTTAACAATATGATAATAAAGACATTCTATTCTATTCTTTTGCTATATTGTAATTTTACTACCAATTAATGTAACTGTATAATTCTCTTACCTCAGCTTTATTTATGGTTTTAATTTTGAATATTTGCGAGTCCTTAATTTAGTTTGGTTATGTACGATAATAAAACATAAGCAGTCTTTATACCGTAAATGAATTAAATACCGGATCGGATTTTTGTAAAACTAATTATGAATGTATGTACATGTGTTTTTAGATAAATAAACAATTAAACTACATTAAACAAAATCAAATTTGATTTCTGTATAATTCACAAGAAATGGTTAAATTTAAGAAAATCTCCGTAAGATTTTTTTATTTTGTCGGCTATCTTAAATTTGAAATTCATCAAATCTAAGATGGCCGATTGAAAAAAAAATATATAATCCGTCATTTCGAACACGTCATTATTTTTTTTCGCTGTTAAAGTAATTAGTTAAATAGTCTAATGAATTTAAATAAGCGAATTGTATATATAGTTAAGCATCGGTATAATATCGGTATAATAATCGGTAAGTATCTATCGTCATAGCTCTCGAACGAGTGAACTGATTTGAATTTAATTTATTTAGGCAATCTTGTCAAATCATCTTAGTTTGCCGAGCTACAGGCGCTACACAACAAAATTTTTGTTTTCATAATGTCATTACTCGTAGCTAGTTAAATATAATATATTTAGCTATGACAAAAATCCTAAAAAAGTAATATTATTTTGTCTGTTTTTTGTTTGGTTTATTTTTTTTAAGTTTACAAAATTTTTGTATTTTCTACCCATTGTAAATAATTTTCTCTTTATTATTCTTAAGTATATTGTGACATGTATATTAATTATTGTTTACTACTTTTTAACATAATACGGAATACATACAAAAAGAAAATTCTTAAGTAATGTATAAATTAATTTTATCATTTGGTTTTAAGTTGTAAATTTGTATATAAATACTTGCCATATATTCTTAAATTACTGTAATGTATTGTTATATTTAGGTGTTAAAATAGAAGTTAGAGAAGACAGATGGATTGGCCGAAAGTTTAACGGTTTCGAGAGCGTCTACGGAACCCTAATAAAAGTGTTTTGGCCTTACTCGCCTTGCCCTTGCTAGAGGTTATTTCCTGTAGCGAAACCAGTTTGTGGCAATGTTTTGCTGAATGTTTTTTAATCCTTTTTTACAGAAACTAAAGTTTATTTGCGTGTGTTAAACCTTCATTGTGTTTTTTAAGCTTTGATCAAATATATACCAGATTCAGTGTTGCATACAAACACAGCACAGAAAATGGCATGAGTTTACTATTGTATCTATTACGATATACACAGAAATACAATATATGACCATGTCACAAAAAATATTTCAATTCAAGACAACCTTACCACTGTAACTTAAGGTTGAGTTTCGACTAGTCCCGTGATAAACATAAGCTATCTTGCTCCGCGATAACAGTAGTGCTTGTAAAATTTTAAGACCGTACGCAGTGAGCGTTAGAAAAAATCAACTGTATTACTTTACTATTAACGATTAAATTGCTCAAAGTCAAATAAGACCACACTCTTACTTGTGGTCTTATTTTTCGTGCCGTAGCAAAACGTAGTAAATGTAGTAAGTACATTTAGTAAATTTTTGATCGAAGTTTTTAAGACAAAAATTTCATTGACAACCTCGTTGGAGTAAAGGTTACCATGCCGGACTGCTAATCAGAAGGTTCCGGGTTCGATTCCCGGCCCAATTCAGTCAACATCTTTGTGCTTAACTAAATTTGTTGGCTGTGGGTCTGGGTGTTATAATATGTATCTATATAAAAAAATATGTATGTATGTATATGTAGTATATCAGTTGTGTTAGCTACCATAATACGAACTAGAAATGGTTCAGTATGGGGTTAACGAGCCGTGTGTTAAATGTGAAAAAAAAAATTGAAGAAATAAATTGACATAAAAGAACAGTTAATATAACATTAAAAAAACTAAGAAATCCCAAGGGTGGCGACAAAGTTGCCAGAAATGCTGGTAGCATTGGCACATTGGATGCCAATGCTAATATCTGATCCTAATAAGAAATAAAATCAATTTCTTAGTACGTAGGTAAGAAGGCATTGTGGCTCATGTTTAAAGGCTTTGTATAATTATACAAGTCGTAAGGCCTGTCTTAATTGACTGCAATCATATCTGCTCGGTTCTCGTTTAAACCTACACTTCCACTGTACGCATAGTAAACATACCTGTAGGTATTCATATTGATATATTTGTATGTATATACGTAATTGCTGAACGTACGCAAAACTCATAAATATTGCTAGCTGAGTTAGCTAAATCACCATAAATTAACAATTAATTGAAACAATAGTTATACAAAAAGAATAATAAATACATTTTAGGACACATTTCACATACGGCTGGTTAGACTCTACTAAACCCATTTCTAGTTTTTTTTACTCTGAATAGGTCAGCGCTTGACCACAATTCACCTGATTGTAAGTGATATTAAGGTCTATATTGTATTATGGTTGCTAACACTACTGATATACCACACATACATACATACATGTATACTTTATATCGGTTGACTTCATAATAATAATAAATCAATTTACTAGTCTAATATAAAATTTGATTACGTTTATGTTTTTAAATTAACTCACGGTGCCTCACTATGATTTGTAAATTATGTTGTGGAAATCAATACATTAAAAACAAAACTAAACTAAACAACAGGCCCTTTATATGATAACAATATTGAGGTTATATTAAACGCGACTCGACCGTTATATCAAATTACTCGTAAAAAAATTATAAACTTTCACTTACCTTTTTTGTACACTGTGATAAAAGAAATAACCACTTATTTATCCCTTCAAAAGTAGGTACAGCTATTTATATCAGCCTCAGATAAACAATAACTGATAAACAAAACTATCTTTATTCATTTATTTTGTTACAAATATAGAACACGACCAACGCTGCGCTGCGATTGGTTCGGACTGAATGCGCACGAGTTTAACTTCTCACATTCTATTTAATAAAGTTTTTAGTAATAATTGTTTAATATGTGAGAATAAAATTGTTATTATTCATACACACCTATGTACATATTATAAGAGATAAATGTGCAATAAATGTGTTTATGTGTATTTTGGTTTTGTTTTTTTTTAAGTTTACAAAATGTATTTTTTTTTCCATAGGTTGTAAATAGTTTTCATATGATTTTCACTTTTATTATTCTTAAGTTACTAGTCATTTGGGTTGAAATTGTAAAAGATATATAACTATTTGTGATTTAATGTCACTATAGTTTTTATTTATCTACAAATTTACAAAAAAGCTACCCATACCTACTGGGGAAGTTAAAAAAAACCATCCGCCATTTTGTAGTGGCGGTCATTTTTGTTTTTTTTTTTCATCTGACATATAATAAATATATGTATAAAAACTAACAGAAGACATTACTGGTACCCCAAATAAAAAATAAATCAAAATCAGTTATTTCGTTTCGGGTCTACTATGCCACAAGGCAGGCAGACAGATATGCCGCACTTATAAAACCCCGCCATTTTGCATCGGAGGTTGAAAAAATTAACCCTTAATTCATACTATAATTATTCTTTGTTTAAGCTAAGCGATGAGCTGATTATATTAACAGTCAAAACCATATTACTTAATTATTACTTAATCTTTTCAGATGTTCCGTACCTAAAAGGTAAAAACAGAACCCTATTACTAAGCCTTTCGTTGTATGTCGACAGACAGACAACGGAGGCCAAGAAAGTTATAGGCAATGACTCCCTGTGCAGTGCCAAACTTCAAAGTTTGGGGCACCGCCGCACGGTTGCGAGTCTGTCGGTACTCTACCGTTTGCATTTCGGTGAGTGTGCGTCGGAATTACATGACTTAATTCCCCCGGCCCCTTTCCATTACCGAACGAGCAGGGAGACTGCTAGGAGACACCGTCATACAGTGGAAATGCCGAAAATGCGTACTAAGCGTTTTGCTTCCACGTTTATAGTACGGACGGCCAAACTGTGGAACTCCTTGCCGGAATCTCTGTTCCCACTGAACTACAACCTAACTGTCTTCAAGGCGAGAGTGAACCGGTTTCTTCCAGGCAAGCGCGTTTCATCTTAGACTGCAATATCACTTAACATCAGGTGAGTTGTGGTCAAGCGCAAGCCTATTAAGCGTAAAAAAAAGACAGACATGTCTGTCGAGGCGAGGCATCGTGAGGCGTGTACTGTCTGTCCCCGATAGTTCATGACGACCACGACCGCTCTGTCAAGAGCGTACCGACTTAGAAGAATCTACGTCAACTAACGTTATTAATAAATGCTTACTAATTGCAAAACGTAATCAAATAAATTACCTTCATTTAATACGTAAACAGTGAAGGGAACTAAGAAAGATTTACCTCTTCGATTTTATTAGCGCACGTAGCCAATAGGTTTTAGTGATTGAAATAAATTGGTCCATTAGATTCGAATAATACAACTTGGTAGGTAATTGTAAAAGCGACTTTGTAGCGCCCGTAGCTCGACCAACTAAGGTCATCTGATGCGATCATCGAGGTTAAGCAACGGTCAATGCGGACAGTCTCTGGATGGGTAACTTTGCATAAGATTGTCTTTTAATCGCATTTTTACCTGAGTAGCCGTTGGTTGGATGACACGTTAAATTGAAGGACCCGGCTATTAGTCTTAGTATTTGTAACCAAGATAGAAGCCTTCTTGGCTCATACGAAGAAGAAGAAGGGCTTGACTACGGCTAACAATAAAAAGTAGGTATATGGTACGTCAGAAAAAAACATGGTCTATACCTATGCCAAAACGGTACAGTTGAAATAAAAAAAAACATAACGCTAACGCTGTGTTACGCCAATATTTACTTTTATGTTCCAGAGCTGTCAAAGATCTGTCAATGTCAATGTCTTCACGACATCTGGTTTAAACATTAGAACTAGTTAGTTTAGTTGATTAATGAATCATTTTTAACTTTAACGATTAGTAATTAAAGACTTTCCGAGTGCAAAACTATTATTATAACATTGACGTACGATTGGCTACATTGGTTTCCGCAGAAAAGTAGTGAGTACCACCCGTTTTTACTTTACAAAAAGATTTAGTGCAATCGCCGACGCGACGTTCGACGCGGACTTTCTTTGGATGGGTGATCAATCAAAAGGCTCTATTTTTAAAAAATGGCCCTAGGGTGTATTGAATAATCTTGAAACCAGAACATTTGCCTTGATACGAGTTATACGGTGTACTCGTAGCTGCGAATCTAATTGTATTACCATTCATTTATATTCTTTATTTAGACTTAAGATCTTGTAATACAATTGAACAATACATATAGGTATTCTTATTCATATTCATAAGTTTACATGGTAATACATATTATAATAAGACATTCAATATCGAGTATCTGTGCATTAAATATATTTTCAAAGGTTTTGGTATGGGCGATTTAACAAGAGAAAAGGAACCAATAAAACAATTTTTGCCTGCATGGTACGCTATAGCTTCGAAAGTACTTTACGGATTTGTATGAAGTTTTCATTGGTGAATTATAAGTAGCGTTATACATATAATAAGGAGCGTTGTCAAATATTCCGATGAAATTAGGTATAGTCTGGCAAACGAAACATGAGACTCGATTTTTTTGCAAACTTTTTATATGGCAATGCTATAATAATGGCAACGTTAATATCCAAAACAAGATGGCGTGTTGTTATGATTTAGTTAAACACTAATTACTCAGCGAAAAATGAAAAATATCATCAAAAGTGGAGTTCGGGAGTTGTTGTTCCACATGATCTCAAAGTATCATAAAAAACAACAAGAAAAAGAATTGAAATTCGGCGTAATTTCAACGAAAACAAGATTGTTTACATGTGGTGTTTGATTTCGTAGGTTAGTATGACGCTACTAAGTTGATACTTTGTTGTAATTCGTATTTACTATATATCTTTTTGCATAAAGTTATCTATTTCAAAATTATCTATTATAAAATTATCTATTTTGATTCACATTCTTTTATCATTAGTCAAAACCTTCCCACCTTCCTAATAATGCATTTTGGTTATTTATCATACCATAAAATGTTTCATTGTAATTTTAACACAATGTTTTCTTTAACAGGTTTTTCTTAATTTGGATTCTGCCATTGAGCTGATATGAAGTTTGGGTAAACGCAAAATGTTAAGTGAAAATATTGCCTTGTCTGTCTTGCGGCGTTGAATCAGACAAAGTGATTAAAGAGACATTTGGAACCATAACTCCAGAGAAGTGGATGAATAATATGACAGATAATGTTATATACATTGAAAATGAACATGAAAATAAGATCGGGACAGGATCACCGAAAATAGTTTGGAAAGTTTCATTATAGTAGGAAACTAATAAATATAAATAAATTAAACTGTGATTCTAGAGACACTGGTGAATCTTTTCAAATTTAAGTCTTAGATTCACATTTTAATTATGACAGTGAATAAAACATTATAGAATACTGCTTTTTTTATTCAGATTGATTGAACAATTTCTAAAGTATTACTTCCTAAAGTACTTAAAGCATTTTTATTCAGACGAAATAAAATAAATAATTTCAAAGTATCAAATTCGTTTATTCCAGGTATTTCATATTACAATACAAATACAAATACAAATCATTTATTGATAACACCAAAGTTACAAGTCAATAATTATTAGTTTTGGGGTTGCTATACTCAGATTTTTTAAATTTGCCGCTCTTTTCCAGGGTCATGTTTCGTTGGCCAGACTATAGGTACGGACATAGTTTGGACTTTAATAACGCACAGACTACTTTTTAACTCGGACGCGGGTGACATCGCAGGATGCAGCTAGTTGTTTTAGATTATAAGGAAGAAATTTTGAATTTTTTTTTTTTAGTTACAAGAATGAAGCAACAAATAACAATTGTCCAGGTCCAGTTTTTTTACATATTTCACACACACCTCATACTGAACTATTTCTAGTTTATGTTATGGTAGCTAACAACTTATATACTACATATACATACATATTATGTACTTACATATTTTTTATAGATACGAAAAACAATTGTGAGTGGTAAAATGGAACATTATAAAATGCCCTACCATCGTTCTTTGATTTCCTCACGATGTTTTCTCTCATCTAAAGATTGAGCTCCATGCCGGGGTACGAAGTACAAGTTATTATTCTGTGGCCGGGGATCGAAGCTGCAACAAGACATGAGCCGTTTGCACAACTGACTGAGCTGACATCACTTCAAACTTGAGGGTAGTAGCTAGGTAAGCGCCAGAAAATGCCCGACCACCGTAAAAAGTTAACTTTAGCCTCACATACATATTATATTTTACGTCATTTGACAATTGCGAATGCCTCGTTTCTAGGGGACTAAATTTCATAAAGAAGGCTTTAATAAACAAGTCAAATTATACATTTAATTTTGTTATAAAAATGTGATGTACGAAAATTTAAAATCTACTATATATTTTTATAACGGACACTTCAAACCTCACGATTATTTCACGATACGACAGATTTTGAAGAGCAAAACATTTATTCCAACCGATACTTGCCGCGACCTTCCAAGGGTCTGTAAAGAGGTTGTAGAAACACAATTACAAGTACTCCTAAAAGGTTTGTTAAAAACGTCGATTACTCTCGATAGATCTAGCTCAAAGATGTTAACTGCCACATACCATTCTAGCCCCGTGTCCGTACAATAAACGTAATTTGCTTTTTTTTGCGGCCTCCTGTCACAACGGGCTAGCCCTGTGAAGTATCTTTCAATATCTGTTTCGTGCTATACAAAAGTCCCATGCTCACTGGCTACTGTCTGGACTACTGAACAAACTTTTTTGTTACACATGGGTAGGGCATGTCTGTGGTATACTGCAG
The DNA here is from genome assembly GCA_035578125.1 of Mellilla xanthometata. NCBI lineage: Eukaryota > Metazoa > Arthropoda > Insecta > Lepidoptera > Geometridae > Mellilla > Mellilla xanthometata. The sequence goes on along the minus strand of JAPUBQ010000039.1, from coordinate 2,439,782 downwards.
AAAAATAGGCAGATATACCATACAATTACCATATAAAGCTGCATATCGTCCGTGAACTTCTGACACCTCCTAACTAACAATTTTTAGCAAAAAAATATTTTGACGCCATCTTTTGACGATGCGCAGAACTAGTCGATTTATAGTTTTTCGGTAAACTGTAGAAACTACAATTATCCAGATAAAGACTTATAGTTATTTCTAAGTATCCTATTCCCGTGCCAACTGGTATGACAGGAGAAAGGGCTATCTATACCCAGCAGTGGGATAGAACATGATGATGAGATGAATGTAATGGTATCTCGTACTAGAGAAAACTTTAGAATTAAAGCGTATTTGCGCAGGTAATACAAAAGTATTTCGCCTTTATTGGGTATCTAGACGGAGTTATCAGTGGCCAGAGGTGAGATTCACTCCAGTCCATTACCGGAGGACCTCAAAGTGGTGATTTTATAAACTTATTTGTAGTACTTAATCTGAATTTCAAATTGCAGGAAAACTTCTCCTCCCTCAGCGGCCGTTGGCGGTACATTTGCATTATGCGTTATTTAGGACTTTGGCCGGTCTGTCGTGGTTTTTAGGGATCCGTACCTAAAAGGTAAAACGGTATCCTATTACTGAGTCTCCGTTACAAGAAAGCTAAAATTTCACAAGTTATGTGTGCTGGTAAAACAACATAAAAATATTACCATACAATAAACATGTTTTTCCGAATTTTCCTGATATAATATATAATATGTATATTAATAACGGTAACAGGTAGACGGTAAAAAAATAATACTAAATAAATTAATGTTAATTACTTTTCGAAATAAATAATACAAAAATATATATTTAACGGGTGAACCCATAAAATAAACATATTTTTTGCCATTTATTCAAGTGAATGGTACGGAAATTTTTATGCGCCCACCAGACTTGTACTTGCCCAATTATTATGTGAAACTAGCTAGTGAGAAGCTAGATGCTTTGTATTGCTTACTATCTTAGAGATTAAGAAACTAGTTGTCTAGTTTTAGAGGAGGTAAACAAAAAATGATTTTTCACATGACATTAACTTGTTCATCTATTAAATGTGTTGTTTTGCGCCTGACAGTTATTTTATAGCAACTTCTTAATACCGCCTAAGACTTAATATTGCCATAACTTTTTCATTTTCATTGTCTATAATCGATCAAGCCATATTATCTTTACGTCTATCTCTATGATGTTCTTAGCAGTATATAAAATTTCAAATATGAATTCAGTGCAATTAAAAAACGCTTAAATAAAGATAATTAATTTAAATGCAAGTACCTATGTGTGTTTGAATGATTATAAATGTAGTTATGTATGTTAGTTAACTTCCACAGTCAACGGCTGAAAGGAAAAATGCCTAGATTTGTTAATTGAGAATGAAGCTAGGTTAGACCCCTGGATAAGTTACACCTACATGGGCTACTTTCATTCCGAATTACCGCGACGTTAACCGGGCGGCCAAGCTAGTTTAATAATTTACCTAAAAGAAGATGAACGGTTCAAAAACCTCGTTATTCGAGCAACGAGATCGTCACTCGAGAACCAATCTTCACTTAATGCCAAAGTTAAAATCAGATTAGCCCTCTCACAGCACCTAGGTACGTAGCCTAATGGAGTCTGTGCTATAAAACACTTATTGTTCAGAATTTACTACTTGGTGTGATGGTCCCATTTTTATATTTCATTCCACGGTTCATGTGATACGTTAATTGAACTTTAACGGCCCAAGAAATGGGACATTATTGACTTTCAGTGTTACGTTATGTAAGAACAAGACAGTACCTAAAATTGAGTTACATCTTTTGAAATTTCATCATCATTGTAGCCGGTTTAGTAGATTCTCGTAAGACAACGATGCCACGCCTGCATGTGCTGCCGTGGCATCGTTGTGCCAAGTAGTATAATTATAAATGCCAAACATTGACATTCAAATAGTTTTAAAGTATAATTATGATTTTGATTAATATAATTGTTGACATTTGTTAGTATTAAAATTTATTGTGGTAATTATGTATGCTATGGATGATAATCTGAAGTAAATAAATAAATAAATAAAATAGAGAAATGAGAACTGAGGGCAGCTCGTTCTTTAGGAAGAAACTGAGATTCTTCCTAGGGAGAGGTGTGGATGAAACGTGGCGAACGAAGATGGTGTAGTGGCTTATATATTGACAGCGAACTTAGCGAACTTATCTAGTCGTGTAGAAGCTCCTTGCGATACGAGGCTAGGTTCCTCGTGATCGTTGGCGTAAAATGCAGGCTTCAATCTGTCGATAGAAATGTTGTCATTTCGATTCGGTCATCGTTCGGGGTGCGTAACACTAGTCACCAACTAGTGTTATGTACCCCGCTAGTCAAATACTTTACTGGGTAAAAAAAAACCTATTCGTTAGAATAACTAATGTTTTTGTTCTTTCTTTTTTTTTTCCTTCTTTCTTAAGTGACTGTTTCGCATACTTTTTATTGTTTAGTTTAGCTGTAGCCGAAGAGGCAAATTGATGAAAGGAAAAAAATCCTTTCCTAGATTAGTCACTGTTTTCCATACTTTTACAGGCACATTGTACACAGACCGTAAATCGCAAGGGTTAGGGGACAAGGGCCGACTGGAAGAATGTGTTTTATAGAGATATATGAGCTTCGGTGGCTTAGCTAGAGATTAGGTTAAATTCAATACTTATTAGTAGCGCCTGAAGCTCGGCACACTAAGGTGATCTGACGCGATCACCCAAGTCAAGAAAGGTTCGATGCGGAATCTTTGGATGAGTTATTGTAATTTCTTTCAATAAACAGTTTTTTTAAGTGTTGTCCAGTCTGTTTAATATTGTATTTAAATTTAAGATTTTACTTAGTCTAATTATCATTGAACGCCGGAAGGCAGAATGGTTCACTTTTGTTTGACTGTATACTCTTACCATACACGTAATAAATTGATTTGATTTGTTGAGCCTTCCCAGCCATTGTCTTAGTCAATCAGTGGTTAAGCCAATTCTAGGCGGGGTGGATTAAAAACTGTTCACGCTTTGCTGAATTTTATTAATTCTTAATTAAGAAGTAATATAATTAAGTGATGTAGGTGATTATAATTAAGTGAGGTAGTGATTCTAAATGTTAATTATAATTAGGTGAATTTTACAATATTAAGAACAATTGGGTGTTTTTTTTTTAGCTTTATACAGCTAGGCATTTGACTAGAAGGGCGCATATCCACACTAGCTAGCGTCACTCTGGCCTAAGGTGGAGCATACTTAGTCTGGAATAACTGGCTCTTAAGAAAGCTACCGGAACACTTTGTTCGATACTTGTTTGCTAAAGTTAAATTGTTCTTTGATTTACTGTTTTGAAGAACACAAGTTTAGTAGTTTTCGTGAAGACGAATCGTATTGTAAAAACTTAGTAACGACCTAGAGTAACTTAATCGGTGCTCAAAAAAAAATCGATGCAAAGAAAAAAATGCCACGTGCGAGTCGGGCTTGCAAATTAAGGGTTCCGTACTAATATCTCAGTAATAATTTTGAATATTATACTTTTTTAGCAGTTCAAAATCCTTACACGTATTTGTAAATCGCCAAAGGCCAAATAAATTGCATTCAATTGCTCACGTTCCCATGCCGAGTGGATACTCGTGTAGAATTAAGAGCTCGTCTGTTTGTAAAAAAGGGTCAGAGTATAGAATGTGCATACGAACTCGTTTAATATACAGTGTAAAACTCCATGTAACGTCACTAGATTTAACGACTAACTCTCTAAAGCGTCGAAATCAATTTGTTTAGTTGGTTTAGCTTTTATTCCATGCAATGATACATTATCTCCATTTAACGACCGCTCTCTATAAGGCCATAAATAGCACAGTCCCTTTAGGGTCGTTATATAGAGTTTACACTGTATCTTTCGTGTAGAGCCTACAGTCACATTATTATTCCACTAGGTGTGCACTGCGGTGTCACCAACATAAAAAAATGACAAATCTTAAAAAAATCAACGTTCTTCTTTATTATACCTTATTCAAGTGGACTAACTTTCGAGTACATTTTTTACAAAAAGTATAATCACACGAAATAGCAACATCTAAAATAGAATCATAAAAAGCCGGTAAAATAATGTCAGAAGTTGATCCTCTGAGACTAGTCCGGGATGTCAGGGCGAGACTTTAAGCCGCTTACGGGGTTTTAACACAAAAATCTCAGATTGGGCAAGGAATTTATTGCTTGTAGACTGACCATAATCTATACTATAAGACTCTTTGTCCTGACTCATTCATCTATAGACAACGCAGAGCCCAAACGGCTGGTCCTAGGGTTATGAAATTTGGAGGGTGTATTTGTTTTAGTATGTAGACGCGTACTAGGAACGGATTTTTGGAAATTCCACCCCTAAGGGGGTGAAAGGGGGTAAAACAGTTTGTATGAAACTTCTTTGTTTTTAAACTCCTAGCAATGAAATTTGGAATATGTATAGTTTATGTGAAATTAAAAAGAACGGTATCAAGTTTTTTTGCCAGGGGTGAACTAAGGGTTTGTAATGGGGGGTGAAAGTTTGTATGGAAAATTCTTTGTTTTTGAACTTCCAGCAATGAAATTTGAAATATGTATAGTTTATCTGAAATTAAAAATAACGGTATCAAGTTTTTTTTTCCAGGGGTGAACTAAGGGTTTGTAATGGGGGGTGAAAGTTTGTATGGAAAATTCTTTATTTATCAAGTCTTGAAAGTTGTTATAGTAGTAGATTATTAATGGTTAAATTATTATTTTTTTTGCCAGGGGTGCATTAAGGGGGATACCATTGGGGTTTATAGTTCAAAGGGAAAGTTTTGTGTTTTTGAAATTAAATATTTCTGAATTGGAATTTAAGTATGTGGTTCACTTAGTGGTATGGTTCACGTTATTTATATTAAAATAATGGCTTGAAGAAAACGATCTAATCTGTCGCATCATCACCAAAGTAGCTAAAAACAGAGGTTAACTAGATCTCAGGAATTGAATGCGGAAAGACAGATGCAGCTCATTATGATATCGTAGCAATGTAATGTTTATAAAATTGGCACGGGAATACGATACAATAAAAATTTTCCACGGGGTACGCGAAAAGCGACCTACACGCGGGCGGAGCCGCGGGCAACCTCTAGTTACTTTATATATTGCTTGGGAAGCATTTTCCTATACTCACCTGGTTGGGAAGCATTCTATACCTTCGATAATAATATTTGTCCCCAAGCACCTAACGGTATGTTCCGGAAGCCTTCTTAAGGCAATTTTAATGATAAGGGGAAAATTTTTGAATTCAGTTTTTTACCTTTAAATCGTATGAAGTAAACAATATCGAAAAAGTAGCATGACAACCGTATAAAAAAGCTCTAAGAATATTTATATTTATTTTGGTACCAAGCAGACTTATTAGTATGAAAAAAACTGGTTCAATAAAGTTAATTTTAGATTTTTTTACGAGTATTTTACACAGTTGCATCCCACGGTATTACCCGCGTTAATCCAGGATAAAAACTAAACTTATGTATTAATCCAAGGTCTAACCTATCTTTATAGCAAAACCGGTCCAGCCATTGGAGCGTGAAGGAGTAACATAGATTTTGAAGTTATTTGCGTATCCCACGGGAACCACAATTATTTTCGGGATAAAAAGTAACCTATGTGTTAATACAAGGTCTAACCTATCTTCGCAAAAATTTCATTAAAATCGGTTCAACCGTATAAAAGTGAAAAAGTAACAAACACACACACTTACACACAAACTTTCGCATTTATAATATTAGTAGAATTGTTCGTGTTTGTGTCCAATATTTTTTTTTCTATCTATCTAAAATATATACTCTCTGGATTCTGCAAAAATTCTCAATTTTTATACCTGTCGACTTTAGGCCTAAAAATAAGGATAAATATTTTTGTGGTCGAAATGGATTACTTATTACTCTGTGGTTGGTAAAAGCTAAAAGCTTCTTTTTTATTACTACGATTACTCAAGGCCTAAGTAATGGTAATTCCCAATGATACTTAGCCAAATCTAAACCAATGTTATACAAAGGAAAGGTTTGACGTTTGTTTGGTTGTTCCAATCGAATAGACTCCGAAAATGCTGAATTGATCTAAAAGAAAACTTTCAACCTTGGAAATAAAGGAAATTTTACGGTTCGGTAAAAAAGGCTATAATATATTTTAAAAAATTTAAAAAGATACTTTATACAACTATAATAATTTGATTCAAGGTAATAATAAAAAAAAAACACGAAAGGTATTTTTATCATTCATTTGTTTAATTTATTTTATTTTACACAGTATATAAATATAAAGGAATCTAAAGGCTTCTTAATTTAAATATTTAACTTTATATGAAATGTGTATGTATTCTACCAGTAAGACCCTTTCATTTGACATGTTTATAAACAGTAAAAAAAAAACTCGGACTAAGTATTGTCCGTAAATAAAATGGAATATAAAATTAAATTTAATCCAAATGCCCTGTCTCGGTAATAAGCTTGAAAATACCTAAATTTTGAGCACTAGGCTGTAATGGAAGCTAATCCATTGAATTATGAAAATGCCACTCAAAGACAAGTGACTATAAGTGCCTTTACTAAAATATCGTGACTTTTATGAATATAAATAATATATTACATAAAATAAGCAAAAGAAAATTCATGAAATGTATTGAAAAAAGTACTGTCTACTACCATAGCGATAGACATACAAATATTATCGCCATTTAAAGCTCTTATATTTTTATCTATACCAATATTATAAAGACGAATGTTTGTTTGTTTTTTTTTTGTTTGAGGCGAATAGGCTCCAAAACTACTGGACCAATTTGATAATTCTTTCACCGTTGCGAAGCTACATCATCCCCGAGTAACATAGGGTATTTCTTGTCTTTGTAACTTAGATTATTTCTGAGCCCATGAGAAGCCGGGATGGAATGCTAGTCTTTAATTATTTAACAAAGTTTAAAATGGTTATTCATTAATAATAACATTTTATTGAAGAATAATATTACCTTCTGCATTACTACCAGTGAAATATTAACGCGTAGATTTATGAATATTTTATATCAGTAGAAGCAATTTTAAATTAATTTTTCACCAACCGGTGGTACTTACTGCTCATAGTTAAAACATAAGCAGCCCAATACGTTCCCATTGCTGGGACTCGGAGCCTTCTCTCACGAGGAGAGAGATTTAGGTCATAATCCACCAGCCATGTGCGGGTTTGCAGATGACACACGTCTTCGGATATTGTGGTCCTCAAACATGCCGGTTTCCTCACGATCTTTTGCTTTGCCGTAAAGCTTGTGCAAATCCACACATAACTTGAATAACAAGTCATTGGTGTAGGGCCGGCAACGAACCAGGGGCCAAAGTCTGATTGAAAAGCAGACGTTTTTACCACCGAGCCACACTCGCTTTTTTACTGTTTTCACTGTTGTAGTTAATCTTTCTTAAATATTCCAATCTATAATTTGTTCTCAGAGAAATATTTTGTTACGAAATGAGCTAGTTCTAATACTCAAAACATGATGCCATTTTAGAAAGCATAGGTACATATTGACAAATCTTTATTTCTTAGTCATTTAAGTCGAAATTGGCGTAACATAGCGTTAAGGTTGTTGTATTTCTGTAGTACAAATTTTTCTCAATCACAGATCATGTTTCTTCCTGAGGTCACCATACGTGTTTTCTTCTATCCCTGGAAGGTATGTTGGGTCTTTCATTTGAAGAGCTAATATTGTTTTGCATAATTAACTAACGTTAAGTATTAAGCCAATGTTAAAGATAAGTCTCACGGTTGGCAAGGACGTCAGATTTTGAGCACGTGACTAATTATTGTAATTTAATGTTAATAGAGAAGCCACGTGACACGCCAGTATAGAGGTTAAATATTAAACTCGAGACTAAAGCTAGAGATACACTAAGACCCCCGCGGGGCCCCACATTGTCGAGACGGGGGGGGGCTCAGTAACAAGATAAACAAGATAAACCATTTATTGATAATTTTACAATTATACGTCAAAAATTAAAAAAATGTCAATATGAATATAAATAAAAAAAAATTCAATATGATATACAAATAAATTGTAATACATGTCATATGGAATAATGTCAATATTAATACCTAATAAAAAAAATAATATTTAACAATAACCGTGGCCTGGTCACCCACGGTGAAGCTAAGAGGGCCACTCCCTAGACTTGCACTCCCCCAAGCAAGTTCTAGATGGAGTGGCACCAGTACTTTTTCGACGAAGAGGCCATCGTGAGGTTTTAGTCGGTAGTGATGTCCTTCTGGCATCGAGCCTGATATACCCTACTCACCTCCCCGGGCTTGTGGCGGGAGATGCGTAAATGCATTTCCTCACAAAAAAAGCTGTTGTTTGTGACAGTTCGAAATTTTTCGTCAATAGGGGTTTCACCACTTATCTCTTGTGTTACAATGCACCTATGTGCATTACTATTATAAGCTTGTTTGGGGTTAATGAGGTTAATATTACAAAAGTGAAAAAAAATTATGTGTATGTTACTGGTTTACTCTCAAACGGCTCTATCTACTAATTTGAATGAAATGTATCGTTTATATTTATTTTTATTTAATTTACAGTCAAACCAATGGTGGCGGTTTGAAGAAAATGTTTGTATATCAGTAACGAACAGTTATTTACAGTCTATAAGAAATCCTCGTGTATATGAAGCTTTAGTTTTATGTCAGCTTATTTGCATAGTTTATTTGCATAATATTTTTAATACCAAGAATATTATTATACACGCTGGTCCTTATAAAAAAACAATTATGAATACATTTAGCCAATATATATCTGTATATAGTATGTATCTATTTAATTTTAAATAATGTTTGAAGGTGATTTTTCTCGTAAAATAAATACACCAGAGATAGTGTTTTGTTTTTGATTTAGGTCTATTGTAAAACATTGCTTAAAAACCTGCACATTTGATCAATAAATTTGATAATTTATTACGTACCAATAGCAAATAACACAAAAAATAAACATATATTCTTTTATTTATTAAAATGTATATTCACACCTTTTTAATGTCTCCAATAGAGTACTTCATTCACATATTAGTATATGAAACAAAACTAAATTTCAAAACAAAAGCTGCAGATATAACTCATCAACTACTTAACTTACTTCAAAACAAACATTAGTTCGTATTATTCTTCAACAGCAGTACAATTTACTGGATTTGGTACCATAAAACATGTCGTCACCAAAATTAAGCAATCCGTAGCCTGATTACGTAGCACCTCGCTACGAGTTTGTAGCACCTCTACGAAGGCTTGTAGCCCGTAGCACCCGTAACCTGCAATTAAGGGGGACTGTAAATCATGCAGACGTTTCCAGCGAAAGCAATTGTTAAGGCGCGTTTACATTACCGTCTATAAATAAAAAAAAAATATTGTTCAAGACCTGACCATACATAATAAATGATCAGTCGATGTAAACATGATTGCAAATATTGTTCAGACCCTCCCAACTAACAGCTACACATCTTTCGAACATATCCATCTGTTCGGAAGCTACGAAGCCAAAGAGCCAGCCAAAAACTGATCACAAAACAATCGGTTCACTCTTCACTGTTGAAAGGGATGAGGTGCTTCTGCTTCGTATGAGTTAAAGCCGGTGTTAAGAGTTTTCAAGCCACCCGAAGGCCTCTGATATGGCTAAACGACTGCTAGTACTAATACTAAAAGTTAATTTCAATTTTACATGTTATCCGACCCGATTTAAAAATGACAGTCTTGTGCATGGTCACCCATCCAAACACTGTCCACATCGACCGTTGCTAAGCTTCGATGATCGCGTCAGGTCACCTTAGCTAGCCGAGCTACAGGGGCTACAGAGATAAAATAAAAAACGCAAAAATAAAAACGTTACATTTAAAACCTTTTCTTGTCTCTTTCTTCTAAAGTCGGTTAACAATTACGACTTTACCGAAATTTTGCGTGAAAAATGTCGGAAAAATAATACAAGGGCGGTCAGCTAAGTCGCAATTACGCTTCGTACTAAAGCATTCTACTCACGTCGGATTATTGTTGCTCAGCTGTTATAATGCCTTTGTTTTTCATTATTTTGGGATCATTCCTATTTTTGGCGTAATTTGAACGTGGCATGGAAGCGTGAATAAGATGGTTTTTTGTGTTAAATACTTTATTAATTGTGTGAGGGTTTCATTATTTTTGGTAATTTTTATTGTTACGTTATATAACTACACGTCTTTAGTCTTTATTAATGATATAAAGTATTCTTAATGTTTATTTTACAACGAGGTGGAGCGACGATAAACGAAAAAATGGTTGCCTGTAAAGTCGGTTTTACGGGCGAAGATTTTACGTGACAACGTCTGCCGCGTGCTGCGCGCGCGGCAGACCGATCATAGTTGAGTGGGAGAGAGACGCAAGGCATTCGGCGGGCCTCTCTCTCGTTCGGTGACTCATCGTAACGTTACCGGGCGTTACACTTTTTCATAAGTGACTCCCAGCCGCAACCTAATTTAAGACGTTGTCACGTCAAAAAAGCGGGTAGTGGATGGAGACGAAATGCCCAGGATAGGTTCGCGTGGAGTGCCTTGGGAGAGACCTATGTCCAGCAGTGGACGCAGACGGGTTGATAATGGAAAATACTTTTAGGAAACCAGTTTCTTAGAACTATGTATTTTTAAAGAAAACCAGTTACCTTGGAGGTATTAAAAATACTTTTTAAAAAACTGGTATCCAAACTAAGCTTTCCTAAAAAACCAAAGCGGACGTAACATTCTTTTAAATGTTCACTCAATTAATTATTCCTCTTTTGTATCATACCTGTAACTTAAAATAATTGAATTCAACTATTCGAGCATGCAGAAGTTTTAAACACTATACATTAATATTATAATGCACATTCAACAGTAAAATGCTTATATACCAGTATCCCAAAAGCAAACCATAAAATATACTATAAAGCTGCGCCGTTCAATCTCACTTAAGCAAAGTAGCAACTGCATAAAAACGTGCTTTTGACATTTCATGTCACTACCGGCCCTAAGTACACCCCTTTGATGACCAAATATTGCTGAATGGCATCGTAGCATATCCATTTGTGACACTCTATTGACATAACCTAATATTTGATTTGACTCCACTCGACGCGGAGGCTGGTAACCTAGTTATCCTTTTATCGGGAACCGGCACACGTAGTTCCTACAGGACTCGGAATACTGTAGGTATTTTGTGAATGAGAATAATATGAGAGAAGGGATTTAATGTGGAAATGACGGCTGATAGAATAGTGGGGAGCAAAAAATACCTCACTTTGTCAACTCAAATTCAAAATATCTTATTAACTACTTGCTGCTTAGCTAACGTTGTTTTGCCTTAAAAAGTAGATAATAGCCGATTCTCAGAGCTACTGAATACGCATATAAAATTTGGTAAAAATCGGTCAAGCCGTTTCGGAGGAGTACGGTAACATAGTTCAACAGATAAGATAAGCAATTTCCAAAATAACCGCACGGAACTAGACTGTTTTTAGTTTTGCAGCGTAAAACTGGGCATTTGGCCGGCACGGCGCGTAATCACACGAATCAGCAACAATCCTGTTTTAACATCTTCGGCGACCTCGTTGGCGTAAAGGTTACCATACCAGACTGCTAATCAGAAGGTTCCGGGTTCGATTCCCGGCTCGGTCAACATCTTGTGCTTAGCTAAATTTGTTGGCTGTGGGTCTGGGTGATAAATATGTATTTATTAATATGTATGTATGTATATGTAGTATATCAGTTGTGTTATCAACCATAATACGAGCTAGAAATGGTTCAGTATGGGGCTAACCAGCCGTGTGTGTTGAAAAAAAAACATGGAGTATACCTAGTCTAGAATAACTTGCTGCCAAGGAGACCGCCGGAGCTCTGTTTGGTGTTCGGCTACTGATTTTTCAACTTGAGGGCAGTTTTTAGCCAGATGACCGAACTACCCTCATGCTATTTTTGCTATGGCTAACTTCGAGCTCATTGGGCTGGCATCAAATCCACAACCTTGGGGCCGTAAGGTAGCTGAATGCCCGGCTGAACTGTAATCGCTTTAGACCGTACTATTTATTTCTGAAGGAAAACGATCGCGATTCTGTTTCAAAGTTTGAACGATCAAAAGCTTAGTTGAGTAAATAGATCTTCGTTGAAATATGATACTTAAAATCACAAAGTAAGACAGAATTCGTAGGATTTTCACAAACAAATCTTGTTATATCTTCCTTTTATCTGTCGTTAATATAAATATTAATTTCGATACACGTTTGCTCTTTAAAAATTCAAGTAGTAATCTTAAACTTAGTATGTTTGTGGATAAAAGAAGCTGATTCCTTGAAAACAGACTAACTTATGAAATAAATCGCATAAATTTGAAAACAGATTACGTATAATATTGAGTGTCTGTAAATTAATCATGAAAAAATAAATGGAAAGGAGCTAAAGAAGAGATAGAAAAATATCACAGTTTTTAGCCTTTTTGTCTGTCTGTCTGGTACGTTATAAGATCGAAACTATTCAACGGATTTGAACGCAATTTTCAACATATAATAAAAGATGTTGTTAAAACTATGTTTCATCAAAATCCGTTGCGGGAAAAAGAAATTATGGTCAGTTAAAATTTTACTTCAAGAACTGCTTTCAAACAGAGTTAAATGCTGTTTCCATAAAATATTTACAAATAACTAATATTTGAGACGCGATTTGGTGTTAGTGTATTTATGTGTGAGAGTGTGTTAGTTTCTCACGCTCAAACGGCTGAATTGATTTCAATGTAATTTGGTAATGACATATTGTAAACTCTAGACTTCGATCAAATATATACTAGATTCAGTGTTGCATACAAACAAAGCACAATAAATGTCATGAGTTTAGTATACTATTATATCTATTACGATATACAAAGAAATACAAAATATGTTTCAATTCAAGTCAACCTTACCACCGTATCTTAAGGTTGAGTTTAGACTAGTGCCGAAATAAACATAAGCTATCTTGCTCCGCGGTAACTGCTATAATATTTTATGACCGTACGCAGTGAGCGTTAGAAAATTCATCTGTATTACTAAACTAATAACGCTTAAACTCCTTAAACTCAAATAAAACCACACTCTTACTTGTGATCTTATTTTCTTTGCCGTTTTTAGAGACATAAACTTAAAACTAGTACAAATTTGATCGAAGACTCAAGATCAATATCGTAAAGCGGGTGACAGTGCGGGACGCAGCTAGTTTATAAATATTATGCCTACTGGTACCTCTGTATGTGTGATAGGAGTGCAAGTGAAGCTGTGGACGTGAAAGGAACAAAGAATGACTGCTGAATGCTATTTATTGTTTGCTGCTCATTGTAAAACGAGCCTTTCATGTCAAAAAGCTTTGCAGGAAATGTAAACAGAGAAGCTTACTTTGTGCAGATTTTTTATGAAAAATTTAATAAAGTTTACAAAGAAGTTGGATTGGCTATCTGCTTTTTAAAATATTTATTCGAATTATTGGAAATCGGTTCTGATTGTTTTCAGTTTAAAAAGTAGCGTTAATCGAAATAATAAAATATATAGTAGTTAAGCCGCTTGAGTGGGCAGGAGTAGCAATTATCTTTTTATTAATTGCTTATCCAAAGTGACCTGCGAAAACTCTTGGCACCAGAGATTGGCCACTTAGCTCAAACGAAGAAGAAGCCTGACTTAATATCAACATTCATATCACTATCAACTCTACATCTTCCAAACATAATTCCTCGCTGAATATTCATTACGTTACATATCATAATTTGCAGAGGAACTTGCAATCCCCTGAGTGTTAATTTACTTCTACTTCCTGTGTAGGACTCAGAACGCTCTTACCTTTGGAACGCTCGTGCCCGTTAGCTGACTTAGATGCGGGTTCGATTCCCGCCAATGAGCTTGAGCATAGAAGACAAAATTAAATATTTAAGTAGTGTACTTCGGCTGTGATCCGAAACCCAAATTAAGACAAGTAAACGAATCGAAAGCCAATTAGGCCAATAGGCTTTCGATTCGTCGTTCGAAGAGCTAACATCTCCTGATGATGCCTTGTGTAAAGGCGAAACACGTGTTGAGTTAAGAATTTCCGGATTGTGATAGGTAACGTTAATCTTAATTAATATTAGTTAATTTATCTTAGTTAATTGATTTTATTTTAATTTTCGTTTACTTGTCTTAATTTGGGTTTCGGATCCCAGCGGAAGTACAATAAATATTTAATTTTGTCTTCTATTCACAATGGATTTCCGCAAAGTAACGCCTGAGTCAATAAGTTATTTACGAGCTTGAGCATATAACATAGCTGCTACATATAACATAGCTGTAATATGTAAAAACAGGCTTTTATTCATCTCCTTACCGAATTTCATAAGAACTAGTTAAGTATAAGCTAACATGTACAAATATTTATTTTGATATCTTAAACGTTATCTTAAACTTGCGGCCGCAACTAAATCAGACACTATAATCTGTGATTTTCATAGTGTAATATTACCATTTTTCTTTGAACTAATTAATTCAACAATTAATTATGTATTTAATGTGTATTTGACGATAACATATTGTATCCTTTTATTAATAAGCTTTAAGTAGTAATAAGTAGGATAGTAGTCTAAAGAAATGTTATTCAGGCCCCCCAACGATAATTATAATAAAGAAGAAATACATAAACGATTTTTTAATTCTATATTAACATTTCACACACACACACGGCTGGTGAGCCCCATACTGAACCGTTTTTAGTTTGTATTAAGGTTACTAACACGACTGATATAATGCATATACATACATACATACTTTATATAGATACATATTTAACACCCAGACTGACAGCCAACAAATTAAGTTCAGCTTGATGATGCAGAGATGCTGGCCGTGCCGGGAATCAAACCCGGAACTTTTTGTAAAGTAAGAATGTCATTTTCATATTGTATTTTTACAAGCAAAACACCTAATAAAAGAAAGGGGGTGGCATAAGAAAGTATGGATGGATTGTGTGAATGACGATATGACCAGGAGGGGAGTGAATACAGAGATGACGAATGACAGAGAAGTATGGAAGAAGCGTACATATTGTACCTACCCCACATGAAGTGGGATAAGGGGAAGATGAAGAAGAAGACAAGCAAAACACCTAATAAAACTGAATTATAACATTTTACTCAGAAATGTCTCTGATGATTTTAATTTGGGTAAGCTCTATGTAATTTCGAGACAGAAAGTGGAAGAAAATTAATCTCTTGGACGCTGTACTGCCGGTGTGGTTTATTTCATTTCAAAGCTACGATTCCTCGGTGTTAATTATTACTACCGGCTGGCTTCTGCCACAGTGCACAGACTTCTAGGGTTTATACTGATACTTCCGTGCCTGCAATGGATCTTCTTCTTTTTAGATCTAAGTGGCCAAGCTCTGACGTCGAGAGTTTTCAAGCCGCCCAAAATAGAGGCCTTCAGAAGGCTTGAACGATTGCTTGTACTAAAATTTACAGCCAGGACCTACAATTAAACACGACATGTGACCCACTGTTGAGCCCAGATAAAATGCCAATGCAATTTTAAGCTTAATAACTAACAACTTAATACTAATTATTATATCAAATCAAATATATTTATTAAACTAAATGGGGCAGTGCATTTTAGTGTTGGACCATGGGTATTTTAACAATGCCCGAGGACCAACACCATAAAGTTGTTGGTCCACAGGTATTTTAACTATGACCCGTGTTTCAACACTATAAAGATGTTGGTCGACGGGTTTTTAAATATGACCCATCTTGCAACTCTATAAAGTTGTATAGGTCTATAGGTATTTTAACTATGACCCGAAGTTGTTGGTCCACAGATATTTTAACCATGACCCGTGGGCTAACACTATAAATTTGTTGGTCCACAGGTATTTAACCATGACCTGTGGTATTTACCCACAGATATTTAACTTGATCCATTGACAAAAACGTAGAGTGTTCTTACCGTTCTAGTAACTGTGCCATCAAGTAGATCCACTTTAGTCCAGTGATGAAGATGTTCCAGCATAGTTAATGGGCCGTCCCGCCTGCAGCGATGGCTTGCTCTGTAATTCTACTGAATTTATATTTGCAAGATGACGAGACAAACAAGGTCAGGTAAGTTGGCAACCAGTTGCAAATAGGAAGCATATTTTTTAGGGAACAGAAGTTGTTGGAAAATACGGCCTAAAATTAATGTTACGTACCTAGAATCATGGTGAAAATAAATAATATAAAATTGTTTTAAAAAACAAACAACCGACTTCAAAAACACAACTAAAAAGGGAAAAATAATTTTAAGCCTAAATCAAATCAAGAATATATAAATAGAATAGGAGAGTTTATTTCATGTACTTATAAAAAACTATTTGCAATTTTTACTAATCCTGTATTCTTGGAGTCGGTGCCAGCAAAGAAAGACAATTGAAAATAGTTTTAATTTGTTCTTATTAGATGGCACCGACTTCAAGAATACAGGATTACTAAAAATTGCAAATAGTTTTTTATAAGTACATGAAATAAACTCTCCTATTCTATTTATATATTCTTGATTTGATTTAGGCTTAAAATTATTTTTCCCTTTTTAGTTGTGTTTTTGAAGTCGGTTGTTTGTTTTTTAAAACAATTTTATTTTTACATTTTTAGTGGTTGGTAATGATATTTTGTTTAAGTTTTAGCTATGGAGAGCCAAATAAACTTCACGATGAAAAAATTTGGCGTGTGTCAGGCAGGCAACCAATTGGGAGCAAATCGAGCTGGATGCGAGCGAAGCGAGCGCGAAAATTTTCACCGTATTTGTTCCAACCGTTTGAGCATAAAGAAGTCCAAAGCAGCACCAATTACATAATGTTTGTTGTGTCAAAGCTTACTAGAACCAAGTGCGAGCGAAAATAAGTGGATGCTAGCGAAGCGAGCTGTGCGCGAGCGAAGCGAGCGCGAAAATTTTCACCGTATTTGTTCGAACCGTTTGAACATAAAGAAGTCCAAAGCAGCACAAATTACATAATGTTTGTTGTGTTAAAACTTACTAGAACCAAGTGCTACCGAAAAGAGGTGGATGCGAGCGAAGCGAGCCTCGATGTTCGCGTCAGATTACTTTTGTTAGCCAGGCTGCTAATTTTATGAGCGAAATCTGTATTGCCGTATGAGCGCGATGAAGTAAAATAGGTTATCCAGTTATTTGGGCTTCCCACGGGAATAGCAATGACTTTTAAGATAAAAAGTAACCTTCGTGTTATACAAGGTCTAGTCTACCCCCTATATCAAATTTTAGCGAAATCAGTGTGTCATGTGTTATTTGGTGCATCCCACGGGAACAATAATTATTTTCGGGATAAAAAGTAGCCTATGTGTAAACACATAGTCTAACCTATCTTCATTCCAAATTTCATCAATGTCAGTACAACCGTTCGAGCGTGAAGAAGTTAAAAAGATTTATATGTTATTTGGTGCATCCCACGGGAATAGTATTTATTTTCGGGATAAAAAGTAGCGTATGTGTTAACACATAGTCTTACCTATTTTCTTCTCAAATTTCATGAATATCAGTACAGCCAAACGAGCTAGAATCTCTCTTCATGCGTAAAAATAACCTAACTTTTTAGGTTTTTCTTCGATTTCCCTAGGAGTCCATCATCAGAACCAGTTTTGGTGACAATGGGACCAATTCAGAACCATACTCTTTCAATTAAAAAAAGAATTTTGAGAATCGATCCACAAATGGCTGAGAAATCGGTGAACATACATAAAAAAAAAAAAAAATACATACACGTCGAATATATAACCTCCTCCTTTTTGAAGTCGGTTAAAAATAGCCTTTAATTCCCTTGTTTAAAATATTATATTTCATTCACTTCTTACTTAGGTTGTTTCAAATTCTGTTTAATATTTAATTATGAAGATATTAATTTAACTATATTAGGGCCCCCAAAAGCGGGTAAAGGCCTCCTCTTTGCTGACTCATGCGTTGCGCGCTAGTCTGGTTCACGTGACTCCAGCCACCTCTACTATGTCGTCCCTCCATCTCTTCTTCTGCGCGTGCGCGTGTATTTACTTGTAAAAGAGTTATCTGATTTATTATGATTTTTTAATTGCCGGGTTGCAGACATACAGACGGATATTGTGATGTGAAATCAATAGAGACCTGTAACCATCTTTTGCGCACGGAACCCTTGTCTTCAACTTAGGTTATGTAGCGCCTGTAGCTCGGATAGCTAAGGTGATCTGACGCGATCATCGAAGCTAAGCTACGATGCGGGAGGTTTTTGGATGGGTGACCGTACACAACACTGTCGTTTTTCAAGTGGCATTTTTTTCTGGGCGCTAACGTGTCGTTTAACACGTTGAATTGTAGGTCCTGGCTGTTAGTTTTAGTACATACAGTCGTTAAGCTAAGTCAGAGGCCTTTCAGAGAAGAAGAAGAACTAAGATTGTACTCTATCTATGAAGAACAAATATATAATAAATGGCCACTGAACCGCGTTATCAAAAGGTTCAGTTCAACACAAACAATCTACTGGTGCTCGTAATTGGCAGATAAATATAATTTATCAGCACAGAACAATAAATATTAATATAATTGTGATGAACTGACGGTCATTTTATCTTGTCACCTTTGACCTACGATGTTTTGATACACAATTATTTATTATCGAAAGACCATTGGCAACGAAAACAGCTTTGCTATTTTGCATTTAAGTGGCGATCTGAATCTAAATAATTCTTGTTCTAATTAATTTGGAAGAAACATACATAAACTCTAAATGAAACAATACAGTGTGTCAAAACATTTGAACACAGTTTAAGATAAAATAATTAGCCAAGTGTGAGTTGGGCTCGCGCATCAAGGGTTCCGTACCATTGTTATTATGGGAGCCTCCCTTAATTAATAATTTTATTTAAATTCAATAATTTGATTTGAAAGTTAATGTACATTTATACATTCTGTGAAAATTTAAGCGATCTATATGCTAACGTTATTGATGTATAGCAAAAAAAATACACGTTTACTGTATGGGGACCCCCCTAAATATTTTTTTTGTATATGTTGATAACAACACGATACGAGAAATACATATCTCGGAAAGTTTCAGCTTCCTAGTTATTACGGTTTCTGAGAAACAGCCTGGAGACAGACAGACAGCGGAGGCTTAATAATGGGGTCCCGTTTGGCCTTTTAGGTACGGAACCCTAAAATACATCATTTTTCTTGTCATTTTTTCTCAAATAAAAGTTTTTTTTTAGAAATTTACTTATCACTCTCTTATTGCAAGACTAGCTTAAAAAAATCATCTTGTGTTTTATGTCACTATTTACAAACTTATATGAGACTTACCGAAAGCCAGAATCTACCAAGACAATTACAAAAAGTTCTATAATGACACAAAGATCTACTGACTACCATATATACATAATATATATCGACGACCTCGTTGGCATAATGGTAACCATGCCGGACTGCCAATCAGAAGGTTCCGGGTTCGATTCCCGAGACGGCCAACATCTTTGTGCTAACTAAATTTGTTGGCTGTTGGTCTGGGTGTAAAATATGTGTCTCTATAAATTATGTATATTTGTGTAGTAGGTATATCAGTCGTGTTAGCACCCATAATATTAACTGGAAATGGTTTGGAATGGAGTTAAACCAGCAGTGTGTGAAATGTGTCCTAATATTTATTTTATTATTTCTTTTCATAATTCAAGGCAATGAAGTAACTCATTTGGTTATTCGAGTGAGAGAAGAAAATAATAGAATAAATAGAATTTAACTTTATTTTACAAATACAAAAAATTGAAATATATGAAATCAAAAACTTAAAAACAGAGTACAAATTATCACCTATAGTAATTTCTACCAGGCAACCGGGAATAGAAAAATTAAACACAAAAGAAGACGGTGGTACAAGTAAACAACGTAAAAAAGTACTAAAATAAAATACAACACAATAATGAAGGGAAAAAAATATAACTAAGCAAAAATATAGAAAGAGACTATATAACAGAGTTTTGAATAAAATTGTTTTAAAAAACAAAGAACCGACTTCAAAACCACAACTAAAAAGGGAAAAATAATTTTAAGCCTAAATCAAATCAAGAATACATAAATAGAATAGAAGAGTTTATTTCGTGTACTTATAAAAAACTATTTCAAATTTTGATTAATCCTGTATTCTTGGAGTCGGTGCCAGCAAAGAAAGACAATTAATAATAGATTTTTTTTTTACAAACATTAATTTGTTCTTATTAGATGGCACCGACTTCAAGAATACAGGATTAATAAAAATTGAAAATAGTTTTTTATAAGTACACGAAATAAACTCTTCTATTCTATTTATGTATTCTTGATTTGATTTAGGCTTAAAATTATTTTTCCCTTTTTAGTTGTGGTTTTGAAGTCGGTTCTTTGTTTTTTAAAACAATTTTATTTTTACATTTTTAGTGTTTAGTAATGAAATTTTTTTAAGTTTTAAGCTATGGAGAGCCAAATAAACTTCACGACGAAAAAACCCGGCGTGTGCCAGACAGGCAACCAATTGGGAGCAAATCGAGCTGGATGCGAACGAAGCGAGCAAAGCGAGCGCGAAAATTTTCACCGCATTTGTTCGAATCGCTTGAGCATAAAGAAGTCCAAAGCAACACAAATTACATAATGTTTGTTGTGTCAAAACGTACTAGAACCAATTGCGAGCGAAGCGAGCTAAGCGCGAGCGAAGCGAATGCGAAAATTTTCACCGTATTTGTTCGAACCGTCTGAGCATAAAGAAGTCCAAAGCAGCACAAATTACATAATGTTTGTTGTGGCAAAACGTACTAGAAGCAATTGCGAGCAAAGCGAGCCTTGCGCGAGCGAAGCGAGCGCGAAAATTTTCACCGTACTTGTTCGAACCGTTTGAGCATAAAGAAGTCCAAAGCAGCACAAACTACATAATGTTTGTTATGTCAAAACGTACTAGAACCAATCGCGAGCGAAGCAAGCTTTGCGCGAGCGAAGCGAGCGCGAAAATTTTCACCGTATTTGTTCGAACCGTCTGAGCATAAAGAAGTCCAAAGCAGCACAAATTACATAATGTTTGTTGTATCAAAACGTACTAAAACCAATTGCGAGCGAAGCGAGCTGGATGCGAGCGAAGCGAGCTATGCGCGAGCGAAGCGAGCGCGAAAATTTTCACCGTATTTGTACGAACCGTTTGAGCATAAAGAAGTCCAAAGCAGCACAAATTACAAAATGTTAGTTGTGTCAAAACGTACTAGAAACAATTGCGAGCGAAGCGAGCCGGACGCGAGCGAAGCGAGCTGTGCGCGAGCGAAGCGAGCGCGAAAATTTTCACCGTATTTGTACGAACCGTTTGAGCATAAAGATGTCCAAAGCAGCACCAATTACATAATGTTTGTTGTGTCAAAACGTACTAAAACCAATTGCGAGCAAAGCGAGCTTGATGCGAGCGAAGCGAGCTATGCGCGAGCGAAGCGAGCTATGCGCGAGCGAAGCGAGCGCGAAAATTTTCACCGTATTTGTTCAAGCCGTTTGAGCATAAAGAAGTTCAAAGCAGCACAAATTATATTATATTTGGAGTGTCATACGCCCAAAACACCCTGGGGGAAAATCGAACGAAGCGGGATAACTCCTAGCGAAGCGAGCGCGTAAATATTTTCCTTATCCGTTTGAGGGTCTAGTCTATTAATACGAGGGTCAAACTGAAAGTTCTTAGAAAATCAAAAACTAAGCATTCTAGCAAGTTATTAGTTTTATTATAACTTTTCAAAATAGCGTCCATTTACATCAAAACATCTCTGCATTCGATAGAACCATTGAGAAAAGCACCTTGCCCACTCGGCCTTAGGGGTCTCTTCGACGGCGTTTTGAAACGCTGCCACTGCTTCCTCGGCGTCCATAAAACGTTTTCCTCGAAGTTTTTCTTTTATTTTCGGGAATAAATAAAAATCGCAAAGTGCGAGGTCGGGGCTATACGGCGGGTGACCCAGTAATTCCACGTCTGAGGTCGCGAAATAGTTGATCGTTTGCCTGGCGGTGTGCGACGAGGCATTGTCGTGATGAAGGAGGATCCTGCTGCGAGCTCGTTTCTCTCGAACTTTTTCCAAAACAAGTGGCAAACAATTGTTAGTGTACCACTCTGCATTAACCGTTTTCTGATCCTCTAAGACAATTGTCACGTAATGACCTGTCCTTCCGAAGAACGAGGCCACCATCTTTTTTCCAACACTTCGCCCTCTCTTCAATTTAATTGGCAACTCCTCGGAAGAAAACACCCACTGAGCAGACTGTCTTTTGGTTTCCGGATCATAACAGTGTAACCCCTTTATTCGATTAGTTCGATTCGATACTCCAAGGACTGTAGATCAGCGTATTCGAAGAATAGACTAAATGACAGGTGACAAATTATATGTCAAAGTCAACAAGAATAATGGAGGGAGGCGAGAGCCAAGCGGTGAGCTAGCCCGCGAGTCCTTCGGTTTCTTTTTGGCTCGCGAGTTCACCCTGATATCATTGATCACCGGACCCCTGCTGCGGAAGGCCTGCCACCAACCGATGGACTAGCAGCCGCCACGCAGACGCCATCATAAAGATTTGTGTTCCGTGAGTTTTTGTGCGGTAGATAGACCACGTCGTATTTCGATTCGGTATCGTTCAATCGTCGAATTTTATTACAGTGCACGTTGAAAGACGTACCCGTGGACCTGGCAGCCTCATCCTCGAGAGTCCTCGCCCCGCGGCCAGGCCCCGGCAGCATCATTTAACCCCAAAACTAGGGTAAGTTTTCATGACACTGCACATTATAACCTTTGATCCCGACACGTGTATGAGGGCTAAGTAGAACTGTTTGTTAACAGGGTTTTTTGATATAGTCACTACATTCTCATGTGGCGACATTAGCGTCGCATCACACGGGATACGGAGTCCTCTCCTGCCCGCTTCAAGTCCGCGTCGGACACCCTTGCCACGACGACACACCGCTTGACCCACGTGCCTCGAGGGGCGAGCCGACGGAGCTTCCAGCTCGTGGAGGGAGCCCTCTGCTCTTCTCTTCTTGTCTCCCTGCCGCGCTGGAGCCCGCCTTCGGTCGCCACCTACCCTCGACTTGGCTAATGGTAACACCGGACCCTCCTTGTGGCCGGTGTCTTCTTTACTAATGTGTCGTTCTTAACTAAAACAAAGAATACCCAAGTACTAATGGTTGCACCTAATACCTAAGATCTATGTAGGCTTTGAATCACGACCCTAGAGATTTCATATTTTATTGTCAGGACTCCTTGGACCTTTGTACGCTAGCCAAGGGAGATCCTTATTACATACTACTTAAGACATTCTATGTCACGGCGCCCAAATTTATCTTTATTCTCATGCTCAAGCCTGCGCCACTTTGATTATATTGTATTCCGATTATGTGTAACTAATACTTCTTCTACAACCATACTGTGAAATATAAATAAATAGTTATTATATAATAAGTGTATCAATTATATCACCATACCGCCACCCTCCGATTTAAAAGCGTTACAGTGGCGCCTCAACTGGTTAGGATCTAGGTGCAACCAGGTCTTAGGTTAAGTACTAACATTGAAAATTCAATCATTTATAAAGAAATTTGTGTTGTTTTGATACTCCTTTAGTTGTAAGTGTATGTTATGTAATTTCTGCTTATATTTATATTGTGTTCATGTGTTCTTGTGATATTGTATGTATAAAACTTAGTGAAATCTATTAAATTATTTATTGTAAAGATGCAACCAATAGTGCAACTCGGTTAAACAATAATTTTATAAGTTGGAGACTTTTTCTGTAAATTCAATTAATCATTTCAATCATTTTCATTTAAACTTGACTACAGTGCAGAAATAATCTAAAAATTACTTTAATAAACATTATTTTTTTATAATTGTAAACAAAACACACTACACAATGTCTAAGGATATTAGCATCTTTATGTTAAAGAAAGATGAGTTAGAATATGAGGTTTTGATAAGGGAAGCTACTCCTGCAACTAATGTTCAGTCTTTAAGGAAGCAAGTGGCCAGATTAATAAGAGAGAGCCCCCAGGTACATACCTTACCTGTGAATTGGGATCATGATAGTGATTTTGCTTCAGTACAGTCAAAATGTAGTTTGTTATTGTCGGAATGGGAGAAGATTTCTCAGGGAACTGTAAGAAAGTCACAATTAGACAGATTATGTTCAACAGGCAATCACCTTCTTCTGCGCATTGATAGGTTACTAAAGGGGGAGCAGGTAGATAAACAGGAGCTCGAACACTTGCAGCAGTCAATAACAAAAACAATGTCAAGCATGTCAAGTCATGACCCGGCGGGGTCAGGTTCAGAATCAGATGTAGATTCCTCCGGGGCGGATACAGCTAAACCTTGTCAGAGGATAACACCTATTAAATATAAGTTTAAATCAGGAGAATCATCAGACACAGACACTTCACACAAACCATGTGTACACAAAGTTGAATATGTCCCACCAACTAACATTAACTCTCTAAACTTAAAATACAATGGTAAAACTTGTATTCTTTCTTTCTTAGAGCGTCTTGATGAACTTGTATCATCCCGCTCGCTGTCGTATAAGAAAGTGTATCGTTCAGCAGCTGAGTTGTTTACCGACACAGCTCTTCTGTGGTATAGAGGGGTTCGTACAACTATCAACTCTTGGGAAGAGTTAAAGCAGGAATTGTTAGATGAATTCTTACCTCCGGATTTTGATCACCGCATTCTTGAGGAATTGAAGTCGCGCACACAAGGAGCTGACGAGTCATTCTCAACATATTATTCAGTGATGCTAAATTTCTTTTCTAGATTAAGGAACCCCTTACCGGAGGAGGAAAAAAACCCCAAATTGCAGAGAAACTTGTTCTTGTTCCCATCGCTTCTTTACAGGACTTTAAGAATAAGGGCAAGGAGTTGGAGAGACATTATCAGTGTGCCAGGTACTTTAGAGAACCACCTAAGATTTCGCAACAAACATTGGCTTCTGATTTAGTTTACAAGGGTTCGGCATTCCAAGTTGCGGCCACTACAGTTGCTCAACAGCGTCCTTCTTCTTCTCGCTTATTCTGTCGGCGTTGTCGAGTAGAAGGCCACACGTTACGGTACTGCAAGGCACCTAAGGTTTTGGTTTGCTTCCGTTGTGGTTTGAAGGGTTTCACAACTTTGAACTGTCCAAATTGTACACAGAAAGGGGAACAGAACACAAAGACTTGTCAGGCATGTCAAACTAATAAGCCAGCTGGTGAACATCCTCCAGCTTCAAAAAACTAATGCATGGGGATCGAGGTGAAGAGTGGGCTACGTGGTTGAGAACTATATCACTCTTCTTCAAAACTTATACAGTAGCTTCGATCCTGGATGTTGACTTTGATGATAGACCTCGTTTGACAGTGGATATATATGGACAACCAGTTGAGGGTTTGATGGACTCTGGATCCATGATTTCCGTTCTTGGTAATAATTCACATGAGTTCTTCTTACAATTAGGAGCCACCTTGTACACAGATATTTTCAATGATAAAATGCAGTCGGCAAATGGAGCTTACTCAACCATAATAGGAACAATGATCTTACCAGTAACACTTCAAAAGGTAATGAAGCTCATCACGTTTAGGGTTGTCCCTGAAGTGAAGGACGCGGTCTTGTTAGGATGGGATTTCTGGAAAGCTTTTGAAATAAAACCGTCCACTTTACATACATTACCGTGGCATGCGCCCATAAAACTGAACCAAGTGGCATCTATAAATTATTTACAAGCTAAGGAGACACTTACAACTGAACAACTCCAACAGGTAGAAGAACTTAGGATAGCATATGAAGGGATATCATACGAAAAGGTAGGCCTAGGGAAGACCCACCTCATTCAACACACCATTAACACGGGAGATGCTAAACCAATAAAACAAAGGTACTATCCTATGTCCCCCGAGAAACTAGTAGAATTGAATAGAGAGTTAGACAAGATGCTCAAACTAGATGTGGTGGAACCAAGTCATAGCGAGTGGAACAACCCAACTTTAATGACACCCAAACCCACGGGCGAATGGCGTTTCTGTTTAGACAGTAGAAAACTGAACCAAATTTCAAAACATGACGCATATCCCTTACCATACATAAGCCAGATATTAGACAGCCTGAAGAATGCTAAGTACTTGTCTTCCATTGATTTAAGTTCTGCGTTTTGGCAAATAGAATTGGATCCATCTTCTCGAGAAAAGACTGCTTTCACAGTACCAGGTCGAGGTCTCTTTCACTTTAAAAGAATGTGTTTTGGGTTGACGGGAGCGCCGGCAACCCAACAACGGTTGATGGACTTACTGTTTGGACCCGATGGCTTTGAGAACCGGGTATTTGTGTATTTGGATGACATTATAATCTGCCATAACACTTTTCAAGGACACCTAGAGCTATTACAGAAAGTCTTGGTTAGGCTGAAGCAGGCGGGCTTGTCCATTAAGGCATCTAAATGCCAGTTTTTCAGAAGACAGCTTAAGTACCTAGGCTATGTTGTAGATGAGAAAGGGTTGCACACAGACCCCGTTAAAGTGCAAGCGATACTAGAGTTTCCTACTCCTACTTCTAAAAAGCACGTGAAGATGTTCCTAGGAACAGCTTCCTACTACAGAAGATTTATAAAGAACTTCAGTATCATTGCAGCCCCTTTAAATAAACTGACAAGCACGGGAAAGAAAGCTCCACCTTTTGAATGGACAGAGGAGGCAGACAAGTCATTTACCACACTCAAACAGGCACTGGTGACTTCACCGATCTTGGCGTGTCCAGACTTCTCAAAGCCATTCACACTACACTGCGATGCATCAGCCTATGGAATAGCGGGGATGTTGGCCCAAGAAGTAGACGGTGTTGAACACCCAATTGCTTATGCAAGCCGGTCCCTGTCGAAGCCAGAAGCTAACTACTCCGCAACAGAGAGGGAAGCCTTAGCAGTAGTGTTCTCAGTGGAGCATTTCAGACCATACCTGGAGGGTAGTAAGCCATTCAAAATTATTACTGACCACTCAAGTTTGAAATGGTTTCTAAACCTGACTAACCCGACAGGTCGACTAGCACGGTGGGGTTGTAGACTATCTCCATATAATTTTGAGATAGAACACCGGGCAGGCAAGGACAACGTAGTACCGGATGCAATGTCTAGATTTGTTCCACAAATAGCTGCAATCACAGCTGGAAATATATCCGCTCCTTCTGGTGATGAATGGTACGATAAAATTGTGAAGAAACTTCAAAATAAACCCCTGGCTTGCCGAAATTTCATATTAAGAAATGGCAGATTATTTCGGTATACAAAAGTTGTAAACAAACTAACTAAGGAATTTCAATGGAAAGAGGTAATACCACAACACCAGAGAAAGGCAGTTATTCATCAATACCATTGTTTACCAACTTCTGCACATCTAGGCATACAGAAGACCTTTAAGAAAATAACATTGACATACTATTGGCCAGGGTTGTACAAGGATGTTGCAGAGTTCATTAGAACTTGTGAGACGTGCTTAGCGCATAAGATTCCACCACAAACAACTCCGGGTTTAATGGGGTCTCCTAAAAAATGTTATCGCCCATTCCAAACTTTAAGTATAGACCTAACGGGACCTTTTCCCCTTTCCCGTAATAGATACACACATCTACTTGTAGTGATGTGCTGCTTTACAAAATATGTTATTATATTTCCCTTGCGCCGGGCAACGGCGGCCAACATAATCAAACACCTGGAAAATGATGTGTTTATGAAGCATGGGATCCCACAAACAGTAATTTCTGACAATGGAACGCAGTTTACTGGAAATGAGATTCTTGCTTTATTTCATAAATACAGCATCCCGCAAGTTCATCTAACGCCACGTTATTGTCCACAAGTCAACACAGTAGAACGACAAAATCGGACCATTGTTACAGCAATCGCAGCTTTAGTTCAAGATAATCACCGCGATTGGGATATGTACCTACCACAAATAGAATTCGCTATAAACACATCAGTGAGTGAAGCAACCGGTTACAGCCCATTTTTCCTGGTATACGGACGGGAAGCAGTAGTGACAGGGGACCTTTATGATACAACGCCGTTGGATCTTACCGACCTCACCTTTCCATCGCGAGATGACTATGCACGAAATTTAGGTGCGCTGTCAGACATATTTCGCCGGGTAAGGGAAGAGTTGGTAAAGGCTCATCACAAAAACACTCGCTACTATAACCTGCGAAGGAGACAATTGGAACTAAAAGTAGGGCAGACGGTGTGGAAGAGAACATTCCCACTGAGTGACAAGGGCAAGTTCTTTTCGGCTAAGCTAGCGCCAAAATTCATTAAATGCGTCGTGGCAGCAAAAAGAGCGCCGATGGTGTATGATTTGTTAGATGGAGAGGGTAAAGACATAGGTGCATGGCACATTAAAGACATCAAAACTACAAATTAACTAACTGGTAGTTTTGATTGGTTAACTTTTTGGAATGAATACTGATACTTGATATTGAGGTGTCCTTATTGGATACTCCTTACTACTTATTCTTGTCATCTATTGATAGGAACTACACCTTGTCCTAGCTTATTGTTTTACCAATAGGAATACTAGCGTCCACTTGTTATTGTATTCAGGTGCTTTTTATATAGTTCAGTGTGTTACTCGACACTGCTATTTGCTCTTGTCAGCTGCTACTCAGTTGAAGGGAGATCTTTGGCGTCCTATGGCGTTACTTATAGGTGTATTCTTAATACCTGTCTACCCAGGTATGGGGAGTTGTCTCGTTTTGTATGGTGAACAGATAGGTTGGCATGTTATGAACAATTTTATAAAGTTGATAGTTAGGATAGAACTAGTTCTAGTACTACTCAAGGTACACTAGTTTAGACCTTTAAGTACCACTTTTTGAGGTAATTTGCTGTTTGTTTAACTTCTTACTATGTTAGCTAACTACTGTTTTGTATATCTTTTATTAAATATAACTTTTACTTAAGCAGGCAGAATATACACATACACATAAACTTACATTTTAAAACATTACTTTGGAACTTAGTACTATACAGTGATGTAATTTATAAATGTGAAGGAACATGATGTTATGAATGGCTATAATTTAAGTTAGTTAGGTTAGGTTAATGTAGGATATAGGTAGGATATAGGTGTTAACTATATCACCGTAGGCCATTCTGTCGGGCACTCTAAACCGAAGCCAAGGTGACTTTCCTCTTTCATTTTTCTTTCTAATTCTTAATCTTTATCCTTTTATCTATTCTATTTATTGCTGAAGAGCGGTTGAAATACTTCAAAAAATAAAGTGATAGCTTAGATATAACTTAAATTAGTTCTAGATAACAGTAATTAGTTTGATTTTCAAAATTAATTTAAATTTTAATAACATTTTAATTTGCTTACATTTAACTTAGAGTCTTGATTTAGTTTAGCTGACCTGATTTTATTTTTTATTTCTTTTCTTTTATTTTTTCTTTGGTTCTTCCCAACCCATGGTGCCTTATGGCAATATACCGTTTTCTTTTCTTTCTTTAATTCAGCAACTAAATTATTTATTTATTTTTTATCTCAAAGTATTAAATTCTAATTCTATATACAAACTAGAAAGTATAGGTTATAAAATATATATGTAAGTTTATTGGTACCACATTATTATGATTATATTACACACATTATAATGATTTAGTTAAGCTGACCTGATTTTTTTCCTCTTTCATATTTCTTTGGTTCTTCCCAACCCATGGTGCCTTTGGCAATATACCATTTTCTTATCTCACTTTAAATCAGCAACTAAAATATAAATTTATTTTTTGAATCTGAAAATGCTTTAAATACAAATATTATATACAGACTAGGAAGGATAGACTATAAGATACATATGTAAGTTTATTTATACCACTTTATTAACATTATATTATATAAATTTATTGCATAAATTGGCAAAGCCGCTAAGTTACTAGAGCAGTTTTCGCGGACTCTATAAATAAGCTATAAACGCGTACCTTTTAATTAAATTAAACTCCATGTAAAGCGGATACTGACTCCTTAACAGTGCCGATACACAGGATATTATACAGGCGGGGGTGCACCTGTTCTTAAAATAAGCCTTAGCACAAAAAACCTATTTAATCTTAACGGGGCGGTGTTGTACCTCGATAAAAACAAGCCTTAGCAAACCAATTTAACCTTAACGGGGCGGTGATGTACCTCGATAAAAACAAGCCATAGCATACTATTCATCTGATCATACTATATGAAGATATGATGAAGTTTATACTGGGGAGATAATTTATTAGTTTATTTTATCACTTAGAGAAGGGAAGAAGTTAATTTTATTCCCAGTACATTTGGTTATATCCAATGGCCTGCATAATAATTTAATTTTCAGAACCTATCTGCTAAACAATTTATATAAATATCTAAGTACTAGTATAACTATATGGGTTTTGTAGGGAGTTAACATTATTAAAGTCAAATATATTCCTATTCCTTCCACAAAGTCATTTAATAACGAAACAGAACAAAGTATAACATTTACTACATTCACATTTACATTATTATATTTAATAAGTTATTTTCACTAGTTACTTACAGCTGGTACTCTAATACACATAAACAATAGTAAAACACTGTTATCTATAGGTTAAGATTATTTTAGTACTAATTATATATTTAGTAGTTGTTGTACACAGTACCTATTATATAGGTTATCTTAATAAGTTTACTTTAATACTAATTATACACTTAGTAGTTGTTGTAGTTACCCATGATGGGGTTAACTCAGATTTGCTTGATTAAGAGTTTAGAACATTAGTTTTTGACTATAGTAAGATTTTTAATAACACATATTTGCTTGATTTATTGTTTAGAACATGTTTTTGGACTTTAGTTAGATTTTTTTTTAAACTAATATTGGTTTCTTTTGGTGTTTTGAACATGTTTTCGGACATTTGTTTGGTTTTGAGATTGTTGGTTTGTTTATGGTATAGTTTTAGGTAAGATTTTTTATTCACTCATACCTATTTGGTTAGTTTGGTAGTTCAAGTATAGAATTGGATAGTTTCCTAAGATTTTAGTGTTGATAGTTTCGTTCAATTTATAGTATAGTTTTGGACTTTTGTCAGATTTTAGATTAATTAATATTTTGGTTAGTAGTTCAAGTACTCGTTTGGTTTATTAATTCAAGTATAGAATTTGGTCGTTTAATTTTTTGGTTTGGATAGTTTTGTTCAATTTTGTTTTGTAGTTTTGGGACGCGTTAGATTTTTGATTTGTCATCTTCAATCACCGCCAGAGGAAACTCTTGGTCGTACAACAGTAGGGTACGGCTGGGGGCAGCCGAGAATTCACTGGCGTGAATTCTGTTTCTGTTGGGGGCCTTGTGTAACCCCTTTATTCGATTAGTTCGATTCGATACTCCAAGGACTGTAGATCAGCGTATTCGAAGAATAGACTAAATGACAGGTGACAAATTATATGTCAAAGTCAACAAGAATAATGGAGGGAGGCGAGAGCCAAGCGGTGAGCTAGCCCGCGAGTCCTTCGGTTTCTTTTTGGCTCGCGAGTTCACCCTGATATCATTGATCACCGGACCCCTGCTGCGGAAGGCCTGCCACCAACCGATGGACTAGCAGCCGCCACGCAGACGCCATCATAAAGATTTGTGTTCCGTGAGTTTTTGTGCGGTAGATAGACCACGTCGTATTTCGATTCGGTATCGTTCAATCGTCGAATTTTATTACAGTGCACGTTGAAAGACGTACCCGTGGACCTGGCAGCCTCATCCTCGAGAGTCCTCGCCCCGCGGCCAGGCCCCGGCAGCATCATTTAACCCCAAAACTAGGGTAAGTTTTCATGACACTGCACATTATAACCTTTGATCCCGACACGTGTATGAGGGCTAAGTAGAACTGTTTGTTAACAGGGTTTTTTGATATAGTCACTACATTCTCATGTGGCGACATTAGCGTCGCATCACACGGGATACGGAGTCCTCTCCTGCCCGCTTCAAGTCCGCGTCGGACACCCTTGCCACGACGACACACCGCTTGACCCACGTGCCTCGAGGGGCGAGCCGACGGAGCTTCCAGCTCGTGGAGGGAGCCCTCTGCTCTTCTCTTCTTGTCTCCCTGCCGCGCTGGAGCCCACCTTCGGTCGCCACCTACCCTCGACTTGGCTAATGGTAACACCGGACCCTCCTTGTGGCCGGTGTCTTCTTTACTAATGTGTCGTTCTTAACTAAAACAAAGAATACCCAAGTACTAATGGTTGCACCTAATACCTAAGATCTATGTAGGCTTTGAATCACGACCCTAGAGATTTCATATTTTATTGTCAGGACTCCTTGGACCTTTGTACGCTAGCCAAGGGAGATCCTTATTACATACTACTTAAGACATTCTATGTCACGGCGCCCAAATTTATCTTTATTCTCATGCTCAAGCCTGCGCCACTTTGATTATATTGTATTCCGATTATGTGTAACTAATACTTCTTCTACAACCATACTGTGAAATATAAATAAATAGTTATTATATAATAAGTGTATCAATTATATCACCATACCGCCACCCTCCGATTTAAAAGCGTTACAACAGTAAATCCAGCTTTCGTCACCTGTTAGTATGCCGCACGCAGCATTTGAGTCACCTCCGTTAAATTTTTGGATCATTTCTCGGCACCAATCAACACGGCGGAGTTTTTGAGCTTCGGTCAAATTATGCGGTACCCAGCGGGCACAAAGCTTTCTGACCGCTAAATGTTCATGGAGGATTTTGTGCTTTTGACTCATACCTATGCCTAGACTTGTCCGAATCTGCTGATAGGTCACTCTTTTGTCAGTCTCTATCATACGCCGCACAACACTGATGTTATCTTCAGTCGTCGCTGTAGAAGGCCGTCCCTCACGCAAATCATCGGTGAGATTAGTGCGACCACGTTTGAATTAAATAAACCAGTTGTAAACTGTCGCACGAGATGGGGCTTCATCGTGAAAGGCCAATCGAAGTCTATCATAACTTTCTTGTTGACTTAAATGACACCGAAAGTCATAAAAAATCATTGCACGAAAATTTTCTCGGCTTAAATTCATTCTAACGTGCACAGACTATTTTCAATTTGCCGCCAAATCGTAAAACAAATGACAAATGAATGAAATATATACTCAATAACATTGGGAAAGAGTTCTATTTTAAAAATTTAAACTTATTTTTTTAATATAATGCTTTTAAGTGGCCCGTTCTAAAAACTTACAGTTTGGCCCTCGTATATCAAATTTTACAGTTCCTTTTTCCACTTAGTATGACCTAAGTGGCCAAGCTCTGGTGTCAGATTACTTTTGTTAGCCAGGCTGCTTATTTTATGAGCGAAATCTGTATTGCCGTATGAGCGCGAAGAAATAAAATAGGTTATCGAGTTATTTGGGCATCCCACGGGAATAGCAATAACTCTTTAAGATAAAAAGTAACCTTCGTGTTATACAAGGTCTAGTG
Organism: Mellilla xanthometata; assembly: GCA_035578125.1. Taxonomy (NCBI): domain Eukaryota; kingdom Metazoa; phylum Arthropoda; class Insecta; order Lepidoptera; family Geometridae; genus Mellilla; species Mellilla xanthometata. The sequence goes on along the minus strand of JAPUBQ010000039.1, from coordinate 2,406,254 downwards.
TACCCCCATAGCAAATTTTAGCGAAATCAGTGTGTCATGTGTTATTTGGTGCATCCCACGGGAACAGTAATTATTTTCGGGATAAAAAGTAGCCTATGTGTAAACACATAGGCTAACCTTTCTTCATTCCAAATTTCATCAATGTCAGTACAGCCGCTCGAGCGTGAAGAAGTTAAAAAGATTTATATGTTATTTGGTGCATCCCACGGGAACAGTATTTTTTTTCGGGATAAAAAGTAGCGTATGTATTAACACATAGTCTTACCTATTTTCATCTCAAATTTCATGAATATCAGTACAGCCGAACGAGCGTGAATCGATCTTTGGCCGTAAACATAACCTAACTTTTTAGGTTTTCCTTCGATTTCCCTAGGAATTCATCATCAGATCCTATTTTGGTGACAATGGGACCAATTCAGAACCATACTCTTTCAATTAAAAAAAGAATTTTGAGAATCGATCCACAAATGGCTGAGAAATCGGTGAACATACATAAAAAAAAAAAAATAATACATACAGTCGAATATATAACCTCCTCCTTTTTTGAAGTCGGTTAAAAAAAAATGTGATTCAGCCTGCCTTATAGACAAAGGCAGAGTGTTCCACAGTCTAACAGCTCGCACAGTGAAAGAAGAGTAAAAGTATAAATCAGAGTAATCCAGTGTGTGATGGAATTCCAGGATAAAAGATCGGGAAGGTCGCAAAGAAGGAAAATATGAAGAAGTCACAAAGGAAAGATAATTTTAAGTAATGAAAATTTTGGGTTTGCTTTTAGGATGACGAATTTTATAGGAGATACAAATCACATCGTGATGAGAAATGGAATTAGACGCAAACTGACTATGTTTAGCGACATGCAGAGCAGGAGACACTAGTATAAGATCAAGAAGAGTGGGAGCAGAATTTGGTGGATGGTGTTAAGAGGTAAAATAAATAGATTGCTCGCTAAAACTAAAGAACCAAATTTTTTAGATCTATGATCTTGCTTTAGAAGGCAAGTGTTGAAATCACCCATTAAGATCGTATGGTCATAGGCAGGAGTAATTTTCAAGAAGATTCTCAAATGACGAAAAATTATTTATGTTTTTATCAGGTGAGTAATACACACCTAGAAGTATTTTTGTGTGATGCAGGACAATTTCAATAAGCAATTAATGTTCGCCGGCATTCGTAGGCGGTGGTTGAGCAGACATACTTACAACAGTATAAGGACAGTAAGTTCTAAGGTCTATGGCTGCCACACCACTGCGCTGGCTGATACGATCATTTTTTATAAGTTGAAACCCTGGCAAGTTGACGCAACTCGATGGTATAGCTGGTTTGAGCCACGATTCGGATACTAAAAGGCCTTGAATATTAGGATTATCAAACGATGTAAGTATCTCAGGAAAGAGAGCCGCAATACTCTGAGCATTAATGTGAAATAATATATTAAAATTCTTGGTGACTCCAGAAGTAAATGACTCAATGGAGTCAACCAAGGTGGGAAGACTGCAGAAGCTGTCAAGACTGTTCGACGAAGAACATGACAAAAATTGTGAGCTTTAAGAGTCATAATCATTATCACAATAACTCATATATGTACAGTTTGTATAAATTAGTCTTAACCAATTAACTATAATCTAAACAATTACTTATGATATCTTATCTACTAGAAAATTGTTAGTGGTTTACCTGCCAAGTGTCATAAAAAAATAACTAAATCCATAGCTAAATAGTGAATACATAAGAAGCACTGACCTCTATTTCTACTAGAGTAGAAATAGAGGTCAGTGATAAGAAGACAAAAAAGGACTAAATAAAAATAAAGATGCGGACCTACAAATTAACTGTCAACGTCACATTTGTTATAATGTCATTGACATTTGTCTCAAAGTCGCTTACATGTGGTGGTTTGTGAAACAATATTTTAATATTTCCGCGTAGAAAACGGTCACACTTACTAATTACTAAAGTTGGAATGAGTCCAACAGTTTTCGTGCGCGCGCGGATCTCGTCGGCGACGGTCCGTGTAACACTCGCCCTGAAGATGGTGCTCGGAAAGCACTGAAACTGTTGGACTCATTCCAACTTTTAATAATAAGTAAGTGTGACCGTTTTCTACGCGGAAATATTATGATGCCCTACGAGAACAGTTTACAATATTTCAAGTTTACATACGACAATGATGAACAAAACAAAAATAAATGTAAAACCTAGAGCATAAGGCTTGATAACTAGTTGCAATAAATAACTAATCCTTAGTAGAAGAATAAACTAAATGCTTAACAACAATAATCCAAATGTAAAATAATAAAAGTACTACTATGTAACTAAGCACAATCAAACCAAACTAGATCTTCTTTCTTCGGAACTCTTCGAGATCTTTACTTCGCTGGTGTCTCTTTGGCCACCGGGACCGTGGCCCCGGGCTTATCGGCTGGAGCATTCTATGCAGGAATAGCTGCAAGGTCCGCGCTGCATTTCACTCGATGGCGGGTGCCATCCGAGCCCAAGACAAATATATATCCATGTCTCGTCCAACATTTTGAAATTCCAAAACGGTGTCGAGCCGCGAGGAAGACGTCATGGCGTGACTTTGTGAGGAATTCGGACAATGTGATGCCCGAACCCTTGAGACACGTCTTCGCCGCATAGATCTTGTCACGCAAGGCAACATCTCGTAGTTGTAATAGAATAGGACGAGGCCTACCAACAGAAGCACGCCCCAAGCGGTGGCACCTGCTAATATCAGCGATTGAAAAATTGGGCAAATTGAGTCGTTCCGCCACAACCTTTGCAATCACGTCATTGGTGTTTTCGTTTTCAGCTTCTGGCAAGCCATGTACCAGCAAAATGTTGCGCCGCGCATTCATCTCAATCTGGTCCACCCTTAAAGCCAGCATAGTAATCTGGTTCTGAAGCTCACGGAAATTGGCAATCACTAAAGCTTTAAAGGAGTAAAACTCCTGCACAAGGTTGCCGTCATTGCCAGAAGGTGACGCCAGGAGCTGACCTTGTATAACATCCTGGCGTTCTGAAATGTTCACCATCTGGTCCAGATATTTTTGTACAGCATCCATTTTATAAGGGAAGGTGAGGTTATGTGCAATGTTTAAAACACAATGATGTTACCAGGTAAGAATAGCTGAGAGGACACTTAAAGGACAGGTAGACAAGTTTAATTAACACACAGTCACAGTCACAGTCACAATAATTTCTTCTCAAAATTCGTTACTTTGAACCATTAATTTGGAATAAAAACAAATGATATTTATATACGCGTGTTTATCTTTCAACTACCGCCGATCGAAATGAGAACGTAATAATACAGGTTTAATTAGTGCAAGTAATATCTACAGCTATGACTTTGATCGTATAAATATTATTTTTAAGCCCACAAACGCTTTATCACTGGAACAAGATCCCATTTATATCTGTTGTGGCCATAGCATCCAATTGATGCACACCCTTTCCCGAGTAACGTCTCTGAAATATGATAAATAGCTCCATATATCAAGTGGCCGATATGAGTGCGTTCTATATAGTCCTATTGATTGGATCTACTACAGACATTGAAAACAAGAAAAATATAAATAAATATAAACTGGATAACTTATCACAGATTTGTGAAATACTTCAAATCTCGGAGTAAAGTTGCAGTTACAATAATCCAGATTTATGCTTACTATCAAGCAATTAATTTAAGTGGTGATTAGTTCGATTTCGCACTAAAAGACACCTTTTTTAGATAAACTTTAGTGATATATGGAACATTTTAAGTGAATTATTTATTTATCCATTTGCGATAGCAACACAGCTAACTTTCAAATGTCAATGTGAGAGTAACGAAAACTTAAAATGTAGTGGTATGTAGGTTCTTACAATACATAGGTATGTAAAAAATAAACTTATAAAGTCTCTATTTACAATCTTTATCACCTATAATCCATCATATCATATCATATTAAAACCATTTTTGTCACAGCATGATGTGTCATATTATGATTTTAATGTTAAATAGTATATGTACGCTGCTTACTAGGTGACCGGGCCGGTTTCCGCAGTCAGGTCCTCTTCATGAGCTCCCATTCTCGAAGTTACGTTCCCAATAGTATACGTACTATCTTTAACTAAGTAATTCTTCATAAAAAATATTTCTTAAAAAATAATTTATGTTAAAAAGAATTCTTTATAATTTCAATCCCCGATACATAAACGATGAGGATAAGTTTGACATGCCACTTGTGTGTTGGCATCAATCTTAGATTTGAAATTTATCAAAGTGTGTGTATTCTACTAGTCAATTCCTTTCATTTGTTACACATTTTAAGGGAGCTGTGAAAAAAATGTTGTCCGCCGTTTCGTAACGAAAATAATTTATTTTAATTCTTATTAAATGGTACTATCCATAGCGCCATCGAGAAGAGACCCTAACATGCCGCTATCACTGAAAGCTGCACCAATAGTAAACTAGGAGCTTTACGTTTCGTTCATACGAGTATACGACTAAACCATAAAGATTCCTCGCAAACTGCGTGATCGAGTGATTTATATAGCAAGATAGGGAGAGGACATTTCTGTTTTTATTTTATCTACATCTTGGCGAAAACATCGAGTCGGATTTCCGAATAAATAAGCGAGTAAGCAAATACAAAAACAAAACTAAAGTAGAAATAATCATCGGAGCGTCGTAAGATAAATAAATAAATATTAGGACTCATTTCACACACGGCTGGTTAACTCCATACTGAACCATTTTAAGTTCGTGCTATGATAGCTAACACAATTGATATACTACATATACATACATATATATTTTTTATATAGATACATATTTAACACCCAGACCCACAACCGACAAATTTAGTTAAGCACAAAGATGTCGGCCGGGCCGGGAATCGAACCCGGAACCTTCTGGTTAGCAGTCCGGCATGGTAACCGTTGCGCCAACGACATTACTTGTTAATGTAAAGTATGTTGCTAAAGGCCAGATTTTGAGTAATTTCTAAATATTCGATAATAAAAAATTAATAATTTTATCCTCACTTTATATATTTTATAATAAGTTCTATATTGTAGATACCAAAAACTTCGCAGTGTCATATAATTTTGTATATATAAGTTTATCGTTCTTCTTTAAAACAATAAGATAATAAGTACTTTCTTTGTGCAAGTAATGATGCAATGTAAACAAATAAAGTAATTTATTTTTTTCCAAACATCATTTAGATAAGCGCGATGTTTGCTGACATTAAACGAGTATTGATTAAAAATTGCGTCGTGTTTGTCTGAGACTTATATTAAGAAAATATGTGGTCAGAATACACCGAGTGGATGTGGTGGTTCTCACTACTTTTCTGTAGAACCCGATGTAGCCTATCATATGTCAAAGTTACAATCTAAATTTTGCACTCGGAAAAGTCTTAATTTTTTTTGGAAACATTTCATACGACTAGTTAACCCCATACTGAACCTTTTCTAGTTTGTTGCTAACACAGCTGATATACTACATATACATACACACATATTTTATATAGATACATATTTAACACTCAAACCTACAGCCAACAAATTTAGTTAAGCACAAAGATGTTGGCCGTGCCGGGAATCGAACCCAGAACCTTCTGAGTGGCAGTTCGGCATGGTAACCATTACGCCAACGAGGTCGTCAAATTACGAGTACCTAACGTTATACTTAAAATTAGCGTAGCATTTATTTATTAACGAGCTAGTGAAATATCCTATACTAGATGTAGTGTGAGAAGACATACACTTTATACGAGTAGATCTTTATTCTGATATATAAAAGTCAAAATTGGCGCACACATCTTTATTTATGATTTTTGTATTTCAGTTGTGCTAATTTGGCACAGTCATAGATTATGTTTTTATCCTGACGTACCAATCCTTCTTTCTGTTATACATGGTGGGATGCCATGATTGTATTATTATTATTCCTATTTTTAAATAATACACACACACACATGGCTAGTTAGCCCCATGCTAAATGACTTTGTATAAAGTAAAATTATCATGTTTTTTTATCGTAATAATACAAATCGTACAAGTAATTAAGGAATGCAAACAGGTAATTTATGCATTATTTTTTTATACATTATTTTGACTTACGCAAAGTTCGTTGATAAAGACAACATCTAATCAGAACATAAGATAAATTTAGTTCGAAATGGGAGTCAAGACTATAATGAAGACAAAGATATTTTTAATATTCATTCATTTATTTGCACGTATATCGTATAAAACAACGTTACATAAGGTTAGTTTAAATGATTTGTAACTTCGAGTAAATATTTTTGTTTATTTATTTATTTTCACATATAAAAAAACGTTACATAAATCTTGTTCAAATGATTTGTAACTAAATATAAATATGCATCGGTAAATTTACTGTGTCTCCAAAAGAGTAGGATTGGTCTTCATAGTCATTTTGATTTGTCCGATAAAAAGATCGAAGGATGACGTCATTCTGAAGTTAGCGCGGAATTTCTCACAATGTTCCAGAAAGACTGGGTAGAGATAGGGTAAGACGGCGTGGTCCAATGTTGGGAAAAGGTGGTGCAAGGTGTGGTCTCCGAAGAAGGTCATGACTTTGAAGAGGTTCCCGTTGATGTCAGTTCTGTCCATGACGGCTTCTATCTCGTGCAAGCCCCAGTCTGGTGTGACATCCCTAAAAATATTTAAAAAAAAGTATTTAAACAAGTAGTACAGCCCGTAGCACGCATAACTTACGAGTATGTTATCTGTTCCTATCACCGAAGTTAAGCAAACGAAGTTGGCAACAGCAAAAGATCTCTTTAAAGAGTAATTACTAAAGTAATAACATAATTAATTTAAATGCTAGCTATTACTCTTAGTAAAAACAGTTGTTAAGCCATCTCAGGTACTCTTTTCCGGCTTGAAAACTTATGAAGCCACTGCTTGGCATCTTAGCTAATGAGACGAAGAATGATTAAGCTTTACGAAAGATTATGTACCTACAGAACTAAAATAGTGAAAGTAAACAAAGTTGAAAGAGCATGATTTTATTGATAAGCAAAAACACCCGTACAGATAAATACAGCTGTTTCAACCCAAAGTCAAAATAACCTGACAGTGGGAGGTCTATGTTCTATCAAACGTATATTATTTATAAACGTACGTGTATATAACTTACATTACTTGATCACCATCTTTAAATATCTTCGGGTGATGATGAGCAGCATTGGATCCAATAGAGAAGAATATGTAGCTACCAGTGCACAAGATCCATAGCCAGGAGTAAAGTGCGTGAGACAGGGGCTCTCCGCTGGCTAGCCAGATCCAAACTGGTAAAAGGAAGCCCACTCCTTCATGCCAACAATAATGTTGGGCAAAGAAGTCCTCGTAAACGAAGTTAAGGGCTAACCTGAAACATTGTTAGGTACAATATGCTATTAAATAAATCTAGGTAGTCAAAATAATTCATAAAAATCGTATATCAATTTAAACCACGCAAACATTATTTTGTTTCTGTTCATTTGTAACAGGTTGTTAACATTTTAATATAACACGTCTGTGCCAATTTCACAAAACAATTTAGCCCGTGGACACAGACTAAGGTTAAGTTTATTATTTGTAATTTATGTTTAAAATATATAATTATTGTGTAGTTAATAATTAAATGTAGTTCTACTTTGTAAATATTTAACAAATTCAGCTAATATATACGTGTTTTAAATTATATACACATTTATGTAGAATTTATCAGTGGTAACTGGGGATAATTATTGTGTATTTGTTTCGTAATAACACTAAGCAAATAAAAGTTTGTGTAAGGCGTTTTAAAACTGACTTATATATTTAAACTATATTTTGATTCAATAAGACTTTTAAAATACATATATATTTGATTTTGAATCGTTTCGAAGTTATTGTCTTAATTACTTAAGACAAATAAAATGTCTTTGAGGCATCACATTATAATAATTCAGTCTGTACTCTCATACTCATGAAGGTTATTTGTATTATAAGCTAATTTACCTTTTCACGAAGTTCAGTATGGTGAGGAAAGGAAAGACAATTTGTTCTATAATGATGGCTAATTTGCCCCAGAATGGCTTCTTCCTCGGGTTCCAGAAGACAAGAGGTTCAAACGCGCTAACTTCCAGGTCCATAAGGGTGTTCGGGTAAAGATGGTGGGAAAGTGCATGAGATACTCGGAAATCCCTGTAACAAAAAATAAAATTGTTTTAAAAAACAAACAACCGACTTCAAAAACACAACTAAAAAGAGAAAAATAATTTTAAGCCTACATCAAATCAAGAATATATAAATAGAATAGAAGAGTTTATTTCATGTACTTATAAAAAACTATTTTCAATTTTTATTAATCCTGTATTCTTAGAGTCAAAATGTTTACTGCGGCGACAGTTACTGTTGAGGACGTGATTTCGGCACTTGGCTCTTTTTACGCAGGTTCAGCGGCGGGCTTAGACGGGATCCGACCGGCACATCTTAAAGAGTTGACGTCGGTGTCGGCTGGAGAGAACGGTAGGCGCCTCGTTGGGAGTTTAACCAGGCTAACAAACTTTTTGCTAAGTGGTCAGTTAAACCCACTTGTGTGTCCGTATCTGTACGGGGCCTCCCTCTTTGCCTTAATTAAAAAAGATGGCGGCTTAAGACCGATAGCAGTGGGCAGCGTTTTTCGCCGCTTGACTGCCAAATTGGCTTGCCGCTGTGTCAAAGAGGATATGGCTAGTTACTTGCAGCCACATCAGTTGGGATTTGGCACACGTCTGGGTTGCGAGGCTGCCATCCACGCTACGCGTCAGTTTGTGATGAGCTCGGAGAACGAAGGATCTATTTTGCTTAAGCTTGATATTCGCAACGCGTTCAATACTTTGGAAAGAGACGTTCTTTTGAGCGAAGTTATGGATAAAATCCCGTCTCTCTACCCATTCTTACATCAAGTCTATAGACTTCCTTCTAATCTTTTCTTCGACAATAATCTAATTCTTTCAAAAGTGGGAGCCCAGCAAGGTGATCCGCTTGGTCCGCTAGTGTTTAGCTTGGCTATTCACAAAGCAATTCGTGATCTCAAATCTGCTTTTAATGTTTGGTATCTTGATGATGGCACTATAGGGGGTAATCCGGTAGACGTGTTACAGGATCTTGAGGCATTGGTTCCCCGCCTCAGAGACTTGGGTCTGGAGGTGAACCCCTCGAAGTGTGAGTTCTTCCCGTGTGGTACCGAGGCTCGGACACACTTCTCCTGTTTTCATTCTCTTCTTCCTGGCCTAAAGGAAATATCTACTTCAAACTTGAACCTATTAGGTTCCCCAATCTTTCTTTCTGGCGTTCCTGAGGCCATAAATGCTAAAAAACAACTTTTCCTATGCGCTCAAGAACGTCTGAAAGTCCTTTCCGCACACGTAGCGATTATCTTGTTGCGCATGTGCTTCGCTCTTCCGAGGATCACTTACTTAGTGCGTACCACCCCAACCTGGCTCTGTCCGAAGGAGGTTGCCTCCTTTGATGAGGCTGTAAAGGAGGTAGTGGAGTCGACTCTAAATGTCTCCTTAGATGAGACCCAGTGGAGTCAGGCGACGCTACCGATACGTTGTGGTGGCCTCGGGGTGCGACGTGTTCGTGATGTGGGTCTGCCGGCTTATCTAGCGTCGGCACATGGGGTTGCAAACCTTGTTACTGTTTTACTCAATTCTAATGGTGACGAGGGGAGCATTCCTTTTGTGTCTGATGCTGTGTCAGCTTGGTCGGCCCTCAACATGGGTGCTTCAATCCCCATGTCAGCACACCTTCAGCGGGCGTGGGATGATGTCGGGGTAAAGCGGCTCCAAGACGACATTTTAGAGGGAGCCACGGGAGCTGATAAGGCTAGACTGCGGGCTGTGTCGCAACCGGAATCTGGGGCGTGGTTGCAGGCATTACCGTCGCCTCACCTGGGCACATTGCTCGATGACGACTCTCTGCGGGTGGCGGTGGCTCTCCGCCTGGGCTGCAAGGTGTGTGAACCTCATATTTGCACCTGTGGCTCCATGGTAGAGGCCAATGGCCATCACGCGATGAGTTGTCGTCGTTGCGCTGGGAGGTTCTCGCGTCACCATGCTCTCAACGACATAGTCCGTAGGGCCCTTATATCAGCAAACGTTCCCTGCGTACTTGAACCCCCCGGCCTTAGCAGATTGGATGGGAAGAGACCGGATCGTTTGACTTTGGTGCCCTGGAAGAACGGCAAGTGCCTGATTTGGGACGCCACTTGTGTCAGCACTGTAGCCGCCAGCCACCTCAGTCGCACCGTTCACTCTTCATCTGCCGCGGCGGAGGACGCTGCCTGTCGGAAAAGGGTCAAGTACGCTTCCTTGGAGCTGCTTTACGATTTCGTACCGTTAGCAGTGGAGACTCTGGGTAGTTGGAGCAGTGAGGCGAAAAAATTTATCCAGGAGATAGGTCTAAGGATAAATAAAACCACCGGTGACTCCCGCTCCGGGTCGTTCTTGGTGCAGAGGTTGGCCATAGCTATTCAGCGCGGTAATGCTGCAAGCGTGATGGGCACCTTTGCACCGGGGGCGACCAGGGGCGGGTTATTTGATTAGTATTAGTTTTAGTTTTTAGGGTGTGACGTAATTTTATATAATTTTATTGAATAAATTTGACATACACTAATTCTATTTATATATTCTTGATTTGATGTAGGCTTAAAATTATTTTTCTCTTTTTAGTTGTGTTTTTGAAGTCGGTTGTTTGTTTTTTAAAACAATTTTATTTTTACATTTTTAGTGGTTAGTAATGATATTTTTTAAGTTTTAGCTATGGAGAGCCAAATAAACTTCACGATGAAAAAATCTGGCGTGTGCCAGGCAGGCAACCAATTGCGAGCGAAGCGAGCGGAGCGAGCTATGCGCGAGCGAAGCGAGCGCGAAAATTTTCACCGTATTTGTTCGAAACGTTTGAGCATAAAGAAGTCCAAAGCAGCACAAATTACATAATGTTTGTTGTGTCAAAACGTACTAGAACCAATTGCAAGCGAAGCGAGCTGGATGCGAGCAGAGCGAGCTATGCGTGAGCGAAGCGAGCGCGAAAATTTTCACCGTGTTTGTTCAAGCCGTTTGAGCATAAAGAAGTCCAAAGCAGCACAAATAATTTTATTATATTTGGAGTGTCATACGCCCAAAACATCCTGGGGGAAAATCGAACGAAGCGGGATTACTCCTAGCGAAGCGAGCGCGTAAATATTTTCCTTATCCGTTCGAGGGTCTTGTCTATTTATATATATACAATTTTACAGTTCCTTCTTCCACTTAGTATGACCTAAGTGGCCAAGCTCTGGTGTCGAGAGTTTTTCAAGCCCCTGATTTAGTTTGACCACTGCTTGTACTAAGAGTAGTATCCAGGACCAACAAATTAACGTGTTATCCGAAGCACAGTAACGCCCAGATGAAAATACTAAATTTTTTTATGGAAGCCTTGTGCATGGTCCCCCATCCAAAGACTGGCCGCTGGGCCATTGCTTAGCCTCGATGTTCGCTTACTTTTAGATTACTTTTGTTAGCCAGACTATAGGCTGCTAATTTTATGAGCGAAATCTGTTTTGCCGTATGAGCGCGAAGAAGTAAAATAGGTTATCGAGTTATTTGGGCATCCCACAGGAATAGCAGTCTAGTCTACCCCCTATATCAAATTTTAGCGAAATCAGTGTGTCATGTGTTATTTGGTGCATCCCATGGGAACAGTAATTATTTTCGCGATAAAAAGTAGCCTATGTGTAAACACATAGTCTAACCTTTCTTCATTCCAAATTTCATCAATGTAAGTACAGCCGTTCGAGCGTGAAGAAGTTAAAAAGATTTATATGTTATTTTGTTTATCCCACGGGAACAGTATTTTTTTTCGGGATAAAAAGTAGCGTATGTGTTAACACATAGTCTAACCTATTTTCATCTCAAATTTCCTGAATATCAGTACAGCCGAACGAGCGTGAATCTCTCTTCGGTCGTAAACATAACCTAACTTTTTAGGTTTTCCTTCGATTTCCCTAGGAATACATCAACAGATCCTATTTTGGTGACAATGGGACCAATTCAGAACCATACTCTTTCAATTAAAAAAAGAATTTTGAGAATCGATCCACAAATGGCTGAGAAATCGGTGAACATACATAAAAAAAAAAAAATACATACACGTCGAAAATATAACCTCCTCCTTTTTGAAGTCGGTTAAAAATATTAAAAATTATTGAAAAGTGCTTGATATGGTACTGAAACGTTCTTCTTTGACCTCACCTTTCAAAGAAGAACGAAGATATAGAAATTTTATTTTTTGAGGTGAGCTTACACGAGGTTAATAATTGCTCGGCGACACTAATGGAGCAGTTAATGGAGTAAATTAAAATTTAACAATAAATTGCGGCAATTATTTACTTGATGTAGTCGAGACGTCATAGTTGACGATTATTGACTAGAATTGAGCAATTTTAGTTGCCCGTGTAAGCGTAACTTTATGACTTTACTAGCTGCGCCGCACAGTGTTACTCGCATTAATCCAAAGTAAAAAGTAGTCTATGATTTGTTCCAAAAGTTAGTTAGTTATGTCTACGTCAAATTTCATTGATATTGATTGAGCTGTTTGTGAGAAATAACATTTTCAAATTATTGCTTGAATTGAAACGGTTTTATTTTTTCAGGATGAAAAGTAGTTTATGTCATAATCCAAGATTTAATCTATCTCCACACCAAGTTTAACCGAAATTGGATTTGCTGTTTAAACGTGAAAGAGTAACAAACACAATTCAAAAACTGGTGTTGGGATAAAGCTGTCAATATGGAACTGACAAAATAAAACTCACCTGTAAGACCACAGAGTAAGATTGAAAAGGTACATCCTCCAGTTAGCTTTCCTATGTATGTAGTTGTGAGACGCCACACAAACCCATGCAAGACACAACGACGCAATCAAATACGATATCATTACGATCCAGTAGTTCTTTGCCCAGCAAGATAAAGCAGACGATACCAATAGAGTCACAAATAACCCATCTATGATCATATCAGCGTGACGAGGGATGTGTGGAGGAACCTTCTTCAGTTGTTCCGCGACTGCTCGTTTCAGTGATCGATAGAAACCATCGTCTTTGAATGTGAAAGGAGAATTCCTCGGAGTTTTGGCATCTCTCACGTAGTATTTATCCAGCATCTTCCATACTGACTGCTGTATGTGGTGGCATTCAAACGCTTCTGTTATGTCGGTGCCCTGCAATTAGGTGTGGTTATAGTTTGTTATGGAACTTATATTTTAAATAGCTGACCCAGCAAACGTTGTTTTGCCTAAAAGCACTTTAATTGGTCAGGTATCGAGCAGGATAAAAAATGATTAAATTACATACTAAGATAGGGGTCTGTGATAAAAAAATAAAAGTTTAAGGTTGTATGTATTTTTAATGCCACATTATAAAAAAAATAAAACAAAAATTTCTTCAAAAAAGGGGCCTTATCACATAGGGACTTAAAAGTAGCCGATTCTCAGACTTACTGATTGCGCATATAAAATTTGGTAAAAATCGGTGAAGCCGTTTTAGAGGAGTACGGTAACTAACTTTGTGATATTGAAATTTTATATATTAGAAGAAGAATATATAGGATATATTTCACTAGAATGTAAAGTAAAAAAAAGCTCCAGTGTAAGTCGGGCTCATAGATGAAGGGTTCTGAATTATTATTTCTTTCAGCTTTCGGACTATGAGGCCATGGTGACAGACACTCAGAAGGAAAGGCAGAAGCAAAGTCTTAGCAATAGGGTCTGTTTTTAGTCAAAACTAACGTAAATCTCATTAACATGCTATTTTGGACATTTGATTTTATGAAAAAAATATATCAGATACTATAATGTTATTAGTTCTGGGAAAAAAATGCTATTTTTATTTATTTTATATAACGTAAATCTAGAAAACTCTGTGTATTAGTAGGATTTAATATTTTCAACAGGAGAAAGAAAGTCGGCGGAACTGATTAACCAACCAAAAAAAAAACTACAATTCAATGTTTTTTAACCATAATAACAACTTACCTTCGACAGTTCAAGCCATTCTTCTCCACCTGGATGTCTCTTCACAAAATCAGTCAGATCATAAAGACCATCATGAACTCTCCAAAGCCCTTCAGCGCCATCGTCCAAGGCCTTACCTTTCAACCATTGAACTGGTGTCCTTAGCCCTTCGTCCCTTAGCGAAGGGTACTTTAACTGTGGGAAGCTAACGTGTGTTATCTTCTCTTCTGCTCTCTTGTGAGCAATTTCTATGTATTCGGCATCTTTAGGCGCCATTTTTTTCGAAAGAAAATAGTTTTAGAGTATTTTTACTCTATTCTAGTTTATAAGTTATGTTTTATGTCATAACAACCTCCTTCCACGAAGTCGCTTACGCAACTAAATAATAATGCTCTGATAATTTGATTGATTATCTCTTGTACTCTCAATTGTTTTGGTTAATGCAAAGATAACTAAGTAAATACATTATGTAATTGCTTAATTCACGTTGTGAATATCGGACTTCGATGACAAAGTGGTGGCCAACATCGATAAATATAAAACTGGAAGCAGGTAATTACATAATATTTGAAGTGTTATGAATCTGATTTTTTATTAAATAAAATGTCCCATACAATAAAAGTCAGGACCCACCATCGACCGTACCCGGCTCAAAAGTGCTAATAACGCTGGCCGCGTTTCCGCGCTGAATAGCAATGGCTATCCTCTGCACCTAGTATGATAAAACATTTAAATTATAACGACCGCAATACCTTAAAAGTTTTAAAAATGCTGGGGTATTTAACATTTATCTTAAAGTTTTACAGTTTCTAGGGCTATTTTTATTTATTTTTTAAATAGCAATACTAGGTGACCCGGCAAACGTTGTTTTGATTGATCACTTAGGGGTATGGAGATCAAGCCGTTTCGGAGGAGTACGTAAACTAACATTGTGACATGGAAATTTTATATATTAGATTAATTTGAAGTGGGGGTGATGAGACCTGCACTGACATCCCGCTAGGGGCGTATTGTCAATTCCCCCCTTACCAGCCTACCCAAGCCAACTGAGCTCCTTGAAATAACGGAGCACAGCCCTGGGTCGCTGGCATACCTGTTCCACCTTTGTTGCGTCAGATGGTCTGTTCGTCTGAGGATTAACAATGGAAGTCGTTTCACAGAGTTTCATCTTGAGCTGCTATCATCAGGCTGAAACTCTCTCCGGTTTGTTTGGTAGCCTCACAGTGCAGTCGAACGTTTTCTACTGTTTCATTTTCTTCTAGATAATCCCTACATAGAGGGCTGTCCGTCTTCCCTATTTAGTATAAAGTAACATTTTGAATATAAATTAAAATATTTTTAGGATGGCTTAGGTACGCCTAAAATGACAACATTTGTTTTAAACTGAACTGCGTCGACGAACATTTTGTTTCGAGAAGATATATTTTTTCGTAAAAGACGTAAAACATTTGTTTTTTATTTAACGTATAAACGCTTTTATATATGCGTATTTTTTATTTATTATTTTATTCTTGATAGGTTTGCGTTTGAATAAAGCTAGCCTGATGTTAAGCTGCGCTGCAGTCTACGGTGTGGCACGCTTACCTAGAAGATAACTATTAACTCTACTTTTGAAGACCCCCGGAAGTTAACAATATTTCTATGAACGTATAACTATTAACGTTTATAAGCCGGCCTTAATGGTTTTAAGTTGCGTTCTACTAACCCTGTAGAAAACAAATAATGTAATAAACAAAATTACATATAGATTATTAAGTTAAATAATAGTTTATTATTTACTTCGTTAAAAAGATAAAGAAGTTTGTTATGTTTAAACATTGATAATATCATGCATAAAAACAATGACAGGCTACTTTCGTATTAATATTATTTAACTTTACAAATACGTGCTTCTGCATTTTTAACCGACTTCAAAAAGGAGGAGGTTATATATTCGACGTGTATGTTTTTTTTTTTTTTTTTATGTATGTTCACCGATTTCTCAGCCATTTGTGGATCGATTCTCAAAATTATTTTTTTAATTAAAAGAGTATGGTTCTGAATTGGTCCCATTGTCACCAAAACTGGTTCTGATGATGGACTCCTAGGGAAATCGAAGAAAAACCTAAAAAGTTAGGTTATTTTTACGCATGAAGAGAGATTCACGCTCGTTTGGCTGTACTGATATTCATGAAATTTGAGAAGAAAATAGGTAAGACTATGTGTTAACACATACGCTACTTTTTATCCTGAAAATAAATACAATTCCCGTGGGATGCACCAAATAACATATAAATCTTTTTAACTTCTTCACGCTCGAACGGTTGTACTGACATTGATGAAATTTGGAATGAAGATAGGTTAGACTATGTGTTAACACATAGGCTACTTTATATCCCGAAAATAAATACAATTCCCGTGGGATGCACCAAATAACATATAAATCTTTTTAACTTCTTCACGCTCGAACGGTTGTACTGACATTGATGAAATTTGAAATGAAGATAGGTTAGACTATGTGTTTACACATAGGCTACTTTTTATCCCGAAAATAATTATTGTTCCCGTGGGATGCACCAAATAACACATGAAACACTGATTTCGCTAAAATTTTATATAGGGGGTAGACTAGACCTTGTATAACACGAAGGTTACTTTTTATCTTAAAAGTCATTGCTATTCCCGTGGGAAGCCCAAATAACTCGATAACCTATTTTACTTCTTCGCGCTCATACGGTAATACAGATTTCGCTCATAAAATTAGCAGCCTGGCTAACAAAAGTAATCTGACGCGAACATCGAGGCTAAGCAACGGCCAGTCTTTGGATGGATAACCATGCACAAGACTTCCATAAAAAATGTGATATTTTCATCTGGGCGTTACTGTGCTTCGGATAACACGTTAATTTGTTGGGCCTGGACCACTACTCTTAGGACAAGCAGGGGTCAAACTAAATCAGGGGCTTGAAAAACTCTCGACGCCAGAGCTTGGCCACTTGAGTCATACTTAGTGGAAGAAGGAACTGTAAAATTTGATATATTAATAGACAAGACCCTCGAACGGATAAGGAAAATATTTACGTGCTCGCTTCGCTAGGAGTTATCCCGCTTCGTTCGAATTTCCCCCAGGATGTTCTGGGCTTATGACACTCCAAATATTATATTATTTTGTGCTGCTTTGGACTTCTTTATGTTCAAACGGTTCGAACAAATACGGTAAAAATTTTTCGCGCTCGCTTCGCTCGCAATTGGTACTAGTACGTTTTGACACAACAAACATTATGAAATTTGTGCTGCTTTGGACTTTTTCATGCTCAAACGGTTGGGACAAATACGGTGAAAATTTTCGCGCTCGCTTCGCTCGCGCATAGCTCGCTTCGCTCGCATCCAGCTCGATTTGCACCCAATTGGTTGCCTGCCTGGCTCACGCCAAATTTTTTCATCGTGAAGTTTATTTGGCTCTCCATAGCTAAACTTAAACAAAATATCATTACCAACCACTAAAAATGTAAAAATAAAATTGTTTTAAAAAACAAACAACCGACTTCAAAAACACAACTAAAAAGGGAAAAATAATTTTAAGCCTAAATCAAATCAAGAATATATTAATAGAATAGGAGAGTTTATTTCATGTACTTATAAAAAACTATTTACAATTTTTAGTAATCCTGTATTCTTGAAGTCGGTGCCATCAAAATAATGTTTGTTAAAAAAAACTATTTTCAATTGTCTTTCTTTGCTGGCACCGACTCCAAGAATACAGGATTACTAAAAATTGTAAATAGTTTTTTATAAGTACATGAAATAAACTCTCCTATTCTATTTATATATTCTTGATTTGATTTAGGCTTAAAATTATTTTTCCCTTTTTAGTTGTGTTTTTGAAGTCGGTTGTTTGTTTTTTAAAACAATTTTTGACTGCCTCATTGGCGTTTTCCATTAGGTATTCATACCGGAGTGTCAATCAGAGGGCCCCGGGTTCGATTCCTTGGCTTCACGTGACATGACTCTTGAACCAGGGGCCATCAGATTTATAAGCAGACTTTTTTTCACCGAGCCTCTAGCATTGAAGTAAGCTGTTGATTCATGTTTAACAGTGCGTAAATGTCGGAGTAGACCTGTGATCAAAGAGTTATGAGTTTATTTGATGTTCCAGGTGGTTACGGAATCAAAGTGGCAAAAGGAATTAGTGAAATGCTCATTGCAAATCAGAAGATAAGAGGTCACTCAGAGTAAAATTAAATAGCTTACAATATGTTAATCTAGGGTTTAATATGTATCTGAGTTGCAGCTGGTTCCTGGCAGTATAACCGGTGCTTTTTCTAGTTTTACTACCACTAAGCCGTCATTATTGTACTGCCATGAATTGCGTATTTCTTTGATTATTTCTAATATTTCTCCATGCGTAATTGCATCGATATCGGTCCAGCCGTTTGAGCGTCAAGAAGTAACAAACATATAAATGAAAATGTGTAACAATAGGATTTAAAAATTTTCTTAACTGTATTTTTGTGTTTCTGCTTTTTTCACTAGGTCAGTAATCATTGCAACTTTGGTCATTTTCACTTCTTTTTCTTCGTATGACCTAAGTGGCCAAGCTCTGGTGTATAGAGTTTTAAAGCCGCCCGAAGGCCTCTGGCTCGGCTGAACGACTGCTTGTATTAAGACACTACTGACTAACAGCCAGGTACAATTTAAAGTGTCATCGAATCCACGGTAGCGCCCAGATGAAAATACCACTTAAAAAACGACTTGTATATAGTCATCCATCCAAACACTGTACGTATCGACCGTTGCTTAACTTCGATGATCGCGTCATATCACCTTAGCTAGCTGAGCTACAGGCGCTACTATATTATCACTGTGTCAAATCATCATGACCACTATCCATGTTTCATAATATTATCGTTTTTTTTTATTTGCTCTCTTTTTAACGGCAGTGGCAAATGACATACTATAATATCGTTGTTAGACATTACATGATTAGGATAATAGTTTTTATCTAAAAACAATATTCCATTCATAAGAATAACAAACCAAGAGGCTATCAGTTATCATGCATAAGATACATGGATGGAGTGCAAATACATTGGTAAAAAAAATATGCCAAAAATATTATAAACATATAAATATGTGTGTTGTGCATTGAATTAAGTTTAATTATCTAATGTACCATCGTCTTTATAATCACGAAATCTCTTAATGTGTCTAGAATTATAATTTAGCTTAGTCACATAAGCACCAACGATAATATGCTATTTATTTAATCATTCACCTATTGACCGTTTGCATGAACAATACGAGCTCTAAAATTGTAACTACATTTAGAAAACACACGTTTACAAAATTTGAATCAAATCAGCATTAAATATTTAGTTTCGTTAAGGACATGTCACCTCAATCAAAATGGGTCATAGAGGCCCAAAGCAGAGCTATAAAGAGCGGTTCACATTCGTCACTCCCTCGCATTCTGTTTCCCTACGTACTTCCCGCTTAGTCCTCTTGAAGCATCCTAGCTGTCCTCAATCTAATTATTTCTATCATAACTCCTTTACTATCAAAGCCCTTCAGTTATGGAACGCGCTGCCACTGCCGATTCGGCAGGCCAAGTCTCTTCCCATTTTTCAGAACATGGTCTATCATCATTATATGTCCACACTGTAAGTCAATGTGAAGTTTTGTGTAGGTATAATTTGTCTTTATTTAGTATTTATAAAGTTAGGTTAGTTCTTTTGTTTATTTATTATTTGTTTTGTTTTTTTTTTTCTTTCTTTTAAGTTTGTACACCACCCTCTGTTTGTCCGTAACTTAAATCCATCCAAAGGTTGCCTGGCAGAAATCGCCTTAGGCGATAAGGCCGCCTAATGTACTACCTCTGTTATTCTTTTTCCTGATGTAACTGTTTTATTTTTTGTATTTTGGTGTGCAATAAAGTCATATTGTATTGTATTGTATTGTATGGCAAAAAAGACCCATGTCAGTTTTCCCCAGTTAAAATATCCGTCAGTTAGAGACGAAGGTCTCAAAGACCCGGTGCAATGGTTAGAGGGGAAAACGTTTGACGACGGAGATGAAGGCCTGTGGAGGGTTCATGACAAATTGTATGATTTAACAAGTTTCATGAAGAAGCACCCGAGTGGAAAGGAATGGATTCAACTTACTGAGTTAATGTTTGTTTTTGAGCATTTTATTTTTAAGACGATGATAATGTATCTTATTTGTAAAAATTTTATTTGTAAGTATGGGTTTAATGCCTGCAATAAAGAAATTTTATTTATTTTATTTTATTTTATAGAGGAAAAATCTTGAATTTACAATTGTTTTATTATAAGTCACACGTGGTAAATAATAATATCGAAAAAATTGCTTACAGACCATCTAAAGAACAGTTCTAAGAATATTCATACTTATATTAGTACCAATCAGAATAATCATTATTATGAAAAAAAAAACAGCTGGATCATAAAACAATGTTTTTTTTTTATTTTGAAGGTTCTGAACCTCAAAAGTAAAAAATAAAACATTTTAATGTCTATTTGTTTCTCTCTTTCAATAATTCTTAAGACATTGGAATTTCAAATATTTTTTTTAACTTTTGAGGTACAGAACCATCAAAATTAAAAAAAAAACATTTAGAAATAAATCTAGTTTGTAAACTAGTGTGCCAAAGATAAGTAGAGAAAACAAACGAAATATGAAGAGAAATTAATTTTTGAAAATTATTAAAATAACTTAAATTTTTAGGGTACAGATATACGAGGGTGAATCAAAAAATTCTTGGAATCGATATTAAAAAATGCAAAGATTTAAATAATAATATTTTATTTTTCTACATAATCTCCCTCCAATGCAATGCATTTAGAATAACGTTTCTAACTTCCTTATTCCTTGTGAAAAAAATATATTTTCTTGACTCTCGAAAAAGTCCTCTACGGCAGCTATAACCGCGTCGTTATCGTGAAATTTTGTTCCACGAATTTCCTCTTTTAATTTTGGAAATAAGTGAAAATCACTTGGGGCTAAGTCTGGAGAATATAGTGGGTGGTCAAGGAGATTGAAGCCAGCACAGCGGATTGCGTTGAGCGCAACTTCCGATCGATGAGCAGGAGCGTTATCTTGAAGGAACAACACGCCCAACGACAGTTTTCCACGACGTTTTTCTTTAATCGCTTCACGCACTTTCGGGATTAAATTTGCATAATAGGGTCCAGTAATTGTCTGGCCTTTAGGCATGTAGTCAATAAAAAGGATTCCTTCACTATCCCAGAACACAGAGGCCATAACTTTGCCAGCGGTAGGAGCAACTCGAAATTTCTTAATGGATGGAGAGGATGGTCGTTTCCAAGACGTGCTTTGTCTTTTAGTTTCAGGATCAAAATGGTGGACCCACGTTTCATCCATGGTGACAATACGACGGCAAAAATTATCCGAATCACGCTGGAACATTTCGAGATTACGCTTGGAAATTTCCAAACGTCGCTTTTTGTTTTCGTCGGTTAACATTCGTGGCACCCATCTTGCAGACACTTTTTTGAACCCCAGTGAATCAATTAAAATGGATTGAACACTACCAAAAGATATCTTTAGGATCTCAGCTATATGTTTTATAGTCATTCTTCTGTCTTCCTAAACCAGATTCTCAACCTTTTTGACATTTTCTTCTGTAACGGAGGTTTCAGGCCGCCCAGAACGCGGGTCATCTTTACAGCTTGATCTACCTCTTTTAAATTCAGCCACCCAGTACGCAACCGTAGAATAGGGTACAGCATCACCCCCTAATGTCTGCTGAATGTCCAAAAAAATTTCCTTCGTAGACATTTTTTTCAAACTGAGATATTTTATCACCGCACGTAACTCACTTTTATCCATAATTTAAACTTTTTACCAACTCGTTGCACAAAAAAATTTATTACATGCGAACGAACTGACAAAAACATGTGACAGTCTGCATAAATATAGTGTGATATACACTCTTTAATTTGAATATCCAACTTGATCCAAAAAGGTTTCATATATATGCACTTCTAAGAACTTTTTGATTCACCCTCGTAACTGAAGCATTCGAATCCCACAATCTAAATCTGGCAACTAAAAAAATGCTGCAGAAATTGTACGTCCACGATGCAAAAACGCTGAGAAATTCCCCATTCACATTCCGCGAAGACGGATTTTACCGGACTTTTAAAAAAGCAGCTTACGAAGAGTTGAAAAAGATACCGAAAGATGCGTCAAAAACTGCTGACAAAATCGCTGATGGGTTGTTTTTATCGCTTTTGTGCAGCGCTTTTCTTGCAAGCTGGAGTGGCGATAATTGGATGGGGAAGTTTTGGTATCTCTACGCTTTGGTTAACTTAGCTCTCCTCACTGTGATATGTCACAACTTTATTCATAGAAGAACTAACGGGAGAATGTACCTTTTTAACTTGAGCATGTGGAGTTATAGGTAAGACAAATAGGTTTGTAAGTAACTAACTTAGTCTATTGAAATTTGTGAACTTTGTTTTTGTTTGTTGTAATTACGAAATTATGAACATTTTCAAAAAATATTGAACTATTTGAAATATCATACCGTAAAACCCAGAAATAGTACCTCAACTGATATGGAAGGAAGTCAATTTCAAATATTTGATATTGAGAAGATATCGCATGGAAGTATTTCACTCGTAGATATTTTTAATATTGCATTTTGTGATCGAAAATAGCTTATGTCTTGTCCATCGTCTAAGTTATCTTTGTAATAAATTGTATACAAATCAGCCCAAAGTTTGAGCGTAAAAAAGTTGTAAATATACACTCGTACAAACTTACATTTTAATAAGATTGGTTTGTACCAAAGTACGTTGTTTACATTTTAACATACAGCAAAGTTTCTTAATATTGAATTAACTTTCTCAGATTCAGTTTATTTTAAACAATTCAGGTACAAAAATACACCTATGAATGTCAATTTACAATATTAAAATGTCAATTTACACTAAAACAATGTCAATTTACAATATAAAAATGCCAATTTACAATATTAATATGTCAATGTTAATAGTATTCTTTAAGGAAGTATTCTTATTAACAAATTATTTTTAGAATTTCAGAGACTTCAGAGTGTCCCATGTGATTTCCCATCACCTCTTCATAAACACGCTCATGGATTTGGAATTAAGTTCACTCCAGCCATTCTTGTTTTACACTCCACGGTTGGAAAAACCATTGCATGCCAAACTGGGTTTCATTACCCAACTTTTCTACTTCCCCTTCGTTTTTCTGTTGAGTTTCGCCAAGAGGTAAGTGATTAACTACACTTTGAAAGTCGTTTAAAGCCTTTTTTTAGCATTTTGCTTGTAATTTTCGTTAGAAAAAAGATGTAGGCGTTATTAAATGTCACGTGATTTGTAACTTACGGGTTACATACATTCATGTAAATTGTCTTGAAACATATAGTGTTTTTTTTTTACTACAAATGCAATCTTGACGTAAGCGTTGCGGTTGTGTTAAGACACGTTATAAACAACTTAAATAACAGTGACAGTCTTCTCAGACTACAAAATTTGTTTTAGGAAACATTTACAAACTCAACAGGTTTACTTTAAACTTACAATATGAAATTATATTGGAGAGTGTTATATTTGATCATGATTGATATATTTTTTTTGTTGAAAAATCACGTAACCGCGACTAAGAAAACTTCTGCTATCTTTACAGCGCCATCTAGTGGCAGTGTTTAGAACTCAGACTATTCTGAGGTTTAGAACTACAACAACCCGGGATTCATACATAAGTAGAAATGTTGTGTTGTATTGGAGACAGAGGAACAGACAGACGAGCGGACAGCAAAGTCTAAGGGCGCCGTCAATACTTGAACTTTAAAAAGACATCATAATATGAGACAACAGTTCTATTTAAAAATGGTTTTAAATATAAATAACATTTAATACAGCACTCTAACTAGGCCGGCACCTACTTTGTTGTACCTACAATAAAATTCACAACACAACGCTCACAACCTGAAAGTTTATTGGAGTAACACTAATATATGTTTTCATATTCCGCTTGCAGACGTACAAAATTGCATCTTGAATGTATGCACTGTTATATTTAAAAGCATAGAAAAATACAATAAAATAAGAAGCTACCTAGAATACTTTATTTTTTATATTCTTTATTTTTTTATATTATAGTTACTAATTAATTGACTTTTTGCACACCGCATATGCGGTATGCGCATATGCGGTAGCCTACAAGGGACATTTTATATTATTTTCCATGTTTTTATATTACCTGTGGCTACGCAAATAAAATTATTTCATTTCATTTCATTTACTTGTACGTAAACAGTGAAGTAATAATTCTAAGTTCGAAATAATTTTTGCATCGTTAACGGAAGGAAAGAAACAAAAAAAGTTTTAATTGTGCCAACACAAACCTTAAAAATAAGAAATAAATGTTAATAATAGGTATAAACAATCATAGGAACGTATTTATTAACTTTATAACATATTTTATTCCATGCACGTCAAAATGACACATATACATTAATCAATTTATTTACCCAATTTTCAAATAATTAAATGAAAAATAATATAACAATAACATATAATGTTCCCCATCAGAGTGATGCAATAGTGTGTATATAAATATTGTCAAGTTATTAGTGCCAAAAAACTGACTGCGTAACTTATATTCAGCAGTAACTATCGAAGACTGCTACTTGTATTTTATACTAGAAATGTAACTCATATAAAATATGTTATACATATATGTTTTCGACCATGACAAAAAAAAGCTTTATTTCAGATACAAGATCCATAGTGCACAAATAGAAATGCTAATAATAAAAGTTAAAATAGAACATCAGGCAGCAATATCCAGCCATCGATTATACGTTGCAGACTGCAGCTGCCGGTCCGCTAAACTCCTTACAATATAATTTTTACAGATATCAATTCTGGATACGAACGACGCGAAATGAAAAAATATATATATACGCGCTCTTTTTGGATAGCACCATGATGAAATTTGCGAGAAACGAGAATTTCCACGTTACCAATAAATATGGAGCAAACTTTTTACTGTAACTAGTTTAAAAACTGAACTTAAGTAGTGAGGTAACACATCTTTGCAATGCAAAACACAAAAACCATCTACCGTTTCCCGCAATCCCTTTCGGAGCGTTTCGGCAAAAAGAAATCTCTTGCCGGGCGGAAAACCTGTCCTTTTATGTTGAGTAAACTCACAGAACTCCAATTGAGGAGTGCCACTCTCATATTATGAAGTGTGAAGCAGCTATAAAGACATATAAAGAGTCTCCACACCTAAATAACTACGAGTACTATTATTTCTTCGAATAGTAAACCTCGCAAACAAAATTTATTGAATCGTTATTTGTACCAAAAACATTGTAATCACTTATCTAAACAACTACTTGACCGTAACTTTGCAGCTGCCTTACGTCCCACAGGTTGTGAAATCAATACCAGCCAATTAACTGGAGTTTTCGATTAAGGAAAAAATATCACGGTGGTAGAGAGACTCCGATGGCTCAAATACTCCGATGGCTTGGACACCTGGTAAGGATGGGGGAGGATCGGGCCGCTAAGAGAGCCTACCTAGGGAAGCCGGAGGGACGCCGTCCAGTTGGCCGCCCACGGTACCGCTGGAGTGACGCCGTCGAAAGGGACCTTGGCGAGCTTCAAGTGGCTGACTGGAGAGGAATGGCGCAACACCGTGACGAGTGGCGCCGTCTGGTGTCGGAGGCCAAGACCCACTTTGGGGTTTTCGTGCCGGAGCAGTAAGTAAGTAAGTGTACCGAGAAAAAGAAAATGCTAAAAAATACCTTTTAATTTTTACTGGTAATGGGCTTGCGCTTGATCACAATTCACCTAATGGTAAGCAATATTGCAATCTAAGGTGGAGCGCGCTTAGCCAGAAGAAACCGGTTCATTCTTGCCTTGAAAACCGCTAGATTATAGTTATCGGGGAACAGGGAATTTGGCTAAGAATTCCACACTTTGGCGGTACGCACAATGAAGGTGGAGGCAAACCGCTTATACCTTACAAATTATTTGTATATCAAGATCCGTGAAGATAGGATCAAAATTTCGATCTTGACGTAAGAAACAACTTACAAACATATTATGAACAGTGAAAGCAAATTTGCAAGTCACGCGGCACAGAGACGCTTCACTCGCTCTGACAAATTCCTAACGCCTTCAACATTTATCTTACAAATTCATGTCTTTCAAAGACAGACGAAGAATGAATTGCTCTGTTCAACATACTGAAAACTCGAGCACTTGAATTGCTGGAGTGGATTGAAAAGACAAATTGTTGTACTCGTAACTCGTACTAATGTTTAAATACTTAGAAGAGCCTCGGATGGCACTCTTAGCGTTCCAGAATTCAACACGTTTTGTGCTCCTCTTACATTTTGGGCCATTTTGCTTGGTCCATTATTGCCATGTTTTGGGCCATAGCACCCAGATCTACTACTACAGCCAACAAACTAAGTTAAGTAAAACCGTGTCGGGAATCGAACGCGGAACCTTCTGATTGGCAGTCTGGCACGGTAAACCATTACGCCAACGAGATCGTCATGTTCATGGTTGGTATGGTCTTTGTAAGTAATTATTAGTATTTAGTCTTTCCTCTTATTTTTACTTATCCTTGTCTTATAGTCATTTTTTTATGATGAATAGGCTCACGTTTACCGCGGATTCTCTGATGTTAAGCTTTATTGTGGTCTTTACTCTCTTTCCCATCCTAATGTTACTTAATAAAACTCTTAGCAATAAGACGACCAAAAGTGTCACGATGTGTATCAAGAGCATTCTTTATTACTTATTTAATAATAGATGGTTGATTCTCTTTCACTGTTTGTTAAAAATTATTAAACCAACGAATCAAACTTAATCTTAGATATTGGACCAATAATCTGCTTTTGCATTAATGCTGGGCCATATGTGCGCGCCGTAGTTGGCCCAACGTGTATCGTGATACAAACATTTGAAGATGAGATACAAGCAAGAGCATTAATATTTCAACAGGGTGTAAAGGTGAAATGTAGCATTCATCGTTGTGAGTGTCATTCGTATGCGGGCTGTGGGAATCTTTTACTCGTAGAAGTCAAGCGAAAACACGATTCTTTTAGGAATGATAGATTTTGACTTACAAAATTTAAATTTTTTCCAAAATTTTGCCGATATTTCATCATTATATTAAGTTGTAATTTTTATGAATGTATGTATGTAGAATAAATGTAAAATCGAGGTTGGATTTTGCAGTGAAAGCTAAATCTTATATATAAAATTTCCGTGTCACAGTGTTTGTTACCGTACTCCTCCGAAACGGCTTGACTGATATTTACCAAATTTTATATGCGTATTCAGTAGGTCTGAGAATCGGCTACTGTACAATATTTAGAAATAATTATTAAGGCAAAACAACGTTTGCTGGGTCAGCTAGTAAAATATATAAAAAAATACTTATACTTGTATTATTAACTATGTTATTATTACCACAATTCAATACAACACAAGTTATACATTATTCAGCGTATATTTTTGCAATTTGTACCACACGTCACTACTACACCAGCGTCGCATAGCATTTGAACAGCGTTGTACACACTCAGTAACTATGAGATTCAAACTGTTCTATACTATTATAGTGAAACTACTTTAAACATGTCACAGCACGCCCCTAACAGGAGTATGAAATATAATACAACACCACCGCGAGAGCATTCTAAAAGCCTTTGTCCACCATGTGCGATATTTTACAGATATGGTCACATTCACTCGTATTACATATTACACAATAACGCTTGGAATGGAGAAAGAATTTACATCTCTTGGCACAAAGAACTTGTCTTATCCTTATTTGTGATGCTACTTGCGTACCTTCGCATCTTGCATTCCAGCTACTCAAAGAGTGGCTTATGATATTATAATTATTAGTCACCTCCATAGAGGTGGCTGCACTCAATAAGCACCACAAATATTCTGCCCTGGAATCGGCGTACGAGTTTGTGCCTTTTGCTGTCGTGGCAAAGTGGCAGATCCAAGGAGGTAGAAGCAAAAAAATGGATAGGTATTTCACATGTACATTTATTAGTTATTTACTAATAAGAGCTGGCGCTTACCTCGGCCAACGTATAAGCTTGGCGATCCAGCGAGGTAATGCCACCAGCATTTTAGGCAACTTACCCGCGGACACTGACTTAGATTTAATCTACTATTTTTGTAAGGTTTTTGTGTGTGTGTGTGTGTTTTAAGTTAATTGTTAAATATAATAAAAACAGATAAAAATTATTTTATACAAAAATTGTCGTTATTTACTTAATTATTATAAGTTCGTTCAACAAGCCAATCTCTTATTAAAATAAAAAAAAAACAAAGAAACACGTAATAACTATAAATTATACCTAGACAAGCCGACCGTTCTTGTTAAAAAGAAAAAAAAAAGAAAACCAAAATCGCCCAATCTCCCAAACCTATCTCAAAACTTTTGACATCGCTTTTTTATTTTCAGCTTCACTGAGCCCGGCCCTTCACGAGTGAACGATAAAAATATATCATTTTGTGATATAATTAAATTTTATTGAAAGAGCCGTGATAATTTAAGGTCACGATCACCGATGTCCCGAAAATTGACAGCGGCCGGTTGTAAATCAAGTTGCTCGTTGAATTGCGAATGGGAGTACAAATTCATGACTAGAATCGTAAGCGGTTGGATTCAACTTGTAATTTTAGCCAATTTTAGATCATTACCAAACAAATTGGACGGCGAGTAACTTCGTTGAGTACTTGATTAGAATAAAGGTTAATAGAAAAATTAGTACTCGAATAAGAAATGGAATAATAATAAATATAATATGTAATAGTGTACAGTAGCCAATAGTATTTAGTCATAAGTAGTATTGTAATAGTCAATAATATTGTAAAGACACTGTCTAGTTTGAAAAATGACTAAATTACTAAAATAGCCATAAAATATTGGGGTTGGTGCTACAAAAGTAAAAATTTTAGGCTGTAAGTTTTTTAATGCCACATTCTAAAAAATAAAAACAAAAATATCGTCATAGAATAAAAATAAAATATTAAGGGTGACCAACCCTTATCACTTAGGGGTATGGAAAATAGATAGTAAACCGTTCTCAGACCTACTGAATACGCATATAAAATTTAGTAAAAATCAGTCAAGCCGTTTCGGAAGAGTACGGTAACTAACATTGGGATATGAACATGTAAATTTTATATATCAGAGAATATATCGCCGTCCCCGGAGAATAAAATGATAACTGCAAAAACTCAACTTTTCAGGAGAGCCAAAAAACATGTTTTTGTTAATTTCTCAAAAAGTACTAGTCGGAGGCAGATGGTTCTTACCTTTATGTAAAGCTAATTTTTTATGCATACATAATATTTCAATAGAACACATATATAATATAACATAATAAAGATATTAAAAAAATAAGAAGTTAGTCAAAATTAATCATCAGTTGAGTTGTATAATGTCTCTTATCATTTTATTCTCGGTACTTTTTAGTCAAAGTTTGATATTGTATCACTATCTTGTCATTTTATTCGGTAGTTTATTAGGGTACAATTGAAGATGATATTGCATTAATATCGTCTTATTCTCCTTATCATTGTCTAACTCTATGTTGTTTAAAAGCTATTTCAATAAAACTTTGTGTGGTAAGTATTCACAAATCCTATTGTTATATTAAATTTCGGCCATCATGCCTCAGAATCTGGTCATGTTTTGACACAAAATATTGAAAAGGACATAGTTTTTACAAAACCAAAAAAAACGGTAATTTCTATTGAGTATTATAAGTTAACACTAATGAGCTATTTTCTATAATAGTAAATAAAAATCAGACTTGAAATCACAAATCACTTTGTAAGCGTCTGGATAACTTAATTTGTTATATGCCCTACTTTAAAAGCCTAATGAGATCATCATGCAAAGCCTTGCTATAAGAAGAAGCTCAGAGCATAACACTTGCAATTCGAGCACATGGTTTGGGATAGAGCTTGATATAACCTATTGACTCATACGTAACTTTGTGGAAATCCATTGTAAATGGAAGAAAATCTGAAATATTTGGTGTACTTCTGCTGTCATCTGAAAACAAATTTACACTGGCACTAATTGCTATTAGATTAGACGAGCAGCCATCACTGACCACCCGTATAGACCGTTCTCTCAAATATTCGGAACACACACAGAAACCAGAGGGCAAACCGTAGGAGGACCTGTCAAAAGCCTTAGAAATGTCGAGAGAAACCGCTAGAAATTTTCCGAATTTCTCGATGGTGAATTGCTCGATGGTGATAGCGAATTTCTTGATTTTCCAGATGTGAGTGGCAAACACTAGAAGGTCCCCAGTAAATCGGTTCCGGCAAAAGCCATATTGTCGATCACTGAGGAGGTCATTCGCTTCTAGGTATGCCAGGAGCCTGCGATTCAGAACATGTTCCATACTCTTACAGAGTACGGACGTTACTGATATGGGCCTGTAGTTAGCAGGGTCGGCAGCGAGGTACAGGGCAGAAGTTAGCTTCGACCGCTTTAGCTAGGGGCCAGAACACTTTACTACCCGCCGGGTACGAAGCCACTTTGGTCCCTATTCGGCCAATATGGTCAAAACGGGCCTTCTGTATAACCTTTTTGCAGGACTTGGCAGCCTTATTAAAAGCTCTCTTTTTATCACGAATATCAGATGCCTTACGCTGCCGAGTTTCAGCCCAGGCTTGGTACGCCCGATGTTTTTGTGCCTTAGCATGTCCACATTTAGGCCCAAACCATGGGCGAGCCTTACATGAAGATGGTGCGTCAGAAATAGGGATAAAATATTCCATGCCCTTACGCAACACATCGCCAAGGGAAGGATGCAAAGAAA
Organism: Mellilla xanthometata; assembly: GCA_035578125.1. Taxonomy (NCBI): domain Eukaryota; kingdom Metazoa; phylum Arthropoda; class Insecta; order Lepidoptera; family Geometridae; genus Mellilla; species Mellilla xanthometata. Next base: position 2,375,353 of record JAPUBQ010000039.1, on the reverse strand, counting down.
GATCGCATCTCATCCAAGTCTGCTGACTTGTATCGCCACAGCCGCCTAGAGCCTTTTGGGCTAGGATCTGGCAGGGAGTAGACAAATACAGACTTCACCAAACAGTGGTCGGATCGACCCAGTGGCGATGAAATCGCCACTGAGTACCGGTCTGGATCAGTTGTTAACAGAAGGCCTTAGCAATAAGGTGTATGAGAGTCAACGTCGGTTACCCGTGTGGCTCCTTGCCTCCAGCTGGGTGAGATCTAACGTACGGGGAAAGTTTCCTAGTCTCTCGTCCAGCATGGTTGGTGTCTAGGTATGGATACAGCCATTCCTGGTGATGGCCACTAAAGTCCCCTAATAACACAAGCTGAACCGACGGGCACTCCTGTTGAGCTTCATCCGCCCTCTCGCTGAGGTAGTCAATGAGCCTAGTTGTCTCCAAATCTTCGCTGTGCGACCGGTAGCCATAGGCATAGAGAATTTTCTCCACGCCTGTGTCCACCAGTATCCATAGCACCGTGAAGCTGGGATCTTCAAATTTACGGAGACGCAGAAAACAGATGTCGTCACGGGCGTATAAGCATACGCCCGCGCGTGGTTTGAAGTTGTGCTCCAGGGTGTACCCTGGGTAGGAAAGGTACGACACGTCGGACGGACATCTCATTTGGGTCTCCGCAAGAAACAATAGGTGAGGTCTGTATGTCTCAAGATGGTAGTGGACAGAAGCGAGATTTGAGTGCAACCCCCGTATATAGTATTAGTATACAGAAGTGCACTTTTAATGAGAGGGTGCGAAACCGCTGTGTAACCTTTTAATAATATTGTTTTTTATCATGTTTCAAGAGGAAATGGTAGGTAAAAGGCAGCAGTTGCAACGAGGCATTCCATGTACTGACTGCTCATGAGTTATCTTTTCACGCTTTTAAGGTTGTATGCTTGTTTTGTCTAAAAATTCTGGCACTAGATGAACCCCTTGCGGGTTGGTCTTTTATTCCTACTAGACTGTGATATTCATTGTTTTCTTCTCCTAGTCTTAGATCCTGATGATTAGGTATCTTGCTCATAATATTATCAATGACCGTTTGTTTCGACAATATACTATCGGAAGTATTATTGGATGTTACATCTAAACCAATAGCTTCATTAGATGGTGTTGTTTATTTTTTTCAACATCAACATCGTATATTAATAGTACTATAATATGAGAATGACGACTGATTGTCATTATAGAATATTTTATTTTGATTTATTTTTGAGGACAGCTCTGTTTTATTGTCCTTGATTGCAAATACATATTTGAATAAGTGTTGAATAAAGGTATGTGTAAATAAACAATAACACTTCGGGAGAATCCCTGCCAATTTTGTAGCTGCCATTTCAAACTATTACCATAACTTCTAAGTGAAAGCAGAGCATGACAATATGTTTTGCACCACGAATAGTTTTACTAACAGAACATTATACGAAGCGCACAGATTGTTTTGTACGAGAATAAAATGATAACTGCTATTATCATTATCCAATCGAATATTTTTTACGAGAATATAACTTCATGACTGTTTGTCATACGTATAAGTTAAAAAATATTTTGATAATATAACAATACAATTATATTCTTGTAAATTCAGGCATGGGTCTAATAATCGAATAACATTGTAATTTTTTATATTTCCGTAAATAACAGTATTAGAGTCACGAAAAAAATTTAGCAGATGTATCAGCACCCACAGATATCAAAAATGGAATAACACTAAAATGAAGATAATGGCAGTTATCATTTTATTCTCCGGGGACGGCGATATATTGCTTTATAGTTAATTATAAATGATTTTTATGCATAATAAAACTATTTTCTTTCTTTATTTCTTTCAACAATACCAATTAAATAGCTTGAACCTGGTATAAAAGAAAAGTTGGAACATGTCGCGGACGCCTGTTCTTTTCTACTTCTTCTAGTTTGGAGTTCATTTAGAATTCATAAAGCAATCAGGAGTTTCTTGGTTCCGTACTCTACGTAATTATAATTCGAGGAAAATGCATTTCTAGGGTTCCATACTCAAAGAGTACCAACGGAAACCTTTATTTAGACTCCGCTGTCCGTCTGTCTTCAATGTTTGTATTGCTAGGATTACAACACGCACATTGTAACACTGACTTAAGTTATTGTCAAATAAAGACAGGTTAAAGAAAAAAGAAATGAATTGTCTATCCGTCTATCATCAGGCTATATCATAGGAATCGTGATAGCCGAAGAGTTGAAATTTTCACCGATGGTGTTTCTGTTGCCGCTTTAATAACAAAAATTAATCAGAATATAATAAAATGTAAGGGCTTCTTTTAAGTTTAAACAGAAAATAAAAAGTGTTTTTGAAAGTAATTCCTTTTATGATATAAGCGAATATATGAACATAGGGCTTGCAATATCATTTTTCATGCGTAAAAAGTAGTATTTTTAAATTTAATAGAAATGACAGACAAGTGCTATTATGTGTAGTACTTAATGGGGAAGCATATTTATTTAATGAAATTTGTAAGTTTATTTGATTTAATCTAACTAGTATTTTTAAGTATTGTTACGGGAAGCGGGTACGAGGATAGGAAAGAAAGACTGGTTCTAGATTAGTACCTTTATTGACAGCAGGGTACTGTCACTATCATTTTACTTCACTACCTTTTTTCTTCTTCTTCTTCTTCATCTTCTTGTATTGTTTTTTAAACGAACACTGACTTCCAAACGAATACTGAATGAAGACCGCGCGCTGGTCCGAAATCCCTTCGGCTCGACAAAATCGCATCTAAGATTTGAATTAAAAAATCAAAATAATGATTCTAATTTTAAATTCTATCTTCCTCTCGCTCACTCTAAACTTCCATTAATTCAAAGTCCGAACACAGCAATGACGTCATCACGACGCGCAAAGGCTGTCTGTCTACGTCACAGTATTAAGTAATCATTATGTTATTTATGGATAATAAAGTTCTGTAACCATATACTCGTAAAACGGCAAACGCAAGGATAGAATTGCTACTTGCCAAATATTCAGTCGGCACAAATGGAATCAGCTGGCGAACATAGTGGTATCAAAGCGGTATTAAATATTCACTCACACATGAAGTGAGATTGCAATTTGTGTTTAAATTTAAATCAAACAGCGCCGCGAAGCGTGTCTGACTTATTGGAAATTTACAAACATAGATTCTCGTACAGTCGTTTCCATGTTCTATACTTAGGGTAAAAACGTCTGGAAAAATACTTTTTCACTGACTTTAGCTTCTTCTTCTTTCTTGCCTTATCCCACTAAGTGGGGTCGGCAGCAAATTTTCCTCTTCCACTCTCCTCTATCAGCCGTCGTCTCTACACTCACTCCTTTCACTCTCATGTCCTCATTCACACACTCCATCCACATCTTCTTCGGTCGGTCTCTTGCCCTTCTTCCTTGCACTTCCATTTCCATACCATCTCCTCTCTACGCATCACATGCCCATACCACGCTAACCTCCCACTCTTTAGTTTCTCACTCACTGGTGCTACTTTCAAACTTCCTCTAATATACTCATTCCTTATTTTGTCCATTCTTGTCACTCCACACATCCATCTCAACTGACTTTAGCATAGGAAGTAAATTCAATTAAACTAAAATTCGGTACCTATAAGGTAATCACGGGACTGCTACCAAGCCTCCGCTGTCTATCTGTCTGACACCAGGCTGTACAATGCTGTATCTCATTAAACGTGATGGCTAGATAGCTGAATTTTTAGTAGGTAAAAACTGGACCCTATTACTAAGACTCCGCTGTCTGTCTGTCTGTCTCCAGGCTGTATCTCAGAAACCGTAATAGCTAGAAAGCTGAAACTTTCACAAGATATGTACATATTTCTTGTGCTGCTATATCAACAAATACTAAATATAAAAAAAAAATATTAAGGAGGGCTCCCATACAATAAACGTGCTTGAGCGTGTTTTTTGTGCTCTTTATTAATATCGGTATCAGGTAGTGATTTAAAATGTTCACAGATTATATAAATATGTTTACTTTACAACTTGTTGTTTGTACCTACTGTAACTGGTCTTATCAATGAGAGACAACTTTTGACCTACCAAGATTGTTTTTTTTTTAAGAAATTTGCACGTGTAATATATAATGTTACCAGCCATTTTTAGTTGGCGTCATTTTAATATTTTCATGATTTTTGGGGCGTTCCCCAAAATTAATTTATATCAAAATGTTATTTTATATTTCTTAGAAACAGAGTCATGCTTTTACAAAAATTATAAAATGAATTGAAAAAAAAGAAAGTAAGAAGAATAATACACAAGAAACATAAAAGAAAACATTTACGTGGCACAAATATGTATGGGGGCTATCAAAAGACTTTTTTGCCATTTTTAGATTACGATGCGGAACCCTTCATAATCGAGCCCCACTCGCACTACCATTTTTTTAAACTTAAGAAAAACTTGTGATTTTCTTAAGTTTAAAAAAAATGGTAGAGACTTGTGTCTGTTATAATCCTTCATCTGCAAAAGAGTTCGCTTAATAATAAAGATGAAAAGCATTCCGAAACATTTTGTACTTTTTACAAAGTACTGCTAGAAAGATCACGTTTTCCTTTGAAGCCTGATTGTTCGCCATATTCTATCAGTCGAACAGCATTGCTTATAACTCCAGAATGAGTTTCTTTATTTTGTAATCCTACGGGGCGTCTCTCGCACGATCCTTGGCAATATGAATCAGCGATTATGGAACGAGAATAGGTGAAAGTGGTAAAGAAGTGAACTTTAATTTGAAGTAAAATGTGTTTACAAATACAGAAAAATATTTACTGATATAATGTGCCAAACTTCAACATTGCTTTTAAAAATATCATAAAAATAAAATCAAATATAGATTTTTAAATTCTTTATATTTTTAGGGTTTCGTACCTAAAAGGTAAAAACGGGACTCTATATTACTAAGCCTCCGCTGTCTGTCTGTCTCCAGGCTGTTTCTCAGAAACCGTAATAGCTAGAAAGCGGAAACTTTCACAAAGTATGTCTTTCTCGTGCCGCTATAACAACAAAATATACTAAAAATAAATATTTAGGGGAGGCTCCAATACAACATTGGTACGGAACCCTTCACGCGCGAGCCGACGCGGACGACATCATCATCATCATCAGGCCAATTATATTTATTTCTGCAGGTCCAAGATTTGCAACAATTTGAATTGCAAGACATTTTTTATGTCAACTTTTACCAGAGTAGCGCGGGAGTATTATAAAATTACCAGAAAATGTGGATAATTCACTACATTTACCGTGGTATTTACGGTGATTATAGATAATTACCGATAGCTTACATTTACCGTAGCATAAAAAGGTAGTCCCCCGAGTACCGGACACTTAAAGAAAAATAGTATAAAATAATATGTTTTACTAAGTTTCTTCTTCTAAACTATCGCGCTATGTGCTGTCCGGCGCTTAGGGGATTCCCCCTATGTATACAGCGAACCAAAAATCAAAGCGAAAATTTTAAAAAAATTCGCTTCTGTTCTTTTCTTCATTCATTCTCACTATTATAGCGTTACAAAATTCATGAGAGTTGCAACCGAGCGTATCTTTTATCGCATTTCAAGTAATACGAGAATGGTTTTGTTGAAGCTTTTATCAGCTTTAATGATGGGAATAAAAATTATATTAAAAAGTAATTTTAATCTCTCACCAAGCACCGAACAGTGTGTTCCTGCAGACACTTTGAACGCATGTAATACCAGACTAGGCATGCTCCACCTTAGACCAGAGTGTCGTAAGCTGCTGGTCAGATGCCAAGCTGTGAGGAGTAGAAATAATTGGTCAAGTGAGAGTGAGACTCGTGCGTAGAGGGGGCATTATATAAAATGGCAAAAACACGTATTTTGTACGGAAGCCTCCATAAAATAAAGGCAATCTGTAAGAATTAAATTTGAATAAAATTGTAGCTGCTTGTAGTAAATTATGAGAATATATAATACTATATGTGTAAATGTAGGCATTAGACAAAATAAAACATTTTTATTTACTTGGTTTCGCTAACGAGTAAAAATTACTTTCAAAATTATGACACGAAAAACATGATTAATAAGGACACCAATTAAAAAAAACATTCATTCAGTTTTTCTATTTTATTCATGAAACTTTTGTTAATTGAGCTGCCGCATTAAAATTATTTTCTAAATTATGACACGAAAAAACATTATTGATTATGACAAAAAAATATTAAAAATACATTTATTAGTTTTTTTTTTAATATTTTAATGATGAAACTTTACTTAGTTTCGCTGCCGAGCTAAAATTAGTTTCAAAATTCAAACATGAAACATTAGTAATAATGACACATAATTATGAAAATGAATATAATTAATATTTTAATATTGTAACTCATCACCAAACGCAACGGAAATAAAAGAGTTGTAATTAAAAACTACCACCTTGCGCATTGCAGTGGAAATGCAAATTTCACCGCCTAGCTTCAATTAGTGCGGGAAATCATATTCAACAATTCAAAAGTATGGTTTCCCTCCAATTAGGGAAGTTGTGCCCATCTTTTTCCGAGACACTTTTAAATGAAAGACTCTCAATAGTCTAGTATGGTGGACGATATTTAAAAAAAAAAATATATAATTTCCATGTCACAATGTTAGTTATCGTACTCCTTGGCAACAGTTTGCCCGATTTTTACCGAATTTTATATGCGTAAACAGTAGGTCTGAGAATCGGCTACTTTCTATTTACCGTAATCCTAAGTGATAAAGCAAAACAACGTTTGCCGGGTCAGGTAGTCTAATATTTAAAATTTCCATGTCTTAATGTTAGATACCGTACTCCTCCGAAACGGCTTGACCGATTTTTACCAAATTTTATATGCGTATTCAGCAGGTCTGGGAATCGGCTACTATCTATTTTTCATACCCCTAAGTGATAAGGGTAACTGTACTTAAGGCAAAGCAACGTTTTCCGGGTCAGCTAGTTTATTTATCTTATCTTATATCTTTAATCTTATCTTATATCTTTAAATGAGCAATTCTTGTATATAATTGGAATCTCGGAATGGGCTCCAACGATTTTCATAAAATTTAGTTCATAGGGGGTTTTTGGGGCGATTTTCTAGCTACGAAACATTTTTAAGAAATGTCATTTAAAAAAAAAAATACCGTGCAAAGCTAAGAAAGGAAGAGTAAAAAAATACAATTGTCGCTTGGAATTTGTACAAATTCACACATAGCTGAAAAAACAAGTCCTTGGTCATTGGGATCAATGTACAATACGCCTCCTGCGCGTTGTCAGTGCAGGTCTGATCGCCCTCATCATAGAATAAGAATAGTGCTGGGATATAACCAGGGGCCGTTTGATTGAAAAGCAGACGTTTTAACCATCAAGCCACACTGGTTTTTATGTTCATATTAAATCTTTTAAAAATGATCAATCATTATAATAGAAGTTTTAAAGTCATGTAAAACGAAACTTATATTTTGCTTTGCTCTTGATTAATTCAATTTGAAATTGAATAAATCAAAGTTAAAACGTTTTGTGAATAAAAATATGTTAATTATGATGTTTAACCAACTATATTAAGTCCTTGCAGTTTTTTTTTTATTATTTTGGTTTTAATCCAATAAAATAATCATATAAAACACTCAAAGTTAAGCCCTAAAAGATATTAAACGTAAACATTTGCATAGTAAATGAGAACGGTGTTTATTTTTATCTGCCCTTTCAGACTGATTCCTACGCCCACATTCACTTAACTTGTCAAAGGGCTCGCGAATCCCTCCCTCCAGCAAACTATTGATTTTATTCCTATGTAAAATATTCCTACTATATATTATTATAAAAAATAATATGCTTAAAATATTATTCCATTATAAAAAAGGCCAGCTCAGACAGGATGAGATTACCTATAAAATGACGTTGATAAAAGATATATCATAGTATATAAAAGCACACTAAGATCTTCTTAGTTTATCACTAAGATAATCTTAGTGTGAATACACACTAAGATTTGAAAGAAGCCTTTTCTTTCTTAAGTAGGTAGGTATATAAGAACAGAATATGTACTACATTATAAAAATCTTTTTATTTTTACACAAATTTACAACTTAAAACCAAACGATAACATTACATTTATTTAAATTAAGAATAATAAAGTGAAAATCACAATAAAATTATTGACAATCGATCGGAAATAGAATTTTGACTTATGTATAGATTCTTTATAGAATCTCTAATACATTTTATGTCGTAACAAGAATCTGTCTTTCTTAATAACCGAGGGTTTCTTAAAAATTCTAAAATATCGTCTTCAAAAGCAGACCATTAAATTTTACCTCCAAATATAACCAAAACACCCCCCCCGGTTATTAACAGGCTATCTGATTCATATCGCTTATCCGAGATTAAGTTCGGTAGGAACAAATATTTCGCTGAATTTTTCGCTTCATTTCGGCGTAGATTTACATTTCCTTACGCAAGCACTTACTCGCATTGTGAATTTTCAATTACTTTACCCTCCCATTTATTTACACTTTTTGCGAAATTGATATGCCTCTCAGAAGGAACATTTTAAACGTAAGTGAAATATTTCGTTTCGCTTATCGTAGTAGTGTGGGGTAAGTGTAACCTTTAAAATAGGCAGATTAAATTAAAGGCTTAATCTAAAACTTTACAAAACTAAACCTAAAAAGACCAGGGGTAGAGGCAAAGGTGCCTAAAATACTAGCAGCATTGCCACGTTGGATGGCTATAGAAAAAAAGATGATTAGATTCTGACCGAAATAAAAGCCGAGCTTGGCAAGTTCTCCATACAGCTACAAGGCGGCCAGTTCCCACGGTCCCGTTTTTATTTTAAATTACTTGTTTATCATCAGCCCTTCTGAGTCCACTGACTGCTGGTTAAAAGCCTCTCCCAAGGAACACCACGCGACCCTTTCCTGAGCATATCGCCTTCATCCACTACCCGATTTTTTGCGTATATCATCGCTCCACCTTCTTCTTTCTTTCTACTATTAATTACTACACACTTTTTTATAATCACAGTCTAAACTTTTTATCAGAAAACTAAAAATAACTACAAGTTTTAACGTTTAATTTTTATTCTGGTAATTATAAAATCTGTATTTACACGAAACAAACGGTCACACTTACTTTTTTTTTTAAAGTAATTGTGACCGTTTGTTTCGTGTAAATATATAATATGCCTTACGATAACAGTTTACAAAGTACAATAAAATCTGTATTTTTATTTTTTACAACTGATTGGTTTGCGTTTAACAACAGATTACCTGGGGTTAAGCTGTAGTCTACAATGTTACAAGCTTAAGAAAGCACCTACTGTCTTTACATTTGAATGAATACCTATTTTACTCTCTATATTTTATGCAACGTCTAACTACAACTACAGGTCAAAACCTGTATGAAGGAACTAGGTATTATCCATCTAGATAAAATCGGAATCTAACCTGTTCAATTGCATTTCTATGACGCTGACAAATGGTTAAGGTTCTTTCCTTTATTTTCCTTGAGCTATTACACCGAGTTTTATGATGACATGGAGGTATAGGAAATATCTATCACAGGTGCTGCCGTATTGGATATTATGTTTCGAATAAACCTTACGGGCTCTGTGGTCTCAGTTTACTGCAGTGATCCATGTATGGATAAATTTAAATTGTAACTAATTTGGGTTGAAATTATTGAATTCGACAGATTGGGTAGGTTAGTTTAGGATACAGATTGCTCAGTTAGCCAATGCTAGCTAAGCAATCTGTAGCGTTTATGCTAAAGGCTGACTTCTTTCGGACGCTAGGGAACACATACTATGCTGTTATCTTTTATATTTTCTGTTTTTGTATACCTATAGTTTATTTTTATCTAGACTCATAGCCGGTACTTACAATTTAACGTGTCATCCGACCCACAGTAACGCCCAGATGAAAATTCAACGCCAGTCTTGTGCATGGTGACCCATCCAAATACCATCCGACCGTTGCTTAACGAACCTCTTGAGTATGGGAGACCATCCAAAGACTGTCTGCAACGTTGCTAAGCTCGATAATCGTGCCAGATTATCATAGCTCAGGCGAGTAGGGAAACACCAAGGTGGCATCGTTATATTGTGGAGGTGCCTAAGTTGCGTACTAAGCAGTTTGCCTCCACCTTCATTGTGCGTACCGCCAAGGTGTGGAATCCTTTGCCAAATTCCCTGTTCCTCGATAACTATAATCTAGCGGTTTTCAAGGCAAGAGTGAACCGGTTACTTCTGGGCAAGCGCGCTCCACCTTAGATCGCAATATCGCTAACCATCAGGTGAATTGCGATAAAGCGCAAGTCCACTTTGGGTAAAAAAAGAAAAGTTAGCCGAGCTACTATGCGTGCCAACTAAGAATAGGATCGCGCTTGCTTCAACTTCACACGATAACTGTCAAAAAAGTACGAGTAAAAAAGTTTTTTTTTTTTGGTTCATAGATATAAATTTAATTATTTTGGATTAATTAATTGTACAGGTAAGAAGAACCCCAGGCAAATAACAACACCAAAAAAAAATCACGTGACGAGACATAGTTTTGGTTAGTTTCAACATAAGTGCTGTAAGCAGTATAATAAACTCTTTTTATTTGGTACAAAAAGAAGTGCCAACAATGAATTTTTTTATGTATTTTTATAAATATGCTTTTACTTTCAAATCCTCCTCATTTATAATTAATTTGCCGTAAAATTTATAAAAAATAGGAAAACAGCGTACATTAAACATACAAACTGAATATAATTTGTATACAATAATTTTTTGCACACCATACACTTTGGTAATAACGTTTGCGCGTATGTTTGCGTATGGATGCAAGATGGCGGTTTGACAGTCCTATTTTTAGTTGGCACGCATAGTAAATGCGCTTCTTCTCAGACTGAACATAGCATACTGTTCTCAAAGTTTAAAACATTGATCGTCACAGGGGTCCCGGGGCGCACCGTGAAATATGGCGCGATAAATTACAACATTATCTCGGACACGACCGATCCCGCTCACTGCTTCAGAACGCTTCCCAACACTTCATTAAGTCCCCGCTGAACTGAACATTTTGATACCAACTCGAGTAAGTTAAACTGCAGTATTTAAATTGAAGTTCAAGAAGAGAATGTTGCGATCATAGATTCAGAACAATCGTTTTTAGTGAAGACAGAACAATCATCGACGACGAGAACAATGAAGACCTCGTTGGCGTAATGGTTACCATGCCGGACTGTCAATTAGAAGGTTTTTGGTTTGATTCCCGGCACGGCCAACATCTTTTTGCTGGACTAAATTTGTTAGCTGTCGGTCTGGGTATTAAATATGTATTTACTAGCTGACCCGGCAAACGTTGTTTTGCCTTAATAATTATTTCTAAATATACAGTAGCCGATTCTCAGACCTACTGAATAAGCATATAAAATTTGGAAAAAATCAGTCAAGCCGTTTCGGAGGAGTACGGTAACAAACACTGTGACACGGAAATTTTATATATAAGAAGATATAAAATATGTGTGTATGTAGTATATCAGCTTGAAAAACAAGTCATTGGTATAGGGCCGGGATCGAACCAGTCGCCGTATGATGGAAAAACAGACGTTAGTACCACCGCGCCACACTCGAGAAGCAATTCTGAATAATAATAATTTATTCGAGATTATTTTACTGTATCAAACTGACTGTTGACTCAGGCGTAACATTGCAGAAATCCATTGTAGATGGAAGAAAATCTTCCATCTACAATGAAATAAAATATTTACTGTACTTCCGCTGTGTTTTAAAGCCAAATTAATATAAGCAACGAAAAAAAAACAACATTTAAAAATATAGTAAAAGTATATTTTTACCAATCAAGAAACATTTTCTTAATTTTTAATCAGTTATTAATAAAAAAATTGTAAATTTTCATATATTTAGAAAGTATATATATATATTTTTTATGTTATAACAGATTCGGGTCCTAACATAAATAGATTGAAAATTTCGAAAACCCCAAATAGCATTTCGCAGTGACTACCATCCTAGATTTGAAATATGTCATAATGCATATGTTTCCAACTTATAGAAACAAACATGTCAAACTTATACATCCCCTCTTTTTTGAGTCGAGTTAAATTACAGTGGAATTGATAAACGCCTCTTCTTTGAAGTCGTTCAAGAAGATAAGAATATTTTATCTGTTCGGTTAAATAAGGTTAAGAAATGGCATGCGGTCAATGAAATGAATGGATAAAATGAGATGAGTGACCGAAATCTGTCATTTCATCTGGGTGCAACTAAGGGATAAAGATAAGGATAAATTATTGATTGGCCTTACAACATCTCGTCGCATTTGGCAAGTCATGACATTAAAATTTACATTGAATGTTAATTAAAACATTACATCATTACTTATATTAAAACTAGCTGACACGGCAAACGTTGTTCTGTCTAAAGTATAGTTAAAATCTCTATAATTAATCAGTTATCGAGCTGAATGAAAAATTATTGAATTACTAATATGGCCATAAAAATAGGGGTTGGTGACAAAAAAAGTCAAAATTTAGGGATATATGTATTTTTAATGCCACATTATAAAAAACAAAAAATTTGATCAAATAAAAAAAAACTTAAGGGTGAACAACTCTTATCACTTAGGGGTATAGAAAGGCCTACTGAATATGCATTTAAAATTTGGTAGAAATCGGTCAAGGCGTTTCAAAAGAGTACGGTAACTAACATTGTGACATGCAAATTTTATATATTAGAAGATGATTAAAAGATACATAAATAGAAGATAATATATTAGATTAAATTAAATATAACTAATTATAATCTATTCAGTCATCCTAAATGAAGATTCCACAAGGTGCATAGTCATGAATTCCTTTAAGGAGTACAGTAGATGACCTTGAAAACAATGATTCAATGTTGTTCTGAATTTCGCGTGGGTCAGAGGAGCGGGTACATTAAAGGTTCTATCTGTTAATCTCAGTACACCAGTCCTAAAGCCATGTTGGCGAACTATATTATGGCTTCTTGCAAAGGCTCAACACCAGAGTTAGGGCACTTATTCCAAACAAAATGTTGAATTTCCAGAAATGTCTTAGTATGGGGCTTACCAGCCGTGTGTGAAATGTGTGCATAAAAAAAAACATAAAAAGAGTTATTTTAGATAAGATAAGTAAAATAATAATAACCAGATACTTTTAAGTATATTATTCGTTAGAATTGTTTGTTTGTATTTAGGTCTTATCTATGAGACACTAGGTCCAAAGTTGTTTTTAATTCGCACTAATGAACCGAGTTATCTCAATAACGTTACTAGCCGCAATTGACTGAGCGAGTTAAGCGAGCGAAGCCACTGCTTTAACTGGCCTATTTTGCTTTCATTCGTCTGTAAGTATGTTTTCTTGAGGCCGTAATTTTAAACTAATATCAATGAAAGTTGATATACTAACTATAGCTTAATAAAATGTTTAAGACGTGGGCGTTTTTAATAGGGGGAAAAGGTTGATTTTAAAAGTTCTTTATTCACATGATAATTATAAACATAACAAACAAAGTTAAGCATAGCCTACAATTTGTTCAAACATAATTTCTATAAATATTTTCTTTCTATTTTTTTTTCTTTCTATTTCTACTTATCAGGCTAAACACCTCTTTAAAAATTTTAATAACATAATGTTAGTTATAAAAGTCGATTAATTCTTATGTTTATACAATACGAAGCATACATAATTCTAAAAATAAATTAATGAACTTATTGTACCAAGTTCATTAAATTCAAAAAATCAAAATCAAAAAATTGTTTATTTATGGACATCAGGGCTTACATACTAATTGGGGGAAAGGTTGAACAAAAAAAGGCGAAAATTGATCGATTTTAAAGATATTTCATAGGTACAGCTGTTAAAAACTGTATTATTGTTAAAAGGCTTCCTAAATATGAATGAAATTGGTCAATTGAGATATTATGTCATCAAGTTTTGAAAGTTAATGTCTTTTAAAAAGTGGTCTCTTCATCTAGGCGCTATCGTGGGTCGTATGATGCATTACATTGTAGGTCCCGGCTATTAGTCTTAGTACTAGTATTTGTAAAGCCAAGTCTGAGGCATTTGGGAGTTTGAAAACTCGACACCAGAGCTTGGCCACTTACCTCATACGAAGAAGAAGAAAAATTATACGTCAAAAATAAAAAATAACAATATGTAATACTATCAATATATAAAAATGTCAATATTAAATCATAATAATATCAAACAATTACAAATATTCACAAATTATTAATTACAAACATAATAATTTAATATTATATAAAATTACGTCCAAATGTCCCATATTAAAAACTAAAACTAATACTAATCTAATAACCCGCCCCTGCTCGCCCCCGGTGCATAGGTGCCCATCACGCTCGCTGCATTACCGCGCTGAATAGCTATGGCCAACCTTTGCACCAAGAACGACCCGGGAGTCACCAGTGATGTTATTTAACCTATTTATCTTATCGTAGATAAATTTCTTAAAATAAGAAGAATAATTTTCTGTAAATAACAAATATTGATCCAATTTTTTTAAGTCTATTGTTCGTTGAACTACTAGTAAGTTTGCGGTTAAATTATTATTATTTTGTCGCATAATATCATTTTTCCCGTAATTCCTGTTCATAATAGTTTTACATTTCTTAGTAACAGAGTCATTCAGATAACTTGTATCATAAAATATGGTATATAAAGTACCATTTCGTAAACACAGTGTTTATTGTTGTTTCGCGTTTATTGGAGAACAGTGCACTGTGAGTATTTTTATTTAAATTAATAATTTAATTAATATTTTAATTGACCAAGTCTTAGTACGAGTCGAGCTCGCGTATAAAGGGTTCCGCACCATCGTCTATTAAAATAATTGACCCAGTGCGAGTTGGACTCGCGCATGGAGGGTTCCGTACCCTTATTGTATGGGTGGGAATTTTATAATTTAATTTGAAAGGTAATGTTCATCTATGCATTCCGTGAAAATTTAAGGTGTCTACATGCTACCGTTATTGAAACATAGCAAAAAAATACGATTCTTTTATTTTTAGTATTTGTTGTTATAGGGGCACGAGAAATACATATCATGTGAAAGTTTCAGCTTTCTAGCTATTACGGTTTCTGAGATATAGCCTGGAGACAGACAGACAGTGGAGTCTTAGTAGTATTTAGTAGTATAGGGTCCCGTTTTGATCTTTTAGGTACGGAACTCGGAAACGGTAAATTAATGTACTTTGTTGTTTGGTAGCCCCTTTAAATTTATTTAACACTGTTTTTAATACTTGTTGTAGTGGCAACAGAAATTCATAATTTGTGTTAATTTCACCTAACTAGCTATCGCGGTTCATGAGAAGGCTAAGACAGAAAAACAGAAAATTGATACTTGAACGAATGAGCTAATTTCGATAAATTATAGTTTAGAACCTAGATTGACATATGGGCTACGTATTATCTCGGATCATCACTACAAGGAACAGATCGTGATAATTATAATATATTTAACATAACAACTCAAAGATAATAATTTTAATTGCAACAATGTTAATAAGCCTGTCAATACAAAAATAGCTAGTCGAAGTCAAGTATTATTTAGCTTAATTTTTTTTCTGATCTTTTGTGTTACTAGCTTCATTCATTTAATTGTGTGGTCGCCATAGAAAAAAATCATGTTTAATGTATATTATTACTAGAGAATAATAAAAATAATATCTACAAAAACTTTAATTATACATAACATATTTACCTCTACTCAATTATAAACATACTTGATGATACCAACTGTATTTTTACATTATAAGATTGATAATATTGTAACAAAAAAGTACTTCATTCACATTTTATAAAGTCTGTCACATTTTTTTACAAAAACAGGTATTTGTAAACTCTTGTTCTAACTTACGTCTGAGTAATAAAGGCTAAATAGGTAATAAAGGCTATTTTTATTTATTTTTTATTTCAAATTATTTACCTTTTTTGTTTCAGATGAAGTTATTTATATTCCTGTCCGTGATTGTTCTGGCAACCGCCAGGATACTAAACAAAAATGACTGCGAAGGAGTCATCGTCGACGGCATTAGCCACGCAAAGGAAACTGTTAAGGAGTACCTCGACAAGCCTTACCAACTCGCTATGGACTACAACAACAACGTCCTGTACTTCAGCTACTCTAAAAAAGGTGGCGACGTCTTCGCTCTAGGATACATCAATCTTAAAACTAATGAATTCGGCACGGTCAGTGGTGTCACTGGAGGATTTGCTAACGCGGTTGATGAGAAAACACACTCCGTCTACTTCGGAGGTAGCGACGGCTTGTACAAACTGAAAGACAGCATTTACCCCGAAACAAAGAGAACGACTAACCTCAACGTCACTGATAAGAACATCTGGCAACTCTTCTCCAAAGACGGAATCTACTTCACAACCTACCCTGATGAACAAGCTTTTCTTTACAAGGACGGAGAAGTGAGAAAAGTAACCGAAATAGGTGACACCAGAGCCATGTTGATCGGCGTAGACAATAACGACAACATTCTATTCTCAAACAGCTCTGGTCTTTTCTACTACACAAAGAGCAAAAAAGAGACCACTCATGTAGGAGATTACACACTTAACGGTATTACCAGTGATATGAATGGAAAAATATTCTTCTCTACTCCCACTGGAATATATTCCATAGATGACAAGACAACGAACGTGAAAAAACTGGCATCTATTATCAACATCTACGGAATCGCTGTAGAGAGTGATGGCAGCATTCTGTACGCTTCAGAAAATAGCATTATAAGACTGAAATCTACGGGAAAGGAATGTGTCTCCGAACTTGATGTGAAGCATTTTTAAATGGAACAGATGTTTTAAATAATATGTAGAACCAGTAGCACTTGTTGTTTCACATGCATCATGAAAAATAAGTTTGGATATGTAATTTCACCTTCCGTCCAACAAACATTAATGTATAATTTCGATTTTTTATAACTTTTTATATTATTACTATATGATTATTTACAAAATTGTATGTAAGTCTCTTTTTATCTCTTATTTTTACAATTCAGAAAATTGTACTCACTTCGACTGACAAATTAGTATCCTGTTCCAATATTTCAGCTTTGATCGGTCGGTTTCGTCGGAGTCGTGAAAAGTAACAGACTCTCAGATTGAAACGTTTTTATAATATTTGTACTAATAAATGTATGCTTCTGATGTATGTTAATCTTTTATTCCTTAAAAGTACTTACAAGCGTTTTCACGAACATGCAATAAAACAAGACACCAGTCATGTTGGCCTCCCAGTGTTTTTTCTCAGTGTGGCGATTTTAGATCGCACGTGGCAGAAAGGGCAAGTTGTCGGAATGCATGTTTGTGAAAAGGCTCCAAGGTTATCGAATGTTGTATAATGCAATCATGTGGATGTTACTATGACAACTATATGCTTAGTTTTGGACAAACAAAATAGTTTACTTTTTACTACACGTAAAATAACAAACCACAGACAGTCACGTGTTTCAAAACAAATGATAAACGCTGTTATTTCACCTTTGTATTTTAAGATAATAAATGATAAATCTATGAAAGGTCCCAAAGGTTAATGTTATCAGTATTCGCAAACCTACGGCCAGGTCATTCTTAATCATGATACTTTTTTGTTAATTATTATTATTTTTTTACTATGCACAGTTACAGGAACAATAATTATAATTATATAGCACAAACAATTATAATCAAACAGTTACAGAGTATTTTTTTGCGTTTCAAAGACGTAAGTTAATGTGGCCTGCAACATATTTTTAGGATAAACTAGTTCTTGATAGGCTAAACTGGCTAACCAGAGTCTACCGGTGAATTCCATGGCTTTAGGTTATTTTTTCTAATAAATGGTTCGGCTTGTAAAATAAACACAGATTTGTCTGTCCTCTATAAAGAATTATAGACTGTTAATATTGGCGCAATAATTCTGAACAAGAAAAAACTCATGTGTTACCTATGAAAATCGCTAAAACTTATTTTTCTGTTCTTTTATTTCTTACCAATTTCTTGTAGCTTTGTAATTTAGCTATTATGTACTTTGTCAACTAGGAAACGTAAGGCGCTAGCTGTATACGATATTGTGACGTTAAACAACAAAATTCAGGTTATGATAGTAGGTAAGGATAGTCATCATCATCAGCCTATGCTCGTCCACTGCTGGATATAGGCCTCCCCCAAGGCACGCCACTTGACCCTATCCTGTGCTCCTCTTCGCCATCCACTACCTGCTAGTAAATCAAGAATGTGATAATAGGTTAGGATAGTAGGATATGATAAATAGTTAACATAATATGAAAGCGATACAAAATATTACTGAAACTTTATTTCCTGTTATTTTATTTCTTACCAATTTCTTACAGCTTTGTAATTTAGCTATTACTTTGTCAACTAAAAACGTAAGCTCGTAGCTGTTGAGATATTGCCCTATATTACAGACCTATGCACATGTTCTCTGAACAATGTTACAACTAAATTTATGATGTGATAGTAGGTTAGGATAGTAGGATATGATAAATAGTTAACATATAAAAGCGATACAAAATATTGCTGAAACTTTATTCCCTGTTATCTTATTTCTTACCAATTTCTTATATCTTGTTTGATTACAAAGCTTTAAGAAAATGGTAAGAAAAACAAAAATAAGCTTAAAATCCAGGATGTGGTAGTAGGAAAGGATAGTAGGATATGAGAAATAGTTAACATATAATAGCGATAAAAAACATTTACCTTACTACATTTTGTCTTTTATTTCTTACCAATAATAGCTTTGTAATTCAGCTATTACTTTGTCAACTATGAAACGTAAGGTGCTAGCTGTATAAGATATTGTTTTTTATTTCAGACTTATGCACATACTCCAAACAAAGGTTGACAACTAAATCCAGGATGGCTGAAACTTTATTTCCTGTTATTTTATTTCTTACCAATTTCTTATAGCTTTGTAATGTAGCTATTACTTTGTCAACTAGGAAACGTAAGGCGCTAGCTGTTGAGATATTGCGCTATATTTTAGCCCTACGCACATGTTCAGCGAGCGAGGTTTTATAACTTAATCCTTCTTTTGATTTATCTGGCGCAATAACAGTACCCCTTTCAGTGGACGCCACTGGCATATGAAGCAGATTGTGTATATTACAAATTCTGCTTAGTATTACGAACTTCTACGGATGTAATGAATAATTTGGTTCTGAATCTTAGATTTTTGTGTTTTTTAGTTTAGGTTTGCTCTGAAGTAACCGGTAAATTTTGGTAAGCAAGTTACGGTGAGGACAACAGTAATACTTTACGTCGGTTGTATTGTGGTTAAGAGCTATTTAAACTAACAAAAAAATAGGTTTTGTTTAGTTACAGTTATAATAATTTTAAGGGTAATAATATCATTATTATTTTTAGGTCTGTTTCGTATACTACCTAAAACACGTTTTTTCGTCTCAGGCTCATCTGTCTTCAGGCTTTATCTCATAAACCGTAATAGCTAGAAAGCTGAAACTTTCACTAGATATCTATTTCTCGTGTCGCTATAACAACAATCACTAAAATAAAAATTATTAAGGAGGGGGCTAAAATAAATTATAAAATAATTTTATAATTGGGTGCGCCCAACTCGCACATTGGCAATTATTTATACAATTTTGTCGTATTCAAACAGTTTTTGTTTTATTGACGACCTCGTTGGCGTAATGGTTACCATGCCGGACTACCAATCAGAAGGTTCTGGGTTCGATTCCCGGCACGGCCAACATCTTTGTGCTAAACTAAATTTGTTGGCGGTCGGTCTGTTAAATATGTATCTATATAAAATATGTATAAATGTATATGTAGCATATCAGTTGTGTTAGCAACCATAATACGAAATAAAAATGGTTCAGTATGGGGTTAACCAGCCGTGTGTGAAATGTGTCCTAGTATTTATTTATTTATTCAAATTAAAATTTATTTATTTATTCTGCGACAAACGTTAAATAGAAAAAAAACCGCCAATAATAAAAGGCACAGCGATTAGAGACGAGTGACTGAAACCCTCGTAAAGATCACTGGTGGGACGTCCGTAGACGTAAATTATCATGTATTTATTCGCATTCATGTGATTTTACGTGGCTCTGTATTTGTGCGGAATAAATTACATGCCGCAGGACCGTTTGCTGTGTCATTCATTTCACAGTTCGTTTAACGCTTGCACTGAAAAATGTTAGCTCTCGTTTTGAGTAGCGGAGGTATTTGTCAATTACCAAGTAAAAATTTATACATTTAGGAAACCTTTTTTTATTTTTACTTCCATGTCCAGAAAACTGTTTGTTAACAAACAACACATATAAATTTGACCTTCATTAAATTTTTTTTTAATTTTTGCGCAATGTAGTTTATAAACAACACTCACATTATTGCAAAAATAGTATAGCAAATTAATGTCTAGATTTTTTTACAAATTTTTCCTTGACAGTAATTATATAATATTACACAAATATATTTTTTTAAACGTGAAACATAAATCGTCCATTCATCATCATCATCATCCACAGCCCTCTTTATCCCACTGCTGGGTATAGGCCTCCCTCTGCATGTGCCACCTGCGTCGATCTTGTGCAGTCCTCGTCCAGGTAGGACCTGCGACTTTGGTGATATCGTCGACCCATCTCGCCGCTGGACGACCAACTCCTCGCTTGCCAGTTCTCGGCTACCACTCGGTAACGGCTTTACTTGTCGGCTTTAATCGTCCATTAAAGGGTTAAAACACTCCCGCCCCCATTTCAACAAAAAATAAACTAAATTGATTAGTTCATACGTTCAGAAATTACGATACCACAAACTGACATACTGCCACACACACCTTAAACACACAAACTTCAGCCAGAAAAAACATTTTTAAAAAATTATTTAATTTCCACAAAAAATACATTTATTTGATATTGTTACTTAACACAATGAATATTTTATTTTATAACTGAATATTTGATTCAAGTCCTTAATTTGTACTAAAGTAATAATGCTTCTCCTAATTAAGTTATTTGGGTACAAGATGTTTTGTCCCTTAATAAGTACTTTGTTCATTTAGACCCCAAAGCGGCGTAGTACTTTAAACTTTCAATGACAAATAGTCGAAAGTATCTTACAAATTACCATAATAATACTCTAAAGTGGACATTACTTGGACATTAAAAGTTATTTACGATCACAAATACGAGTAAGTCTTTTTTAGGGTTCCGTACCTAAAAGGTAAAAACGGGACCCTATTACTAAGCCTCCACTGTCTGTCTCTAGACTGTATCTCAGAAACCATTTTGACTTGTAACTTTGATGTTAACAATCAATTATTTGTATTTGCATAATAGTAAGAAAGTTGAAACTTTCACCCCATACTGAACCATTTCTAGTTGCGTATTATGGTTGCTGATACAACTGATATACTACATATAAGTACATACATACATATTTTATATAGATACATATTTGACTCCCAGACCGACAGCCAAAAAATTTAGTTCAGCACAAAGATGTTGGCCGTGCCGGGAATCGAACTCGGAACCTTCTGATTGGCAAAATGGTAACCATTACGCCATCGAGATCGTCATTTTGCAGTATTATAATAAGTTAATTACATAGATTAGGTTAGAAACGGTTTTTCTATAAAGTAAGCCACACTATAGGTATTGTCGGTTCCTCGTCGAATCACGAAACGAACGCCAATATCCTTGATCAAGTTTTCGCCTCACGTACAAACTTTACTTTTTCTATCTTCTTTGTTGAATTCAATTACGAGTAGTCATTGGAGTAAACGCTTTTGTGAGAAATAGATGACTTAGTTTATTCCGAGACATGAATGGCTCTATGCTTCTTGTTTCTTGATTGGATTAACGGAACCGAGTGCATGGAGTGCCTTAAGATAATCGACGACCTCGTTGGCGTAATGGTTACCATGCCGGACTGCCAATCAGAAGGTTCCGGGTTCGATTCCCGACACGGCCAACATCTTTGTGCGTAACTAAATTTATTGGGTGTTAAATATGTATCTATATAAAATACAAGTACACCGTCAAAATTTCATACCCCTAGGACCAGCCGTTTGGGCTATGCGTTGCCTATAGATGAATGAATGAATGAGTCAGGACAAGGAGTCTTATTGTATATATGTATGTATGTATTTGTAGTATATCAGTTGTGTTAGCTACCATAACACAAACTGGAAATGGTTCATTATGGGTTAACCAGCCGAGTGTGAAAAAAAAACAACTAAGTATGTTCAAACTTCGCAAAGTTTTAGACTAATAAATATAAATAAATAACATTTATTTATCATAACTTTGACTACATTTACAATATATATGGAGAGTAAGCTAACATTATAACGAAGTTGTTTCAAGAAAATGCGAATACTAGTGCTACGTGTACGAAACACTTAATACTATTTTCAACAAAATCTTGAGCGTCGCTTACATTTATTAGTCTATAATATTAGCTATTAAACTTATAGAAAATTTTAAAAAAGAAAAATTTCTCGTAACAAAAAAATATACAACACATTATTTTTGTACCATTACACTTACGAAACCTACACCAATATGTCTGCACTTCTTTTGTGAGATTTTTGTTTACTTCAGATATAAAAAACACTCTGTTACAGCAGTATTTTACTCAGAGAACTAATCACAATGATTGGAACTTCTATTTCAACTTTAGTGTAGAACTTGAGTAAAACATTTAACTCCTTTAGCGCAGAACTTGGCTAGACTTAAGGATGCGACTTGCTCGAGCATTTTCTTAAGTGATATAGATTAGATTAGAGATCGAACTGAAAGCTAAAATGTAGTCAAGGTGGTATTTCATGTTATTACGGCTTCTGTTTTATCAAGAAAGCTCTAATAACAATATTTTTATTTTATTATTTCAAGCAATGAAACTATAAAGCTTTTTACAAAGTACTGTTGGGCATTTGACCAGCAGGAGTGAACACGAATTAGCTACACTGTGGTCTAAAGTGTAGTATGCCTTTTTTGACAAAGAGGAAATACATTAACAGAAAAAGTTCTATTTATTTACATACATTAATATATGTTCATGCGGTAAGTGTGTGTGTTAATGTATTAATAATAATAATATATAACTTTATTGTACACCAAAAAATAGAGAAAAAAATACAAGGTATAAAACTTAAAAACTAGAGCACAATGGCGGCCTTATCGCCTATGGCGATCTCTGCCAGGCAACCGTGAATGAAACGGACCATGGCAAGAGTGAGAGGCGGTGTTGTAAAACTGACAAACATCGTACAAAACAAAAAGAAAGAAATGTAAAGAAAAAAAATGTATTAAATGAACTAAAAAAATAGCAGGCAGCAGGGATTCCAATATATGTATATTATCCATTAGCCTTTTCGTTAAAAAGAAGAATATATTTTGAGTAATTTTTATCGACTATATATTTGTGCAACGAAATCAGCCTAGCCCATCAGATATGAACAATATTATCATTCTATCAAATAATAAATCACAAAAAATATGAAACCTTTCGCTCAAGGAAGGAAGGTGGAGAGGAAATAAATAATAACAACCGGAAGTAAAGCCAGGCGGCTTCGGTTAGCTTTCGACATCCGGAACAATCTTGTCACGACACATCCTGTTCAGAAAATCGTAATAGTTATTGTTTACGTGCTTACTTTCGACACGTTATTTTTAATTACAACGAAATAAATAATATTAAAAATTTATTTAGATTATTGTCGTCATACAGATCGAGAAATATTGCCAAAAATCACGTTTTCTGGAAGTCTCTCTCAAATATGTATTTAATGTGTTTTTTTTTATTTGTATTTGTTGTTGAAGTGGCAACAGAAATACATCATCTGGAAAAAATACAACTCTCTAACTAGCAAGTCTCATAAGTTACAGCCTGGTGATAGATGGACAGACGGACATCGACTCAATAATAGGGTCTTTTTGATACCGTTTACGTATGGAACCCTAAAAAGCAATGCAAGAGTTCAATATCTCTCCTCATAATTAACTAGTATTATATTTTACTTTGCCATCTTTACGTGAAAATTACATTTTAAAATGAGTTTGTAAAACTATATAGTAAAATGTAAAACAAAATAACCGTTTTACAAGTTTGCCCAAATAAAACGTGACTATCCTAAGATCTAAAAGGCATCTATAACCCAACCTAAAATTGCAAATTAAGTAAACACCTTTAAGCTGGAGGCGTTTTCTTAGCGCTTATACATAAATCACTTTGATCTATTTTAATATTATACGCGTGAAAATTCAGAGCTCTATCATCGAAGCATGATCTATCAAAATTAACAAGGTTAAAGGATAATCTAACTTGCGCAATCTGTAGCAATTTGAAGTTATAGAAAACTTTAGAGTTTACTCGTTTTATTATCAAAATCAAAGTCAAATTTAGATGGAAGGAAATCTGAAATATTTATTGTACTTCCGCTGTGAGGAATGGAACAGCTACAACGTTAGTTTTTTGTTTCTGTTCATTCTGGCGTGTGAAGATTCAAGCCGAGGGGTGAAAAACTTCATTAGGTGTTGGAAGGTTGATTGGTATACTGACTATCCCATACGTTTTTTTGCGGGTTATTGTCCTCGAATTATTTTTTATGACTAAATAATATTTTAATAATATTATTATTTTGTCATACTGGTGTGAGTTGAATGTAGTTGTGGTGGTCGGTCAAAGGAACACAACAATTGTTTTTTAACATTTTAATGTTTTCTTTGCTTATATTAATTTTATTTAATTAATTTTATTTGGTTTCAGATCACAGTGGAAGTACACTAAACTTTCAAATTTTCTTTCATCTATACTATGGATTTCCGCAAAGGAGCGCCTGAGTCAGTAGGTTATGAAGTCAAATATTTACACTATTGAGTCTTGTGATAATGTCTCTGTTATATGCAACTGCATAACTACTAGAGTCATCGCAGATATCTTTACCAGGTTAGTTGTTAGCAGTTTATGTTGCGGTATAAATTGGATCGTAGTGTGAGATATCTGCTGCTCTGCATCACATGCCCCTTGAGGTACTCGTGCCTACTCGTAGCAAAGCACTGCGACTTCCCCAGATTTATGATACACTCCACTCACATAGCTATAATTATACATTACTCTATGTGCCTTACTCTAAGATTTATACATACAACTAGCAGATCGTCCCAGCTCCGCTCGGGCTATAAAATAGTCTAAATTGCAAAGAGAAACAAAATAGCCCAAGTTACTCAGGGATAATGTCGCTTCCCAGCGGTGAAATAATTTTTCAAATCATTCCAGTCGTTTCAGAGCCTCAGAATACAGAAAAAACCAGAGCCTATTTGCGCTTAGCAAACAAACAAACAGAAAATCAAACTTTTCCTCTTTATTATATTGGTATAGACAAGCGAATTTGAATTCTTCTTCTGCTACTTCTGTGCTAGAATCCGTATTTATTTTGGAAATTGGAAAATAAAAATGTTATTGAGCTTAAAATCAGAATTCTAGAATTGCAACGAACTTTCACAAACATATTACAATTTCACTGAAATGGTGTTACAGCATGTATTCGATGGAAGGAAATTAGTTTCCGTCACAAAATTAATAGCAAACGCAATGGTTATTTCACGTGTTGTATTGGAATTTAAATCGAGCGGTGATATTGATAAACATTGGTTTCAACTTACAAGAGTGCAGACGATTGAGAGTTGAAATAAGTAAGCAGCGTCTGCAGCTTAGCTAACTAAGGTGATTTGACGCAATCATCGAGGTTAAGCAACGGTCGATGTGGACTATCTTAGGGTGGGTCAAGCACAAGACTATCTTTTAAAGAAAGTGGCATTTTTATCAAGGAGATATTATGGGTCGGATAACTCTTTTAATTGTAAGCTAGTTAGTTAGTCTTAGTACAAGAAGTCGTTAAGCCAAGTCAGAGGCCTTCGGGCGGCTTTGAAACTCGACACCAGAGCTTGGCCACTTAGCTTATACGAAGAAGAAATAAGTACTCTACCATTTAGTATTTTTTCATAAAAAATGTGATAGTATTTTTTTATATGTTATAGGTTCACGTTTGACCACAGCTGGTTCGATGTTAAGCTACGGTGTAGCCTGCAATTTAGCACGCTTACCTGGATGAAACCTTATAACTACATATTTTGATATGTAGACTTCAGGATGGTACTTCGCCGAGGAAAGAACCTCAGGCAGAGAACTCGCAAGCATTTTCTTATTTCCTTACAAATGTTTATGCACAGTTTTAAATAGTAAGTATATATAGTATATAAGTATATATATCGGGCGTGAGGGCACGTTACGTCCCGAAGGTAGTGGGTTCGATCCCCGCCAAAGAGTTTTGGTGAAAGAATCGTGAGGAAACCATAGCATGGTAGTAGGGGATTGTTTAACACAGTGTCACGTGCTGGACGGGACACTCGGGATAAAGGTTTGGGTATATGACTAAAACGTCGGTTTCGTGGATAAAATATATATGTATTTATATATAATATGTATGTATGTATATGTTTATGTAATATATCAGTTGTGTTAGCAACCATAATACGAGCTAGAAATGCTTCAGTATGGGGATAACCAGCCGTGTGTGAAAGTGTCCTAAAAAAAAAAAAACTAGGATTTATTAAGTATGAAATTCCCGCGCTGATACGTGTCTGGTCTTCCAACTCGTCGAAACGTCCAAATCGTATGCACTCGCAATCCTTATTCCTCGCCGGAGTCGTACACTTGTCACTAATCGCACTTTTCGCTCGGGGTATCACTCGGTGTTACATAACTCTACGACAGCTCGTAGATAACTGTCCTCGCTAGTCCAGTCCGCAGTGGAAAATTATACATTATTTATTATCTCGTTTTGACAAACCAAAATTAACACTCATTGTTGGAATCAAATTAATTGGAATTTCAATTGTCACTGAGTATAATGTTTTCAGTTGAATTTTAATTAACTTTAGCGTGAATGGGATTTAATTACAAATGTATTTATTTGCTTTAAAACTTTGTAATTACATTTATACACGGTGCGTAAGCCTTGACTTTTTGGGATTTTATTATTTGTATGTATATCACGAATATATTTATTTGCTTTAAAACTATATCATTGGAACGAAGTTCCCTATAGCGCGTTGTGAAAGGGGGCTAGACGGAAAAAATCTTACGAAAAGTTGTCACGACACTTTTTGCGCACGGTATGGCAACGTCGCATCCCAAAATTTGTTCGGAAGTCAAATACGGCTATAAATGAAAGTATTCACTAATTGACAACAGCGCCATTCGTTTCAGGTGGAGTTGCGATTGAGCCTACTGGTTAAGTTTATATTACCTACATTATATTTGTTAATAATTAAAAAAAATGTTATAACTTACTAACTAATCGAAACTCACTAATTAATCGAAAGAAACTTCATTCCATCCAGATGTCCCATGACACCTATCAAGTGTTTTATATTTTTTTTGATGCGTAAGTCTTGAAATTTTGCGTTTTTCTCTTTAGTGTACTTCATATTTTATGTTTAAATATTCTAACTGATACCGCTTTACATATTTCTTTTCTATTTTCAGTTCTTTGAGAACAATTCCTTTTAAAGCTCTTGCTCTTTTATTCGAGCATAATAGATGAAAATTTCATACTCTCCGTCTAGTCGTTTATTTGCATGAGAACCACGGCGCCTCATATTCTTTGCGAGCCTTAAGGACGGTTTACACGAAGCAGCTTATCAAAATGGCTATTTAGAAGGAAAAACAGAAAGAAAAAAAAAATGTTTTCTTTTCAAGTGTGCCACCATTTTTGGAGCCTTTTTTTTGTACGTGGGGAAATGTATTTACGCATCCCCACCAAACCCGTCGAGGCCGCGGCAGGTAGGAAGAGCAGCGCACCGAAATACCGATACTTTTCTCCTGACGCGGCCCCACCTTCGGCTGAGGTGCCTCCCAAAACACACCGCAAGCCCGCCTCAGTTGCGAAACCCCCACGAAACAAGGCTCCGTAACCTACTGGTGCCACTCCATCTAGCACTTGCATACTGGGAATACAAATCTAGAGAGTGCCCGCCTCAGGGGGTCCCGGAGGCGGGCACTCCCTAGATTGACTTCGCCGTGGGTGACCAGACCACGGTTACTGAGCCCACCTGCCACGACAATGTGGGGCCCCACGGGGGGGGCCACTTTTTGAGCCTGGCATTTAGCATAGCAACATTTTCACTGTCCTGATGGTGATAAGTTAGCTATAATTCATTTCTTGTTTTTTTATTTAGTTTATTCCAGGGCCAAAACTAAATAAATGTTCTTTGCTGTCAGATACTTATCCACTGTGGTGTGTTCCGTTACCATGATTTATTCAACGCCTTACGCCTAGATAGGCTATGTTTCACTAACGTTGCATGCCCCTAGTCTGGCTTTGTAATTCAGATTATTCTAGTAACGATTGCCATTAAAATAAAATAATAAATAAATAAATATTAGGACACATTTCACACACATGGCTGGTTAACCCCATACTGAACCATTTCTAGTTTGTGTTATGGTAGTTAACAAAACTGATTGACTATTATATTTTTTAACTATATATTCAACACACAGATCCACAAACAACAAATTTAGTTAAGCACAAAGATGTTGGCCGGGCCGGGAATCGAACCCGGGTCCTTCTGATTGGCAGTTCGGCATGGTAACCTTTACGCCAACGAGGTCATCATTGATTGTTGATTTTGATTTATTAACAAATTAACACAAAATAACTCGCCTAATACTTACCCACGTATGTTTTGCCAGCGATACAAAAAAAAACTCGCTGTAAAATCCCACGTGTGAATCATCCCTTACTCGTAGCTTGAAGCTTAGATGTAGCACTCTACGTTACGTCGGCATTTGCTTTGTACTGTGCCTTTGTTTCACCTGCATTGCCGGTCCTGAGACGTGCTGTTATCAGCTTGCTTTGAACCTCGCGGTAGGCAGGCTTGGCTAAAAAAATACACCACTTTTCATTAGAAGTCATACAAACCATAGAACTTTATTAACCTTATAACATGCCGTTATACTTGGCACGTCAAATTAACATATCATCATAAATTCATCAGCAATTAATTAGTCAATCATACAATGGCATAATAATATAATAGAAAATAACAACACATTTACGCATAATTCATGTCACTTTGTCCATCATACTTAAATAAAAAATCTGAAAGTGGCAACCTCATATATTTATTTAAGGCATAATAGATTGCGTGATCCGAGTGACGTCATTTCAAAATAAGAATAAATGGCCGATACACGTAGTACGATTTTTAACAAGAGTTTTAGCATCTTTTATTTATATTAGTCTATGAAAAAGCCAAGCATCCAGTAAAATTGTGGCGTGCATAAATCTCCTTATAAATTGCATTCCGAAACCAACTGAGAAGTATTTCCGAGTGCCACTATTATTTCATTTGCCAGCAAATGACATTTTATCGCAAATAAACCCTACCATGAAGCTCTATCTAGTGATAACAAGGCTATTCCTTTTATAGCGGGCCTCCTAAATAACTAGACCCGTCACTGGAACCATTTTTCTACTGCTCGAAGTTATTTTTATAGGCGAGTGAGAGACCAAGTTATGCTGGCGTAGTTATAATACATAGACCGGCTGAAGGCAAGCGGATCGCGGTCGGAAACTTGAGTGGCAACAAATCTTTTATTTTTCTTTCCTGTTTAATGATGTGTACGCGCGGCTTTACAATCTGTTGTTGAAATAAAAACTATGCAGACTCTCCTTTTGCAGCGTGAAATGATAGTTTGAAGATGTATCCATAAAAGTTTGTTTTTTAGGGTTCCGTGCCTAAAAGGTAAAAACGGGACCCTATTACTAAAGCTTCCGCTGTCTGTCTGTTTGTCTCTAGGCTATATTTCAGAAACCGTTATAGCTAGGAAGCTGAAACTTTCACAAGATATGTATTTCCCGTACCGCTATAACAACAAATACTAAAAATAAAAAAAAATAAAAAGGGGGATACAATAAACGTGTCCCGGAATAATAAGAAGCCTATGTGTTAATCCAAGGTCTAGCCTATCTTCATTGTAAATTCTCATTAAAATCGTTCCAGCCGGTGGAGTGTGAAAGGGTAACATAGATTTTGAAGTTATTTGCGTATCCCACGGGAAACACAATTGTTTTCGGGATGAGAGTAGCCTATGTGTTAATCCCCAAACCAAGGTAGCCAAGGTCTAACCTTTTTTCACACCAAGTTTCATCAGAATCGGTTCAGCCGTTTGAGCGTGAAAAAATAACAAACATACACACACACCAACTTTCGTATTATATTAGTAGGATTTTAAATACACCATATGTATATGGATAGATTTTTTTTTTTGGGAAGACATTGGCTTCTAATGTACAGTTCTTACAACTAGTTTGGAAGCCTTTGGATTCCATTAAAATTTTATTGATTTATATTTACTTACCATGTCAAATAAAGATTTTGTATTTTGTATTTGCTTCAACCCAGCGGATATAATACTCTCCCAATTCTGCAACCCTTTAGGTGTTAAATTATAAACACGAGAAAACTCTTCAAAACGCCGTAATTTACTTTCAGTCTCAGTATGTTATATTTTGTATGGCCAGCCACTTTAATTATTATTCTTTTTTTTCCTGTATAGCGGAACGAGGGTAATTTGAATAAAAGTGTCAGCAGCATTACAATGGGTGGAGATGTTCGTTATTCGAGTTGGTGCGACCAGCACGCCCCTGTTTGCCCGCACAGGGAATCATTACACTGCAGGACCAAATCGACTGTAGCAATTAACAAAGTCGGAACTAACATTTTGGCCATTTTCGTTTTATTGCATGAGAAGTCTTAGAATACCCATATCTTGAACCTCACAAAATATAAAAATTCAAAAGTGACGTTTTCTGTGTTTTTTGAAATGAAAAAGGTCGGATGTTTTCGTGACGCTCGACTAACAATGTAGGTAGTTACGTTACGACGTTGTTCCCGGGGCGCGCGGGGGCTGAGGTGGCGCGGATCTGCCAGTTCCCACATTGTTAGCGGGAACAGCGCACGCTCCACGTTTCCCAGATCAACTCCACCGTTTTTTATGGATTTATGAAGTTTTGTTAATTTTAATGATGGCTCGGTCAAGACTTATGTTAAACTTAGCTTGGCAACATGATTCAACTAAAGCAATTCTATTAAAAACAAATTTAGATGACACCGGAGTTCAAACCAAATCCGGCCAGAAAAGAAACAGTAAGCTTTAAATATTTTTTTTATATTTTTTTAAGCCTATAACAGTGATTGAGTTATTAATTTATGCTTTCATTGTTTTTAATAACGTATTTCTAATAAAAATTAAAAAAATATATTTTGAGCGGCTAAGAACGTAGCATATGCCAGATCCTACAATCTTACCGGACTCGCATTTTATTTTTTGTGTCGGATGTACCATATCCTACAATATTAGTGGTTGGTTTATGAATATCGTTTGTCGTATGTGGTACTACCGACGTTGTTTATTGTATATCATATAAACATTTTAGTTGGATGTGGTAGAACCTACTTTATTATTCGAATAGACGTCGTAATATTTAAGTCGGATATGTATGGATATGATAATTATAATTATTATACGCATGATATATCCGACTAATATTTACTACTGGTAATTACCAATATATTAAAAAGTTTTTTCTTGTTTATTATTGACTAACTAGTTGTTTCATGTTTAACTTAATCTTACTTATTACACGTTTGACTTACTACCTGTTTAATGCTTATTTTTGCGTATTCAGTATATTATATTTATAATAACCTATTGAAGAATTATCTGTAGCTGTTTGAGCGTACTTAATACACAAATTCGATTTTATGACCTTTCGGATTTGTAATGTTATAATCAAGAAAGATAAAGTCGATGTGCATTCTACACACTTAACTGTCTAATCAAATAATTTTTTGGTGTTTGTAGGAAAAATTCCCTCATTCCGGAAGAAACGAAAATCTGAAATAAACTGAAACTGAAAAATCTAGACTTTGACGTCCAACGAATCCCTTTCTTCCAAACATTCCTGCACCTTGCACATTGCCTTCAGAACATCTCTAGTAGAGGCATCAAACATCACATAAACGATCCTAATCATAAGAGCAAGCAAGAATATTGTACATACTACAAAAGAAAACTGGTTTTTCACCTTGTATGATCTGAGTAATAGCTACATGTGGCACGATGGTATTGCTAAGCAAGGATCAGTAGATGTATCCACTTGTCTTTTAGATTTCAACAAACAGCACGTTCGAATAGGTGTTAAAGAATTCCGATTTGGTCTGTCTACTGCGTGGGACAGAACTGCAATCTAATAGTACTTTTGCTCAACTTGTTTGTGGCTAAAAAAATTGAAGTTAGTGACTGTCACGCATCATTTCCTTGGATAGGATTACACACAAAACGAAGGACACACGTACACTCCATAATCAAGCGGGCTTTCCACGATACGTCATCATGGGTGCCCGAAGAATTTTAATACTTAGCTCGATGGGCTAAATCCGAAGGCATCCCTTACGTAGTAAAGGAGATTAATCAATTAGAGGTCTTTGATTTTAAAACGCTGCTTATCAATCACAAATTGGATCAAAAATGCGGCAAATCAAAATGTTATGTGGACCACTGCAAGAGAGATCAAAGCTAATGCGGATTAGTTTGATCTTATAGAGTACAAATACGATTTCGACGAGGAGCCAAAGATTATCTTCGTATTAAGGGCGAGCAAGTGAAACCAACAACGTTAACAAACGAATTTTATTTGTAACATGGCTATGGCATACCTAATTCTAATTCTATGATGAGGTCGGTCAGGCCTGCACTGAAAACCCGCAGGAGGCGTTTAGTGCATTCTCCTACCAGCATACCCAAGCCATCTGAGCTCTTTGAAGTAACGAAGCATGGTCTTGGTTCGCTGGCATACCTGATCCACTGTCATTGCTTCAGATATTGTGCTACCTATATACAACAGGAAGCGTCCGAGTATAGTATCGTGTTTTGTTGGGATTCCCTTGCTAATCCGGCTTTCTCTGTTGTCTCGCATTGCTGTTAAGACCTATCAGCAAAGAGAAATGGAAAAACTTAACAGATCTTTGCAAAACGGGAATTATATCCGATTGCATTATTTTTGACGTATAATTTAAAAATAAATATTTTATTTTAACTTACTTAAAACTGATGCTTCCAATTCGGTTAGTACTCAATATGATAACGATGGTATGGATTTAGAATAATTTAGATTTGGAATAACAATGATTGTGCGATGTGAACGTATGTAACTGTAGTATTTTTGTATTGATTTGGTCTTCGATATTTTTTTTTATTTTCTGGAACGACTTTAGAAGTCCCTGTTAAGTTTGATAATTGTAAGATTTTTATGTTATCCATAAATTAGTCTCATGCAAGTTGTCGATACCAGCCCAGCCAGTTAGATATTAACATGGGTTATCAGATGAATCTAGGGTTGCTGTGATAGGCAGCAGACGTCAAACAAAATATGAAATATTTTAAAACACAATATAAACTTTGAAACACTCTGACGTATGTTGGACCATGCCTAGTTTAGAATAACTGGCTATCAAAGAGGCTGCCGGAAAACACTAACACTTTTTTGATAAAGTTAAAAATATGTTTAGGGCTGATTAATAGCATAGGGTGGGATACTTATAATTTTTAATGTTTTTAGGGTTCCGTACCTAAAAGGTAAAAAAGGGGCCCTAAAACTTATTTATTTTCTTGATATATGTAGTATCTACACCATAGTGAGTGGACAGGGTGCAGTTAACAATGTAGGTTCTCCCACTTCCAACACATTTTCCAGTTAGAATTCCGATGAATAATGTAGGATATACCACATCCGACAAAATCAATGGATACAACTCCAGCGAATATTGTAGGATGTCCCAGTTCCGACATTTTAGTAAGGCGTTCAAACGGTTAATAATGTCACATGTGCCTTTTTTCAGCTTTCCTGAATATAATATCAGTTTTCACTGAATTGTCTTTTAGAGTAACCTAAACTATTTCATCATACCAAATATTGTATCAATCCCTGGTTTTGTGTGGATTTTATACAACTTATAAACTTCATTTGGCCGTCCTGTAAAATTGTGTTTTTGCAGTTCCGACTTTGTTAATTGCTACGGTCGAAATTATATACTTCGCTGTCCAACCTGACTTGAATCGTGTCGTCATTAGTCGGTAAAATTAAAAAAATAACGCTCAAATCAATACCTACATAATAATATGACAAAAGAAATTGAGTGTCTGTATTTTATATTTTTTGCATAAATTATATAAATATTTGTAAAATAAATAGTAAGAAAGAGATTGACGAAGAGTAAGTAATAGAATCTAAAAACATCTTGTTTTTGGAAATTTTGACGGTCTTATTTGAACGTGGTTTTCACAGATGGTTAAAACATAATAAATGTATGAAAGAAGCGTTGTCTAAACTTTGTTCCGTCAAAACCGGTTATGGGAAAAATACGAGTAAGTTATCGTTAGTCGAAAATGTATTCACAATTTCCAAAACTTCAAAACAGAGTTGAATGCGGTTCACATTAAAGTATTTAAGAATAAAATAATATAATAAACTCGAAAGTTTGTGTGTGTGAGTGTATGTTTGTTTCTTCTCCACGCTCAAACGACTGAACTGATTTCGATGAAATTTGGTACAGATGTAGCTTAGACTTTAAATTAACACTAAGGCTACTTTTAACATCGTGTGTACCGCGGTGCGCAGTTATTTGTAGTTCAAATCAAATACACTCAAACTGAACTTAAAAAAAAATGGTTGCCTGTAAAGTCGGTTTTACGGGCGAAGATTTTACGTGACAACGTCTGCCGCGGGCTGCGCGCGCGGCAGACCGATCATAGTTGAGTGGGAGAGAGACGCAAGGCATTCGGCGGGCCTCTCTCTCGTTCGGTGACTCATCGTAACGTTACCGGGCGTTACACTTTTTCATAAGTGACTCCCAGCCGCAACCTAATTTAAGACGTTGTCACGTCAAAATGGTTGCCTGTAAAGTCGGTTTTACGGGCGAAGATTTTACGTGACAACGTCTGCCGCGTGCTGCGCGCGCGGCAGACCGATCATAATTGAGTGGGAGAGAGACGCAAGGCATTCGGCGGGCCTCTCTCTCGTTCGGTGACTCATCGTAACGTTACCGGGCGTTACACTTTTTCATAAGTGACTCCCAGCCGCAACCTAATTTAAGACGTTGTCACGTCAAAAATTCTACAAATTTTGCCTTATGAAAACAGCTTAATTTTTTTTTTGAGTTTGCTAATAACATGGTCAAGCAGTACTCCGCAGCCAGACTGGTTTAAACAACGGTTAACGGGCGTGTGTCACCGGTCCGCGTTGCTTCACATTGTCGGTTCTATATTAAACAACTCATTTATTTTGTTTATTTATAGTTATGTTCTGCGAAACGCTGCAACTGACTGAAAAGTGCAATTTCGATGCTAATTTATTTGTAAATTTTTGATTAGAAAAAGTGAGTGTGGCTCGGTGGTGCTAACGTCTGCTTTTCAATAAGACGGCCCCTGGTTCGATCCCGGCCGATCAATGACTGGTTTTTCAAGTTATGTGTGGATTTGCACTCGCTTTACGGTGAAGGAAAACATCGTGAGGAAACTGTTTTAGGACCACAATATACATAGTTACAAAATCCCTATTATTTGTTGTTTACTTTTTTACTCTAAATAAGTCAGCGATTGACCACAATTCACCTGATGGTAAGTGATACTGAGGTCTACGGTGGATCGCGCATACCTAAAAGGAACCGGTTCACTAAAAAAGTTCAAAAAATATCAGCGGCACATTATATTTTATTTACGAAACGTTACAAATTTTTAATAAATTACTTAGTAATAAGGTAGTAAGTAACAAGGCAGTAAATCTTCAACTTTGTCATACCGAACTTATTTTGACGGTGGTTGGTACGCTGTAATTTATCTCACAAAGTTGTTTGGACAGAGCTTAGGAAACAAACAACTTACATAATATTATGTATGTACTGCAACAAATTGAGATTTCTATATTGAGATTTTTTTCGCACAAGCCGTTTCGCTTCTTCCTTTCTTGTGAGAACTCCAAAACTTTGGAATTCTCTTCCTGAGTCTCTGTTTCCTGAGAAGCACCTGGGGGTTTTCAAATCTAGAGTTTATAGGTATTTTCTAGGTAAGCGTGTAACATCGTAGGCCATAGTATTGTTTAACACCAGGCAAGCTGTGGTCAAACGCAAACCTATAAGTTATAAAAAAAAAATCATCGTCAAATGCAAATGAACTGCGTTTTTTTGAACTGGATGTGTAACTAGAGCCTATGATTTTCTAAAGGGTATGAACAAGGATGTTAATAAAAAAAAAACTACTGGACATACCACGAGATTATCCAAAACAGGACTGTCAACGTTTTATGATGGCGGCTGTCACAAAATGGCGGATGACCGTTTTTTGGCCTTAATATGGGATTCACGTAAAAGGGCTTGATTAGTAAAATACATACACTAATAAATTTCAAATCCAAAATATTGAGTCGGGGTTTTTTAATTATTATTTTTTATATGATTGTAAGAAGTAGCGGAAATAGAATTTGACCAAAGAAGACGTGGATGAATTGTGTGAAAGAGGATATTATGAATGAGAAGGGAGTGAATGTGGAGATGACGGCTGATAGAGTGGCGTGGAAGAGAAAAACAGGCCGTGCCGACCCCACCTATTGGGAAAAGGTAAAGGTAAAGAAGAATATTTTTTTTGTGACTCATTTGTCACTCGGCTGGTTAACCTCATACTGATAAATTTTTAGTTTGTGTTATGGTAACATAAACTAGAAATGGTATACTACATAATATACATACATGTATATTTTATATAAATACATATTTAACACCCAGACCCACAGCCAACAAATTTAGTTAAGCACAAAGTTGTTGACCGTGCCGGGAATCGACCCGGCAGTCCGGCATAGTAACCATTACGCCAACAAGGTCGTCACACAATTTTGGGTTTTTGACACTTGTGTATTTTTTTGTGGGTTTTTGGACCAAGAGAGTAAAGCGTTTCTTTTCTGCAACAACTTGTCAAAGTTTCACCCAAACACCGTCTCGTCAAAGGCGTCAAGCAAAGCGTCTTTCATAAACCCATTAAAGATTTATCCCAACTCATTCTGAACTTGCTGAGAAGCAATCGTAGAGCCACAAAAAGTTAAATTGCCCAAGTTGGAATCTATACGGGAACTCCTGAGTTATGGAATAAACCTGCAAAAACTGAAACCTCATAACGGAAGTAATTGAGACGTCAGGTGAACGCTGGAACCAAGTTCAGGAAACGGGAAACCGTACAACAAAGTAGAAACCGCGAAGTTTTTTCCGAACAAGTATAAATAAAAAATAAATAGGAAAAAAATATGTATGGATACACTCACACACACGGCTTGTTAGCTCCAAACTAAACCATTTCTTGTTTTTGTATTATGGTTGCTAATACAACTTAAGGCATTTTAAATCCTAAGCTGCTCAAATTTCTATGGCTCAGCTGCACTCGGTAATAGCGCCTTAAAAAAATATTATTGTTTTTTAAGCTTAATCTTCTTCTAATATATAAAAATTTCGTGTCACAGTGTTAGTTACCGTACTCCTCCGAAACGGCTTGACCGATTTTTACCACATTTTATATGCGTATTCAGAAAGTCTGAGAATCGACTATTATCTATTTTCCATACCCCTAAGTTATAAGGCTTGTTCACCCTTAATTTTATTAATTTTTTATATTTTTTTATGATATGGCGTTAAAAATACATACGACCCTTAATTATTACTTTTTTATCACCAACCCCTATTTTTATTGCCATTATAGTAATTTAATCTTTTTTGCTCGATAACTGATCAATTATAGTGTTTTTAACTGTACTTAAGGCAAAACTACGTTTTCCGGGTCAGCTAGTTAACTATAAAAGCCAACTATAGAAAACACTATACAATATCTGATCCGGGATAATTTACAGCCAAACGAAAACAACAACAAAGCCCCGTTTCCCCAATTTTCCTTAGAGTCGCTCAAGGTTTTGGCAATAAGGGCAAATTACGTTATAGTTTATTGGCGTCATGATCAAGACAGATATCGACGGGAACGTTTACAAATGACTCGTGGATGATTTGACGGAAAACGGCGAAAAATTTTCACATCGGCAGTTATTGGACAAAGTGATCCATCACTGTGGGAACGGTCGGTTCTAGTTTGTTTTACAGATATTCTAGTTGCAAGGTGCCGTTTGCTTTTAGAAACTTTGAATTCTATGTAAATGGGTAGGAAAGTTGGAGTGGTGTGATTTTGATCCGTTTCTTTACCAAAGTTTGTTATTAACAAACAAACAATTATTACACCACTTATAACTAAAGAAGGGCTTGAACAATTTATCTATACTATAAGAATCTTTGTTCTGACTCATTCATCTATGGGCAACGCAGAGCCCAAACAGCTGGTATGCAAATTGGAGGGTATATTTCTTTTAGTACGGAGACGCGTATTAAGAACGGATTTTTGCCAATTCCACCCCTAAGGGGGTGAAAGGGGGTTAAACAGTTTATTTTAACTTCTTTGTTTTTTTAATTTCAAGCAATGAAATTTGAAATATCTGTAGTAAGCTAGTTAATCTAGACTCTAGGCATATTCCTCCTAGGCCTAAGTATCGCTAAAATTGTATGTCGTTATGTTCCCTGCTAGCCAAATGCCTTTATATAAGGTTTAAAAAAATATCAGCCCAAAAGTCCAGCCATCCTAAATATGAACTTTTACTGACATTTCAATGGAACGAAGTTCTCCAAGTTAGCTAGTAACTCACATTTTGAGACAGACGGATGACTCGTGATTGAAAAGGATGGCGGTTTTCTTAATTTGTTCACTCCTATTTCCAAAATTTCAGACATTGCATCATAATTATTGATAGACTCTGAATTTGAAAACGAAAAAGAAATGTTTTATAATATAATAGTTTTTATTTACCAAGTAGCAACAAAAAGATCCAGGGATCTTTTGAATATCTCTCCCTCAATATTGTGAAAGGCTTTTAGGAAATGTTGAATAAAAATTGGTGGAAATATTACATTTTACGGGCAAGCAGAGTTGAATATCAAAGTGGATTGAATTTTCCAATCGAAGCCGTACCGTTTGATGCCTTGAATGCATTTTTATTCGAGTTGAACCCTTACTGACCGATGCCGGTAGACGCGTAGATCTTCTTACTAAAGATTATACAACTACAGATAGATAACCTTGTTGGGGTAACAAAATGGATTCCAGAATGATTTTTCTATGATAACAGTAACTTGATAGATTGTGTTTGTGCAACAGGATACAATAGATATTTTATACCCTGTTTATCACACAACATAAATTTATTGTCTATATAACTAGGTACATACATGGGTGGTATATTGTGTTGTGGGAATGTGACTAAAGTATATTAATGAACAAATTTACAACTAAAACTGAAACCCTAACGATAACAATAAATGTATTCAGTTTAATAATAATTAAGGAAATAGGAATAATTAAGGGAGGCCTGCGCCGGCTGCAATAGCAACATCACAGCGAGCTCAGCGAGCGGCGGCGCGTGAGGCGCGCGCTGTGGCTCGCAAGGGTAATTAGTCGGTGGGGTAGACAGTTCAGGCGCAGCCGTCATCGCGAGCGTACGTTGGCTGTGTTCCTGCCCTTGAGAATGGCACACTGATTGTGCTGAAACATGTCCCGCTAATACTGACAACATAAACGTGTACATAAAAGTGATAGCCGGTTATACAAACATAATTCGGATAAACTCGTTTCTATTATTTAGCATCTGTGCATTTTTCATCATAATCTTCTCTTCTATACAACGACGTTCAGAGATGTAATATTTCGATTTCAGGAAGTCGAGAAAATCTCTCTGTAGCAGGATTTACGAGACTTTCCTTGCATTCAACTGATTGCTATTTCTATTTATCAGCAGTTATCTAAACATTACAAAACTACATTACAATATCAGCAGTTTAGACATATTTCACACACGGCTGATTAGACTCATGCTAATCCATGTCTAGTTTTTGTTATGGTCGCTAACACAAAAGACCCGGGACCTTCTTGTTGGCAGTCCGGCATGGTAACCATTACGCCAACGAGGTTGTCAAATACTTCATGTAAACTTATTAGGCTGATAAAAATAGCCCTCAGACAAAAAGCTACTTTTAAATCTCTTAGTAGTTTTTTGGTCAACTCAAGACCTATCTCATCAACTGTTGATCCTTTACTTGAATGATCGCATCAGATCACATGAGTTAACCGAATTACAACTTCCTGTTGTTATTGGTTGTGTTGTTGAATGAGGTTTTCTCATTTGTTATAATACCAAGTACAATATATTTAACAATTTAATTTGCATAACATTTTCTCTTTATCCCAAAATCGCTTCCGAAATCAAACTTAAATGATTGAAGAAAACTAATTCCCTTGAATCGCATTGGAGTCATATTAATAACAGTATCCAAGTGAACCGTAGGATTTCCATTTCTCGATCAGTGAGGATTCACAAGGTCTGCACTACGTCTGATATTCGTCGCTTAATATTCAAGCTCGGAAGCTCTGCTTCCTTACCTAGAAATTAGATATTCGGCGCCGGGTTAACTTTGATATGGAGAATAGGTACTGAGAATACCTAGGAACTAAGTTTGGGAAACCTATTAAAGAACTAGCATCGAAATCAAATGGTCGAAGGTACGAATGAAGGCAAGATTCTTTCGCAAATTTGGTAATACAAGAAGTACCTATAAATTAACGTTTTAGAAAACTCACGACTTACATTTTGTTGTGACGGTCGTTTAAAAATCTAAATGAAA
Source organism: Mellilla xanthometata (assembly GCA_035578125.1). Taxonomy (NCBI): domain Eukaryota; kingdom Metazoa; phylum Arthropoda; class Insecta; order Lepidoptera; family Geometridae; genus Mellilla; species Mellilla xanthometata. Next base: position 2,334,432 of record JAPUBQ010000039.1, on the reverse strand, counting down.
AAAAATCTAATAATCAAGCCTTTCATTATATACCCATATTGAAGTAGTTGTAAAAACATCGTCCGCCATATTGTGGCGGCGGCCATCTTCAGTATATTTTAATTAAATATACCTAAGAACTTTCGATTAACACATTTTTCTCGATTCACACAAAAAAACCTTAATATTAAAAATAGGTTCATCCGTTTTAGCTACTTTGCACCATACAGACACTCACACAGAGACACGTAAAATGTATAATACAGTTCTAGCGTCTAGTTAAAACCTACCTAGTTTTTTTTATCTTACAGGTATTTAGTTTTATCTAATTGGATTTTTGTAAACCAGATAATTAAGGATTACGTATTTCTTTACCTAGGTCTCAGAACCTTTGTTTTATTATAACAATCGCTGTTTTTGGGACCAGTTGTGAATATACAAATCGGAATTTCTTGAAATGTTTTAGTTTAATTTCAGGCTCTATTATTATATTATAATTTCAGTATGTTCTATATTAAAAAACAAGATTTCCATTTTAAAACCCGCTGGTTTTCCGGCAACGTACATTTCCCTAATGCGAACTAATGTGGACGCCTAATGCATAACGCCATCCGGACTCGAATAATTCTCCTACAACACGAGCTACCGACCAACGCATTAGCATTTGGGACAATCCTAAATAACGGTTTTAATCATATTAAAATAAGATATTTTTTATCTCGATTTATTAATATTTAAATTAGTTTTATACTTCAAAATTTTAGCTAGCTTCAAAATTAAAATTTGAATCTAAACTTTTGAATTCAAAATTTCGAAGATTTTTATCTCTTATATATAAAATTTCCGTGTCACAGTGTTTGTTACCGTACTCCTCCGAAACGGCTTGACCGATTTTTTCCAAATTTTATATGCGTATTCAGTAGGTCTGAGAATCGGCTACTGTATATTTAGTTTTTTTTTTTTATTTATTAAGGCGAAACAACGTTTGCCGGGTAAGCTAGTTATTTATTATAAATGAAAATATTAAGGTCCTATACAATGTACGCGTTCTTTTAGTATTACGGCATAAAAAATCACAGAATATGTAAATGTTTAGTACCATACGAAATAAATAATTAAATAAAAGTAATAAAAGAACGGCTCCCAGCAAATTTGTTTTTTTTTTAAGGTTTACTCGCACTTGTTTTTTTACTAATAGCTTTGTATTTGACCACAGCTTGCCTGGTGTTAAGCACGGCCATGGTCTACGATATTACACGCTTACTAAGAAGATACCTACTAACTCTAGATTTGAAGACCTCTAGATTAGACACTTCTCAGGAAACAGAGACTCGGGAAAATAATTCCAGAGTTTATTGTTTTTCAGTAGATATTTTAAAAAACATAAGAATATTTGACGACCTCGTTGGCGTAAGGGTTACCATGCCGGACTGCCATCCAGAACGTTCCGGGTTCGATTCCCGGCCCGGCCAACATCTTTGTGCTTAACTAAATTTGTTGGCTGTGGTTCTGGGTGTTAAATATGTATCTATATAAAATATGTATGTATATATGTATATGTAATATATCAGTTGTGTTAGCAACCATAACACGAACTAGAAATGGTTCAGTATGGGGCTAACCAGCCATGTGTGAAATGTGTTCTATATTTATTTTTAAAAATACATAAATTATTACTAACGAAAACTTACCTAAAACTAAACCTAAAAAGTATCAAGGGTAGAGATAAAGGTGCCCAAAATGCTATCGCAATGCTATTTTTTTAGTTTTGTTTCCTTTTGGTCGTTATTGTTGTTTGACAGTCATTTGTTTATGACGCGGAGTCCTTATGTGTTGAGATACGTAAAACAAATCCGGGCCCAAAAGCATTGCTGTGGACATGCCGTCATTCGGACGAGGTTGCAATTTCCACGTGTCAGATACACGGAAATGAACCCGTATCGATAACGATCCCAGTGGGACGGCGTACACGGTTTTTTAGGATACGAGATACGACGTGTCCACACGGACGGTTTATTATCGTGCGACAAACTTTTGTTCACACTTCATCCTGAACAACTTTTGACTTGACTTACAATGCAGAGTTAAAAAAAGGGGCGCCATACGTATCAAGAAATAACTACAGTCGCTTTTTGGGCGCTTTGCTCAGATATGGTCGACTGAATTCGGTACAAATAACTTATTGTTATTATACTAGCTGACCCGCCAAACGTTGTTTTGCCTTAATAATTATTTCTAAATATACAGTAGCCGATTCTCAGACCTACTGAATACGCATATAAAATTTGGTAGAAATCGGTCAAGCCGTTTCGGAGGAGTACGGTAACAAACACTGTGACACGAAAATTTTATATATAAGATTAAGCCCCTGCATATTACTCAATATTATGGATGCAGTGAAGATGCTATGCCGTCTGAAGTGGACACCTTGCCCGCGCTAGCGCATTGTACGTGCCAAATAAGTATAGGACTGTCAAGCTGCCATTTTGCTCAGTAATACGTGCTAAAGTCATCCCCAAAATGGCACACCCCAAAAAATTTGTAAACAAATTATATTAATTTATATATCTTTTTTTTTTCTATAGTTATATATATATATTGATATTGTTGTTTAAAGAGGAAAAGTTAGATTTTTAGTTTGTTGATTATGTGTTTGACGCAATTAGGCTCCGAAACTACTGGACCCATTTGAAAAATTATTTCACCGTTATTAAGCTACATTATCCCTAAGTAACATAAGTTCAACAAAAAACATTTTTTTTATGGTACCCTGGATATAATAGCAAATTGTTACGTTTTGAAGTGTTCAGAATACGACTATATTTATAAAAGCACTCAATGTGCTCTAAGCATATAATATATACTAAGTATATAATATATACTTCGTTTCTCTTTGCAATTTAAATTATTTTATAGCCCGTGCGAAGCCAGGATGATTTTATTATCACTGGTCTACAGTGGATTGTTGCCTTATATGTGATAATGATTTTGGGTCTATTTATGTACACAATATAACTATCAATGATTTTATAAGATTCGCTCAGATTTTTTTCAAAAAATTACTAGAAAATTGTTCTAAGCTTAATACGTAGATCATAAAAAACGAGCACATTGAGTGCTTTTATAAATGATATAGTCTTATTCTGAACACTTTAAAACGTAACAATTTGCTATTATATCCAGGGCACTAAAAAAAAAATGTGAGCCGTGTAATCTATGTAATCTATGGACTAAGTTTTTGATTTCTACCATGAGTCGCAAGGTTTTAAGAAGAAGTGTCCAAGCGCTTGGATAGATTCGTTGTATATGCGTGATGAAGTGTGTCCAGGTCAAAGGGGCAACGCTTTTAGATTGCCGACCCGTATAGCGCAGTTTTAGTCTACGCAGTTTTGTTGCGACAGACATCGGGGTACCAAAACCCGTAATGGCGACGAAATGGGTAAATCTTGAATTCACAGTTTTATCATCAAAGATTATAAGCGATTTAAAAGTACTGAATAAATTGCTTGTAAACCGTGTAAAGAGCGATCCTCCGATATTTTGTAGCAATTTTGGTACTACTTAGATTTATCAATATAAATAAAATGGGCCATCGTGAATATAGGGTTCCGTTCCATTATCTAAAAAAGTCGTAAAATAACACTTTTAATAAATGGGAAATTGACCCCCTTAACTGTATTTATTTTATTGTTATACATTATATTTTTGGGTTCCGTACCTAATAGTCAAAATGGCACTCCACTGTCTGTCTGTTTCCAGGCTATATCTCAGAAAGGAATTAAAACAATCTTAATTATTTTGGTGAGCAATTATATTATCTAGAATCAGTACTGTTTTTTATTTCAATATTCTCAATTTATTTTTCCATGAATTTATGTCGTAAAAAAATCAGAACTCCCTACAATAGCGAATTGAGATAAGATGGTAAATTGTAGTTATGTACATAATTAATTGTAATATTCTCTCTCTGAGATAAGAATCCAGTTTTATATCGTGAACAATTTCCCAGCATACTCGTTTCAGCAAAACCACTCCAGCTGAGTTGAGCCGACTGGAATTTTTCAGCCATTCTAAATTCCGTAGCCAAGTTCCGAGTTATGACCCCGCAAGCGCTAGTTTTCACTCGGGCTTTAGTTTATGTTGTTTCCTAGTCAGCTTTATAAAATAAAACTGCTTTAATTATATTTGGTACAATATAGTATAAGTTAATTTTTTAGTTTTAAAAACATATTCTTAGTATTATCAAGATGTATATTTTTAGTATTTGAATTGTCCTTTTGAATATGTACAGTTTAGAACAGTTAAACTATAGGGTACATTTATAATGCAACTGTTTTGTATATCCTTTTGGTGCAAATAAATGATTTATTTATAACTAGAACGCTGGTTTAAAGGCGATATTTCATCGCTTTCAGTCACAACATAATATGGACATATTTGAGCGCAGCGTCTGTAACGCGCCAATAGATATCACGCAATTCATTTATATAATTTCCTGTTCCCCAATGACTACAATCTAGCGATTTTCAAGGCGAGAGTGAACCGGTTCCTTCTAGGTAAGCGCAATCCACCGTAGATCTCAATATCACTTACCATCAGGTGAATTGTGGTCAAGCGCTGACCTACTTGGAGTACAAAAAAAGGCAAACTGTACTTAAGGCAAACGTTGTTTTGCCTTAAAGTACAATACAACACTATAATTGATTTGTTATCGAGCGGGATGAAAAATAATTAAATTACTAAAATGGCTATAAAAAATTAGGAGTTGGTGATAAAAAGGAAAAGTTTAGGGTTGTACTATGTAATTTTAGTGCCACATTATAAAAAATAATAACAAAAAAAATTCATCAATAAGTAAAAAAAATATACAGGGTGAACCACCCTGGTCACATAAGGGTATAAAAAGTAGATAGTAGCCGATTCTCAGGCCTACTGAATACACATATAAATTTGGTAAAAATCGGTCAAGCCGTTCCGGAGGAGTACGGTAACTAACATTGTAACATGGAAAATTTATATATAAGAAGAAGAAGATACACACACAAGTCAAACTAATAACAACCCGTAGTTTTTGCGTCAGGAATCAAAAATATATATAGCAAGTATCGAGTTAGGGAATATTTGATTTAATGTTGTTTTGTTCTTGTGCTGATTCATGTAACTTTATTATTTACGACTAAACTTGTACTAGGAGCGTTGTATTTGGTTTATTTACGGGTATATCCAGGTCGAGAGCTAATGTATTAGTGAGTTTCCACACGCAACCATCGATGTGAACGTATAATCTAATACAAACTCAACTAAACTTTTTGTTAACTTCCGATGGAAAAACGAATGGGTCTTATAAGTTTGACGTGACTGTTCGTGGTACCGTAGATCCCAAACGGACGATCTTTTGTTCGACAAAAATCTAACCAAGATGGCTGCCACTACAAAATGGCAGATCACAAATTTTTCGCAACTTCCGTAATATAGGAATTACTTTAAAGAGTTTGACTAGTAAGACATAAATAAATATGTATTAGGACACATTTCACACACGGCTGGTTAACCACATACTGAAGCATTTCTAACTCGTATTAGTTGTTAACAGAACTGATATACTACATACACATACATACATATTTTATATAGATACATATTTAACACCAAGTCCGATAGCTAACAAATTTAGCTAAGGTAATCTAATCTGACGCGATTATCGAAGTTGAGCAACAGTTAATGCGGACGCTGTTTGGATGGGTGACCATGCACTAGACTGTCGTTTTTAAGTGGCTTTTTCATCTAGGCGCTACCGTGGGTCAGATGACACGATAAATTGTAGGTCCCGGCTGTTAGTCCTAGTACAAGTAGTAAACCAAGTCAGAGGCCTTGGGGCTGCTTGAAAACTCTCGACATCAGAGCTTGGCCACTTAGCTCATACGAAGAAGAAGAACAATTTTAGAACATCAAGATTTTTTGAAAACTTCTTTTGAAATTCTTGTTACAAGTCAAGTTCCGCCATTCTTCTCGACTTTTCGAAGTTTGGAACACGAATTGAGACTTAAAATTTCCATCACGCGCTCTTTCCATACACCGTTCTTCGAGAATTTCGTGATTTTCAGAACACAAAGTACATGTGTGTATTTGGTGGATTTACTTTTGAGCATCGTTAAAAATTTGTCGAATGGACAAAGATTGGTTGGCTTGGTGTACTTTGGTCATCTCATCTTATTAACTAGTGGACCATCCCGTCTTCGCGCAGGACTTAAAATAAGAACATTGAAGAAGAAATTTCAAGTGAGTAATACGTTTTTTATTCGTTTCAAACTTGAACATCTTAAATACGTTGAGAAGTATAGATTAATATACAAGTAACTATTTAAATGTAATAAAGTTAGGTAACGTGACAGTACTCTAAAATCTTATTCGGAGAAGGTTTAATAAGGAAGTAGCTTTTACCTATGGTTTCTTTAAAACCAAAATGTGACAACGTTTGGTACAGCTTTGTTCTAGTTGTAGTATCATTTAACACAACAAACAAGCAGAGATTAAAACTAAAAAAAATATTATATAAAAGTTTATTTTGATATAGCTGATTCGTACCAGAATTTTCATAAGTATTCGTAGGATTGTTCTAGAAAGACGGTCTATAAGCCATTATTTTATGATTCAAAAGGAAATAACTGTAATTTCAAGATTTTGCCCAATCCTTAGAAGCGCCTGTAGAGACAAATTTGTACCAATTTTAATGAAAATATTTGTCTACCTTCAGTAATTCCCACTAAAGGGTAAGTTTAAAGTGTCGTAACAAACGCTTTGGTACTAAATAGAAAACAGAAACAAATTCAATACAGAATTCTATTAACCGGAGGCGATACTGCTAGTTTCACTGGACAAATTCACTCTCACACTTTATGCGACTAGGACTTAAAAGCCATAGAATTGGAACAAAATATAGAAGTCTTCTTTAATGTTAATGAGTGTCAGTTTTATAAATTAGAGTAGGCATAATAATTATGATGGTAGGATGGTCAAATGTTGCTTATTCGTGTGGTTACGCACCGTTCTGGTCAAATGCCTAGCTAAAATAAAAATATACCGTATAAAAAAATTAAGCACATCGGCTCCGTTGGTTCGGCCACGTGGAAAGGATGGGAGAGGATCGGGCTGTGAGGCGAGCATACTTGGGACGACCAGCTGGCCGACGTCCGGTTGGTCGTCCCAAGTGTCGCCTGGAAGATCTAGTGCAGCACCTGAGCGCACTTCATGCCACAGACTGGCAGGAGACAGCACAGGATAGAGAAAAGTGACGTCTTAGTGTCGGAGGCCAGGATCCATTTCAGGGTTAGCGAGCCACCATAGTTAGTATAATAAAAGTTAGAGTAACAACCTAGAAACGGTTATCAGGTTATAGTTACAGAATAAATAATATGTTAAGAAGTCAGACCTCTGACTAGCCATTGAGATTGATAATTTTGTATCAATTGAGACTGATATGGGACGTAATTCTTATAGTCACTGGCATCAATTGCAAATGGCTTTTTTTCAGACTCGGGTACCGGTGATGTCCAAGCCCAAGTCGCAGAGCATTCGAACAGCACTGAATTTTCCCTGATTAATCCTGTAGGGAGCTCTATTACTTCAAACAATGTCGGTATATTATAAGTTTTATTAGAAGCCAATGATATCAGTTAAAAAAACATTTTTTTGTTCTTCTTTTTGTTTTTGTTTATCTTTCACCTTATTAGTCATGCAGTTTCTCTTTTCCATCAGTGGTTTTTCGTAATGAACTAAAGAAACCAATCATCCAAAAATCCTTTTTCATTTAATAATGGCACATAATTATGTCATTTTAAAATTTTAAAAAAGCTTACAAAAAATGTAGTCCTCTCTATTTTTATAAAATTTTCATTTCCATGAACAGCTTACTCCTACGTCCGTTGCCATGGTAATCTAGATATTGGTCGACGATATTCTCTATTCTAGACGGTAGAGCCTTATTTATATACCAATATAAACACTATACTTATTGCTACTATATTGTATGAAGGCTTTACGAAACCTTTGAGCATATTTTGGAGCCTTATAGTTAAAGATAAAGATACATTTATTTGTATAATAAAAAAGTGTACGTACAATGTTCCTACGTCAGTTGATCGCATTACTTATTACCTATAGCTATCTGGGTATGAGATAGTTATACCAATAATTTAACTAAGGTAAGCAACCACCATCAAATTGAAGAATTAAATAGTAAATAATATAACCTTCAATTTTGAACTAATTGCCAATATTAACCTATTTAGGACTTCCATTGTACGCGAACCGTTTTCAAGGCTAGAGTAAAACGGTTTCTTCTTGGCGAGTGTGCTCCATCCTAGATCGTAACGTCTCTAAACATCAGGTGGCTTATTAGATTAGTTATGAAATCTTTATCTATTATAAAAAAAACCTTACCAACTCAAAACCTCACTTTATTAGTTAAAAAGCTTGTCAAAATGAAGTGACTTTTCCACTGAAAAGCGTTTTGCAATAAACAGTCCACTATATGCATATCCCTCGGATCGCCTCACTTCCAATATTGGAACTGAATTCATTTCCATCCGATATCAATTAAAATTCAAATTAGAGTTTTCCAGGCATTTTTTTCCGTATTTATGAATACGATAGTTAATTTAATATATAATTACTTTGATATATAGAAAATCATTGGCGTAAAAAAAATCATCAAGAACAGTAAAAAATGTTTTTTTTTTGCTTTCTACCCTATCAAATTTCCTTCATAATAAAAACTTTTCTACAATGGAAAGTGTTAGTACTGTATGTAAAACTAGGAATTAAATAATTGATTTTTGGTGTGTATTGAATTGTGTACGTATCGGCTAATTTGAATGTCCTTCCTTTCTTTACCCTTCCGTTCCCTTCATTTCCATTCCCTCCCCTTCCCTTCTCTTCTCTGTCTTTTCCTGTCTTCTAATGTCTTGTAAAGTGAAGGTTAAATCGTATTATCGAGAGCAAAGGCGAATGGTCCACAGACAAGAACGTAGCTCTTAAAAGAGACGAAGAAAACAATATTCTGGATAAATAACACAGGACTGCACATCAGATGATCGCCCAAATAAATGCTTGTAACTGCATACTTACGCTGTAAAAAAATGTATAATAACAGCAATGGTATCAAGACATCGACCTCAATATACTGACTGTACCATGTATCAAATAAGTGAAATAGCTGTATTTATAAGGTCAAATCCCGAGCTCTTCGAAATGTGGCCTGTTGAGAGTAGACGGAAAGGTATAATGAGACACTTTGTTACTAAAACAGCATATCTATCTAACAGTGTGTTCGGTATGGCGCCTATTATTTATAATAAAATACCTAATGATATTAGATGCACTGTAAATTCTCACATGTTTAAATCTAAGTTAAATGAGTTTCTATGTAAAAAGCCTATTATAGTATTAAATTCTTCCTAAATGATAAATAAGTTATGTCAAATGTGAATTAAATACTTACCTACTTGCTCATGTCTATAAACCCTTTGGGTAGAAACTAGCGGAATAATATTTAGTTTAGTTATAAGTTTTTTATGACATCCAATATAACACCTATTGTACCTGGTTTCATAGACAATAAATAATTCATTCATTCATTCAATTTTAATAAGCTCAAGTAATTTCCACAGCAGCAAACATTGATTGACTGAACAATATGTGCTGCGCTCAATAGCAAGCAGCGTAACAGTGGTGTATAGAGGTACGGCAAGCAGTGTCACAGTGCTGTATAGAGGTACAGCAGACCGGTTGTTTCAGCGGACGGTATTGTGCGGTGCGGGAAACGCCCGCCCAAGCTTCCGCCGGGGAACGACACAACTGCCAGCTTTACTGACACTGAGTAGAAAAGTGGACAGAGTTGTGAATCGGCTGAAGCCGAGTGCGACTTCTGGACGAACAATTTGGGGGTCTTCAAATGTAGAGTAAATAAGTTCCTTCTAGGCAAGTGTGTTATATCTAAGAACTCAGTCAAGCTTAAGATCGGGCAAACTGCGGTCAAGCCTATTCATCATAAAAAAGGGTTACAGGGCGCATAAAGAGTTCTGTGCCATTATCCTACATAAATGATAAAAAAGACGTTTGTTGTATGGGAGCCCCCCTTAATTATTTATTTTATTGTTATTTAATTATCTGTGAAAGTATCAAGTGTCCTTCTTACTTTTTTTACCGTAAGTGATATATAGGACACAAATAAAATACGAATAAAACACGTTTATTGTGTACCCCTTAAAATATAATTTTTAATTATTTTTTTAAGTTTTTTACTATAGCGGCATAGGCAATGCATAACTTGTGAAAATAACAGTTTTCTAGCTACTACGGCTTCTGAGATACAGCTTGGTGACAGACAGACAACGAAGTCTTAGTAACAGGGTCCCGTTTTTATCCAATAAATGTGGAACCCTAAAATTTAATAATAATAATTATAATAATATTGTGAGCCTGGGGTAAAAATACTTTTACTATAGATGTAAACATAAGGTTTAATTTAATGGAGCTAACTTATGGATCTAATAAAATGAGAGAGCAGTGAGTGAACACCGAATTATGACCGCCCTTCAGTTTGCAAGCATTTGTTTATAAATAAAGTAAATCATATACCGACCTTTTTATAAAAAGTAAACTTAGTAATATCTTTAGTTTAACAATGTTTCTGACAGCCATGATCAGAGAAAGTATAGACGAAACAACAAAAAAATGGCTACCTGTCAATTTACCATTGAGTATAATAACGACAAAATCAGGCGATTCTGTAAAGGTTTACAAACTATTATATTACATTATAACATGCAAATCGGATTTTTACAAGAAAGTACTTGTACACTTATCCAAAAAATTTTAAGAAAATTAAGTTTTGTGATCATAGTTATTTTTATTTTAATATAAGGTAACATTACTCTGCTAAAATCTACTCTGAGCAGTAGCACGTACCAGACGCGCTAGTTTTTAAATAAGTTTCGCGAACAAGAATGATTGTATTCGTTTCGTATCGACTTACTCGCATTGTTTTGTATCTGGAATGAGAATTCCTTTGTCTACTACATTTTAGTTTGTAGTTAACATCTATAGATATACTATTATTATAAGGCATAGATAAAAACTAAGGAGACCGTAACATTGTGGTTATTATGTTTGTATAACCGGCTATCACTTACGTTTATTTTGTCGGTATTAGCCCGACATGTTTCAGCACAATCAAACATTATTAAATTATGCCTTACGAAAGTTTTAATACAGTGATTATGGTTATTCTAAAATATCACCGTAACACCTATTCAGGAACGTGCACTAATCAAATAAAACAAGCATTTTGTAGATAAATGACAACATTGGTTTGTACAAACAGAGACAGACAGATATACATACAGATAATCAATGGAGATTTAGTAATAAGGTCCTGTTTTTACTATTATTAGGTAAAGAACCCTAAAACATGTTGCATATAAAAGTTGAACTACACATTTTGAATAAAAAATCGCTTATATAAACCACAAAGTTAAAACTTACAGTTAGGTATTTCTTCGAGATACATTGCAAAAGGTAGTTTAATTTTAAATTAGTTGCTAGAAAATAAAAAAGCGTCTCCTTTCTAAAGTTAGTAATAAGCTTTTGCAGGTTACAAGCAGCTGGAATAAGCTCTAAAAGTTGTGTGGTATTTCTTACTTTAACTTCCAGCGGCTGCATAGTATCTTTGATGATGTTTTTAATTCGAAGTTTTAAGAACTGCAGCAAAAATTATGAAAAAAATAATTAAACTTTTTTTATTAAGTTCGAAATGTGATTTACTTAAGTAACTACGTTATTTTGAAATTAGCTGTGCAAGTTTTATTAAATACTGTAGTTGACCTCGTACAAACTAAGACAGTTTCATACAACAGTTACACATATTGGAAATACACACATACTGACTTAATTTTTATACTACTAATTCTGCAGACGAGATAGTAGAGGTAGCTGGAGTCACGTGGACCATACTAGCCCAGGACCGCAACGCTAGGAGGCCTGGAGGCCTTTACCCGCTTTTGGGTGCCCTAATATCAATCAATAAATATATTCATAATTAAATATTATTCAAACATATTATATTAAAACTAATTATATTATAAATAAAACACACACACACACAGAAACCTTACAAATAGTAGATTAAATCTAAGTTCGTGTCCGCGGGTAAGGTGCCTAAAATGCTGGCGGCATTACCTCGCTGGATCGCCAAGCTTATAGCTTATATTATACAGAATTTGAAACAACCTAAGAAGTGAATGAAATGTAATATTTTAAACTAGGGAAATTAAGGCTCATTTTATTTTATTTTATTTATTTTATTACTTCTGCAGCGTCTTGTCTTACAAGCGAAGGTAGAAGGCACCAGAGCGCGCGGAAGGTCACCTGATTTGGTCAAGTGGACTGACCAAATCAAGGCAGCTGTTCGAGGCTCTTTGAACGAATGTAGCCGAACGACTTCAAGCAGGCAGAGATGGCGAGATGTCGTGAGGAAAATCACTCGTGTACCTCCTGTACCCTCCATGACGATCACGACTGTCAAATGTTTTTTCTTTTTCTTTATCTAACCTACATTAATCGTTTTATGACAATCCCTTTACTGTACAAGCAGTGCGGCTATAGAATTCTTACCACTCAACATCAAGAAAGCTCAGACGATTGATACTTTTAAAACTTGTGGAAGAGTGGTATTTATCTTCGATGCCCTGAGACTATTCACTTTGTTCTTTCAATAAGATACTGTTTCTTTATTTATAATTTTATTGTTACTCAAGTAAATTGATACTTTATGTATTTACTATTATGTTTTATGTATACGTATTAGGATATAATTATCTTGTATTATTAATATTATGTGTATGTTTTTTTATTATTCTTTATTGTATACTACGTCCTTCTTTAGTTGTTTATTAATTCCCTTCCATCAAAAGGTTGCCTGGAAGACATCGCTTTAAGCGATAAGGCCGCCAATTGTGGCACACTATATTTAAGTTAATTCTATTCTACTGTGTTTTTTTATTTTTGTGTCCAATAAAGAACTTATCTATCTATCTATTGTATTAAGTGCACATCATTGGCAAGGTCTCCCCCAATGATGTGTATTTGCCATTTTTAAATACTTAGTTCCGCAAATTAGCAGTTGATACAGGCTCCTGGCCTGTGATACAGGCTCCTGGCAGTCCTATAGCAGGTCGTAGTGCTCCCTACAGCGTACCAGTTAATCTTCAAGGTATGACGAAGGAACTTTGTAAGTACACTTTCTTATTTTACAAATAAATTTATTTTTATCTTATCTTATCTTTATATTAATCAAAGGCGGATAGCAATCAATCGTGTGACGTCACTGAAAACATCCATGCACCGCTTACATTCTGTTTGCAAAAGAACGAACAATAAACTGTGTTTGTCACCCGACTAGGTGCGGATACAAGCACTGTATGTGGACCTGCACCCGCCCTCGCTACGTGTCGGGAATCCCGATGACGTAAAAACGCCGGAATATTTTGCAAGCCTCCGCTCTGCGATATACATTTTTATTTTTTTATTGTCATACACGCCACGCGTCGCATATTTATGTATTGTAGGGCAATCCTTTTATGGAGCAAAAGCCTAGTTCTTTACATATTTGCTAGTAAGAAAAAAAACATTTTTCTAATCTTTTTGCGGATTTAAAGGTAAGTTACGGATGTTAAGTTTTGCAAATTTTGTAGAATTAGGATTACTTAATACAATTACATCATAGTCAATAATTACAAAACATAGGTTGAACCCATATAGTTAAGAACAAAACGTAAGCCTACGCGTTGTCAAAAATGCCACCCCGAAAAGCTCCCTGTCCAAACATGCCCATTATTACATATTGCCCATTTTAACATGCACATTATTATATTATATATTTTTTTCCTTGTAGAAGAGTGAATGTAGATAATATAACGGCTGACAGAACACTTGGAAGCAAAAAACGGGCTGTGCTGGTCCCTCATAGTAGGAAACAGCGAAGATCAAGAATAAGGATATATGTATTTCCTTTTAAAGATCTAATCCTTTTATTCTAGTCTCCAACTAAAAATTTCAAAAACTGTACGAAAATCTGACGTATAACCTAAATTATTTACAGCCTAAAAGTTTTACTCCAAAATTTCAAAGAACATTTCACGCCACTATTTTAGGTGAAAACAAAAACAAACAACAAAAATTCACTAACAAGTCTTAAGCAGTTCTTTAAAAATAACAGAGGGCGCTTCGAATAATTCGCTCGTTAGGGTGAAACACTACATTCATAAACTGTTGGCATAAAGCCAGGGATGCATGCACAATTTGTAGACTCTTTTAACTCGATGACGAGGCATAAACGTGACCAAGAAGGCTTGTTTCTTGTGTCAGCAAGTTGTACTGGAGATATATGTAGTACAAGCTCGGCTAACGTTGCTTTTATCCATGCTTAGCTTAGCTTGGAAGTGTCGTAGATTTAGATGAGAAATATTTAGAAGAGCAAAATTTAGAAGAGAAAGATTTAGAAGAGAAGTATTTAGAAATGAAAGATTTGGAAGAGAAAGATTTAAAAGTGGAAGATTTAGAAGAGACAGATTTAGAAGAGAAAGATTAAGAAGAGAAAGATTTAGAAGAGAAATATTTAGATGATTTTTTTTCCAAAAAGTGAAAACGGAAAAAAAAACATTTTTTAAAGCGATGACAACTCAGTCGTGTTGGAATAATTAAAGTCGAATAATTTGCCATCTCTAATTATTTTATATTTTACCTATGCACAATTTGTTGTTGGTATCTCATCCCTTGGATGCAATCAAAAATGTGAAAAGAAAATAGCGTTTTTTAAGTACTAAGCTCCCAAAAATAAATTGATATCGAAAGTAAGAATTAATAAGCATCCTCTATTCAAAACAAAGCTCAATAAGTCGGGCTTGCGACAGACTCACACCCATTAGGTCGTCAGTTCGATCCCCGCAAATATGGTAGGGCATTTTGTTGTTTTAAATGTGTGTTAGTTAGTTTAGATTTATATGTGTATTGTATTGGCCTCTAGTCACCTGAAATAAAGGAATAAATAAAATAAATAAATTTGTAATTGATAATTTGCTTGCCTCCTACCACCCCCAAGTTGAAAAATCTGTCTTCATATAATAGTGTGCTCCGCCAGCCTCCTTAAGATCCAGTTATTAAAGACTAGGCGAGCTCCACCTTAGGCCAGAGTATAATTTTCTCATGTGTAGTTACACACCCACAAAAGCTTTGTGACAGAGATTAGATGGCAAAAAGCTCTTCAAACTATGAGACGGATTAGGCAGAACTAAAGTTTAGTATGCACTAGTATATTTGAGATATTTTCTAGAAGAGTGTCATTCATATGTATCCACGAGTAGTTTTATATTTTAATTCTCAAATTGAAACAAACAATTCACTCTCACGCTTAAAATTCTGTTTTCGTATTTCGTTTGGGTAATTTTAAAAGACGCTGGCAAGTAACATTGTCTTCAATATTACCACGATATGTTTCTCTTGGAACTTCATTTTACGATTTTTTTACTATCTCCATTCGGAGTTTTATTGTTTTTGCTTTACGGAGCAAAATTGTGTTCGTCTACATTATTTGAAATATGTTTTTGGAGAAAAGATTTTGTTATTGTCGTAATGAATGAAAACTAAAATATTTTTCGTTTTATTTGTGGTTGTTTCGCACTGTTTGCCAAACACTTGAATAATTCATTTGCCAGTATCCCAAACTAGGTATGCTCCACCTTAGACTAGAGTTATATTGGCTCGTGTGGTTAAACTCTCTGGCTCAAATTTGAAAGCCGGTAAAACATTATTACTAACCAATGCTGACGTGGCAAATTTTTGTCTTATTTGTAAGTAAATAAATATTTTATATCTTTGGTGCCTAGACATATGAATGTAAGTTTTAATATAGTAGTATTTCTTCAAATCACAGTTACGCTGGAAAAAATACCAATTTGCAAATTTATTTTATTGTAATGGTTCTGTCTAATCAAAAAAACGGGGTTGTGCAATTTAAAAAAAAAAATCTTACACAGGCAACTTGGTTGGTACTACGAAGACTGTTCTCGCAATAAAATTGAAGTGAAACTTAGGATTGTAAGACAGGATTCAATTCAACGCTTCAATGAACGTAAAGTTAAAGTAGCACTTAGGTCTTTTGTGATACCTAAATAGGTTCCGCATAAAAGTAAATTTATTTTAGGGTTGATAAAAATAGAAAACATGTTTAAACGCAATTTTTTTTATACAAATTTAGATATATAAATAAATAGAATATTCCTAATTTGATTACTATATGTAAAAAAGAAACAACTTAAAAAAAACGAGTATTACGTAAAATTAGTGTGCCTTAATTAACAACCTTATCGCTTAAAACGGTCTAAATCTAAAATTACCTAAGCAGCACACTATACGAGCACCTTTACTTACGAGGACAGAGAAATAGGCCATAAACCACCACACTGGCCAAGTGTGGGCTGGTGGAAGGTGCACGTTATCAGATTTTGTTGTCCCCATACATGTCAGTTGTATCACGATGTTTTTCACGAGTAAAGCGATTGCAAACCCACACATAACTTGAAAAACAAGCCATTGGTGTGGCTGGAACCGAATTAAGGACCTTCAGATTGAAAAGCAGACGTTTCCTTGTCGAGCCACACTCGCTTTAACACAAATTTGAAATTCCACAAACCACTGCTTTTACTGAAACTTGAAATTTCACAAGCACTCCCAAGAATTCAGATTTGCAGAAAGAATATTCATCAGATTTTACGACCCACAGCTGATTGCTGTACTCTGCAATTTCTCGACTCTTTACGGCTTATTTTAATCGTGTGGACCCCAAACGATTCCACCACGCACCGTGCATGTTATTTATGCGTTCACAAATTGTCTAAATTACAAAATGAGGTCTCCGCGGGCTCTGATGGCGTCATAAACCTTCTACTCCACTTGAGATACATCAACACAGAACCTCCATTGGAATTCTGCACACTTTGGAAATTGCCGCTATTTGTTAGCTTTATGAGCCCCTAGAGTGTAGTACACACTCGCATTTTTGAAATTTATCGCGCAGAATTTTTAGTAAGTACGCACTGAGTCGCTCTGATTGTATTGTCAGAATAATGAATGGCTTCGATATGAAAAAAGCTATAGCGCTCTATGATAATATTCACAAAAGGAGGTAGATACGTTATAGCTCATAATATACCTAGCTACTAAGTTAGTCTAGTAGTTAGTTCCTATTTATAAATATTGTTAAATCCTTGTTTAAATAAAATTATTTTAATGTTTTTCTAATGTTTATGTTTAGTTTATAAATGCTTGGCTAGAGTAGACTAAAGCCAAAACGTTATAAGGTGCGTGATTTAAATAAATAAATATTAGGACGTATTTCACACTTGGCTTGTTAGCCTAATTCTAAACTATTTCTAGTTTGTGTCAACATTTTCTAGTAATGTCACAACAACGTCAGCCGAAAGAAAACAGAATCTAAAAAATAAAAAACCATTTTGGTTTTCGTATTTCACCTAAATATATATATATAGTTATAGATATATTATGTATTTTGACTTGATAATGTTGAATGAATTGTAAGAAATAAGGCCTTCATTTTATAGCGACGGCTATCTTGGGCCGATTTTTATTAAACCGCTAAGATCACTATCACTAAATACAGTATTCAAACAAAAAAATATAATAAAATAGGTCCATCAGTTTAGGAGCTGTGATGCCACAGATAGACACGACACCTCAGACTAGTATACATAAAAAGTGGTGCTATACAATCCGTTTTTAGTCGACGTTAAAAAAATTTAGAGTAATTTGCAATGTTGAGTCATAAA
Organism: Mellilla xanthometata; assembly: GCA_035578125.1. Classification (NCBI taxonomy): domain Eukaryota; kingdom Metazoa; phylum Arthropoda; class Insecta; order Lepidoptera; family Geometridae; genus Mellilla; species Mellilla xanthometata. The sequence continues at coordinate 2,316,553 of JAPUBQ010000039.1, read as the reverse complement.
TGAATCATTTCAATGAAAACGTGCATTTCCATTTCTATGTGCTGTTCAATTTTTTTGCCAGTGAAGGGCCGTAACATAATTATCTATTTGTAGATTATCACTGATAATGTTGTAATAAAGTAGCAGGATTGAAATAATTTCTCAGTAAATATTTTTCTCTGAAACTCATTTCTGTGAAGCCTAAATTGGGTTAACGTGCTTATGTCTGGGATCTTAGGATCGAAATCTTGAGAAATTAATAAATTCAAGTGCCAATTTCAGATTAGGCTTAAATTAATGCGTTTTTATTAAGCCTCGTTAATTTATTTTTATTTTTAGCACTTTCAAGCTGTGTAGGCGTTAGGCCTGTAGGGCGCGTAACCTCAAAAGTTGGCGTCTCGCCGGCCTACAGTGGAACATGCCTAGTCTGGAATAACTGGCTCTCTAACAGGCGGCCGGAATATACTGTTAAGTGCTTGGTGTTTTTTTTTATTTGAATAGAGTTGAGATAGGTGAGCACTCGTAAATACCCTACACTATGGATTCTTAGAGCTCCTCTTTTTCTTCTTTCTTTTATTATTGAGAATAAAATAATGTTTTTATTATATTTAATTTGGGAAACTTTTATCTTTCTTCGCTTCATAGATTAGCAGTTTGGTTACCTTGCGTAATAAAGCTTCAAAAGCGTAAAAACAATATTAGCCTACAAACAGTTAGCCTATTTGAATATATAACTTATTTTTAAAATTAATATCACAAGTACCCAAGTGATGATATCAATCACATAATAAATGATAATTTATTGTAGCACATAAGGGCACGGATAAATTACACTTGACAGTGCTAGCCTGCTACGACCGCAGGCGCGCCACAGACTCCATGACTGTGACTTGTGAACGCGCGAGACTAGCAGATCTTCGTGCAGCTCGTGTAGATGGTAATGCACGGGCAGCAAAACCCACCGCAGCACCCGCCACCGCAGCCTCCACAGGACGCCGCCTCAATACCATGTCATTTTACCGTATTCCAAAATATAGCCTCAATTATGTAAAATATAACATACATACATTTACTAAATACATCTTCAAAATGATCTACATTATTATCTCAAATATGGTGAATTTGGTAAACAACATGAAAAGAAACTTTTATTAAAAGGGAAAAGGGTGAAACCGCATTGTTTGAGCGATATCACAACGACGTAGATAAATACCCGACGCGTCGGTGTCGTGGTCGTTTTGTTCCGAATAAAGGTCAGAACGCACTACCCCACTACAGCTTCAGCAGTTTTTTAATTTTTTTGTATCACACACGGCTGGTAAGCCCTATACTGAACCATTTCTAGTTGGTTGCTAGAAGCTTATTATGGTTGCTAACACAACTAATATACTACATATACATTTATATATATTTTATATGGATACATACTTAACACCCAGATCCACAGCCAACAAATTGAGTTCAGCACAAAGACGTTGGCCGTGCCGGGAATTGAACCTGGAACTTTCTGATTGGCAGTCCGGCATAGTAACCATTAAGCCAACGAGGTCGTCAATTGTTTATGACTTAAATTATTTTTATTGTATTAAGAAGTATTAATTTAAATTGCGATAGTGCTTTTTAATTAGTATTTTACAATACTTTGTTTTATTGTAGTTAGGACATATTTATTTTAAGTAGTATGTTAAAGTAATACATTTATCAGCTTAGTAGGCTAGATTATATTTTGTCATTACTCATACTCTGAAGGTAGGTCTGAAGTTGCCTGAGGAGCGGTAAGTTGCCTGAAAGTAATTCATTACATCCCTAGGGAGAATCACGTTGCAGCTGACAGTTGTCAAATTATTTCAAAAATAGTAGAGTAAAAAAAGGTGTTCCTTTATTTACAGCCACGGTGTAAAATTGAAATAACGTAAAGCTAAATATTGATTTAAGAATATATATTTTTTTTAAAACTTAATTATAAATTCGTTTCAACGATTTCTTTAAAATATAACCTCGTGCATTCCCTTAAAAAATGATTACCTCTGAGCAATATTTTTTTTACGTTTTACGTTACGGTAGGCGTTTTACCAGCAGGGCGCCAAACTACATAGCTCAGCAATTCTGGCCTATGATTGGTCGTCTTTTGACCGGGACCCTCTGGTTGGCAGTCTGACATGGTAACCATAACGCCAACGCAACGAGGTCGTATCGATGAACTAACCGCATCGCGCGTTGAGTTTCGAATCGCATTGTGCGTTTAGACCATTGCGCGTATCTAAATAATCTTCACATGTTTATAGCATCGTTTGATGTCATTTTGATAAAGCTAACGTTTTAAATGGGCCATATTTGTTGGCTGTCGGTCTGGCTGTTAAATATGTATCAATATTTATGTATATATATGTATTCGTAGTATATCAGCTGTGTTAGCAACCATAATACAAACTAAAAATGGTTTAATGTGGGGCTAACCAGTTGTGTGTGAAAAATGTAATATCTTATTTATAAAATTTCCGTGTCACAGTGTTTGTTACCGTACTCCTCCGAAACGGCTTGACCGATTTTTTCCAAATTTTATATGCGTATTCAGTAGGTCTGAGAATCGGCTACTGTGTATTTAGTTTTTTTTTATTAAGGTAAAACAACGTTTGCCGGGTCAGCTAGTAAATATATAAAAAATACGTTTATAATTGGTATGGATCAACAAACTTTTCTAGAAATACTGAACATTCTACAAAAACATACCTTTTTACACTTTTCCACACGTTTTTGTAAGTTTTATTTTTGCGAATTTCTAAAATAATTTTTAGTAATTTTCGTAGTTTTGTAATTAATTTTCTAGATGTTCTAATTCCATTCTTGAAAAATTTTGCGTTTGGTTGAACCTTATTTCTGTAAGTACCTAGGTACCAAATAAAGAAAATATGCCATTTGGATTAAATTGAAATAAACAAAACAATCGTCATAGTCCTGAAGCTCCAGAGGACAGCTTTTTTTTTACTTTTTTTTTGTCGCTATACCTTCTCATCAATAGTTGTTAAGTTAAGATATTGTTAAACTTCTTCTTCTTCTTGTTTCTTCTTCGTATGAGCTGAGTTGCCAAGTTCTGGTGTCGAGAGTTTTCAAGCCACCCGAAGGCCTCTGACTTGACTTAACTTATGCTAAGACAAACAGCTGGGACCTATAACTTAACGTGTCATCCGACCAAATGAAAATGATTTTCCATCATCCATTTACACCCCGTCGGCATCGACTAGCGAACAACGCTAATAGAGACATTGCTTAAATCAGCCTTCAATTGGAATACTACATTTCGGGGAGTGTGCTATGGAACTTCATAATTTGATTCCACCATCTCCGTTCTACTACAGAACGAGCAGAGAGACAATGAAGAGACACCAATACAGAGTTGAAGTTCCAAACTTTCGTACAAAACGCTTTGCGTCGACCTTTATTGTTAGGACTGCGAAGCTTTGGAACTCACTACCTGAGTCTCTGTTTCCTGAGAGGTATCATCCGAGGGCCTTCAAAAGTAGAGTTAATAGGTATCTTCTAGGTAAGCGTGCCACACCGTAGACTGCTGTGCAGCTTAACATCAGGCTAGCTGTAGTCAAACGCTAACCTATCATGGATAAAAAAAAAATACTTATTAACTTAGTTGTTAGACCTCTATCAGGAATTCTACTCAGCAATGGCTACTGTCTCGACTTGCTAAATAATGCAAAGCGCAGCAAACGTCAAGCTTCTCCCGGATAAGGCGTCAACTAATTAGTCCCTATTCAACTCCGTAGTGATTAATTGTAGCGGACCCGGGACTATCTACAGATTTATTGTCCAGATTTCAGAGTGAAAATGTTGCTCGCTCCTAATGCAATTGTTGTCGAATTAATTCGGGACTTTGATAAGTCTTTGTCGGCCTTTTGAATGGGGGCTCTTTGAAATTAACAAGTTATTATTAAAGAAACTTTTATTTTGTGGTATTTTATTGTATGTGACATTTAGGTAGGCAGTAAATTCTAAATTAGACTGTTTTTGTTATTTTGCTTTGTTGTTATTTTAATCATGTTTGTGACATATAATTGTTTAATATTATTATTATTTTATTATGTATTAATATTGTCATCATGACATTTATTAATTGTACACACATTAATTGTATTACATATTGTAATTTTTTAATTATTGACGTATAATTGAATAATTAGGTACCAATAAATGGTTTAACTTGTTTTGCATGAGTATTTCTAAAGCACGGGAGAAGTCATTGGCTTTCGAGTTACAGTTCGTGAACTTGTTTAAAAGCCTTTGGACTCTATTTTTATATTTGTATATTTTACTTGTGTCACAAATAAAGAATATTGTTTATTTGTATTTGTATAGGCGTGTAATTAAGACAAGAAGCGATGACAGCTCGATAAGGCATGTGGCCACCTTCCGTCCATAAGGTCGTGGGTTTCGATCACAATGAACTCTAGTTTGTGAAGGCAAACATCGTGAGGAAACTATAGCATGGTGGTTAAGCCATATTCTAGTGCTTGCCTGGCTAGCATCCACCCTCAAGAAAATCTGTCGCCAAGCACCTAATGGTGAGGTCCGGCATCCTCCTGGAAAGCCAATAATTCCATACTAGGTATGTTCCACTTTAGGTCAGAGTGATCAAATAAATATATACTAGGACACATTTCACACACGGCTGGTAACCCCATATTGAACCATTTCTAGTTCGTATTATGGTTGCTAACACAACTGATATACTACATATACATACATACATATTTTATATAGATACAATATTTAACACCCAGACTGACAGCCAACAAATTTAAATCAGCACAAAAATGTTGGCCGTGCCGAGAATCGAACCCGGAACCTTCTGATTGGCAGTCTGGCATGGTAACCATAACGCCAACGCAACGAGGTCGTATCGATGAACTAACCGCATCGCGCGTTGAGTTTCGAATCGCATTGTGCGTTTAGACCATTGCGCGTATCTAAATAATCTTCACATGTTTATAGCATCGTTTGATGTCATTTTGATAAAGCTAACGTTTTAAATGGGCCATATTTGTTGGCTGTCGGTCTGGCTGTTAAATATGTATCAATATTTATGTATATATATGTATTCGTAGTATATCAGCTGTGTTAGCAACCATAATACAAACTAAAAATGGTTTAATGTGGGGCTAACCAGTTGTGTGTGAAAAATGTAATATCTTATTTATAAAATTTCCGTGTCACAGTGTTTGTTACCGTACTCCTCCGAAACGGCTTGACCGATTTTTTCCAAATTTTATATGCGTATTCAGTAGGTCTGAGAATCGGCTACTGTGTATTTAGTTTTTTTTTATTAAGGTAAAACAAGTCAAGCTTCTCCCGGATAAGGCGTCAACTAATTAGTCCCTATTCAACTCCGTAGTGATTAATTGTAGCGGACCCGGGACTATCTACAGATTTATTGTCCAGATTTCAGAGTGAAAATGTTGCTCGCTCCTAATGCAATTGTTGTCGAATTAATTCGGGACTTTGATAAGTCTTTGTCGGCCTTTTGAATGGGGGCTCTTTGAAATTAACAAGTTATTATTAAAGAAACTTTTATTTTGTGGTATTTTATTGTATGTGACATTTAGGTAGGCAGTAAATTCTAAATTAGACTGTTTTTGTTATTTTGCTTTGTTGTTATTTTAATCATGTTTGTGACATATAATTGTTTAATATTATTATTATTTTATTATGTATTAATATTGTCATCATGACATTTATTAATTGTACACACATTAATTGTATTACATATTGTAATTTTTTAATTATTGACGTATAATTGAATAATTAGGTACCAATAAATGGTTTAACTTGTTTTGCATGAGTATTTCTAAAGCACGGGAGAAGTCATTGGCTTTCGAGTTACAGTTCGTGAACTTGTTTAAAAGCCTTTGGACTCTATTTTTATATTTGTATATTTTACTTGTGTCACAAATAAAGAATATTGTTTATTTGTATTTGTATAGGCGTGTAATTAAGACAAGAAGCGATGACAGCTCGATAAGGCATGTGGCCACCTTCCGTCCATAAGGTCGTGGGTTTCGATCACAATGAACTCTAGTTTGTGAAGGCAAACATCGTGAGGAAACTATAGCATGGTGGTTAAGCCATATTCTAGTGCTTGCCTGGCTAGCATCCACCCTCAAGAAAATCTGTCGCCAAGCACCTAATGGTGAGGTCCGGCATCCTCCTGGAAAGCCAATAATTCCATACTAGGTATGTTCCACTTTAGGTCAGAGTGATCAAATAAATATATACTAGGACACATTTCACACACGGCTGGTAACCCCATATTGAACCATTTCTAGTTCGTATTATGGTTGCTAACACAACTGATATACTACATATACATACATACATATTTTATATAGATACAATATTTAACACCCAGACTGACAGCCAACAAATTTAAATCAGCACAAAAATGTTGGCCGTGCCGAGAATCGAACCCGGAACCTTCTGATTGGCAGTCTGGCATGGTAACCATGACGCCAACGAGGTCGTCTATAACTAGGTCGTCAATGCCTAGTTGTAATAAGTAAAAAAGGCTTTCGCACATTTCGTTCGATGCCGCACGTAAATTTGTACAAGCATGTATTTATATACGGGCCCCTTAAATTATTATTTTAGGGTTCCATACCCAAACGGTACCAACGACCCTCTATCACCAAGACTCCGCTGTCAGTCTTACACTTGGCGGTACAATTAAGTTAATTTATCTTCTGAACTACAGGTACTCAGTTGAAATTTTACAAGCTGATATATTTTAACAACACATACAACTAACAGAATGGGAGAAAAGTTAAAGGAGTTTTATGTACATAATAAACATATATAAATAGTTTCAAACCTTTTGTATGCTAGTTCAACTGGCACTTGGCCGGTTTCATTATAAACTATAAACAATAAATAATTTCCCTGTTTGGTTCTTTATTTCTTTAGTTTTCAATTTTAATGATTTTCAAAGCAAAATTGACCTGTTTTTTTCTGGGTAAGCGCGCTCCACCATAGATCATAATAACGCTTACGATCAGGCAAATTGTGACCACTCGCAATTAAACCATTTTTCCTTTTTTGTTTCGTTATTTCTTTCTTTCAAAATTTTAATGGTTTTCAAAGCAAAATTGACCTGTTTTTTTTCTGGGTAAGCGCGCTCCACCTTAGATCATAATATCGCTTACCATGAGGCGAATTGTGACCACGCGCAATAAAAAAATCATTGTTCCTTTTTTGTTTCGTTCTTTCTTTCTTTATAAATTTTCATGGTTTACAAATCAAAAGTAACATATAGTCTGAAAAAAATACTCGTTTCAAAGCTCACATGTTTCTTTCGGGAGCGAATTTTCAATAATTACTTGGCAATCCTATTTCCCTGCTTCCAAGCGATCAAAGCGCAGCGTCTTCCCAAACTTCACAGAGAATTCAGTTAATCATCACACAGATAAGAGCAGATTGGCCTACCTTTACAGCCTTAATTATTTTGATCCACGAGCAAGGTTGGGGTTGTTGGTGATTAATTATACCTGATGGATTGATGAAGGATGCACCCAAATAATAATTATAATGAGTTTCTTTCCCTTTGACCTTTGATTTTTAAGGGTCTATTTGCGTCTTTATGTGCTACCTTTCGTTTTTTTATTTATTTATTAAAATCTTTATTAAACACACAAACATAATAAAAATAATAAATGTCAAAAACATTAAATGTTAGGAAAACCCGCCCATGATCGTACCTGGTGCAAAGGAGTCCATACGGGGATTTTGTAATCAAAAAGGTTGTGAAATATAATTATCAATGATTTTGGAGTTTACTAATATTTTTTTGCAAAGGTACTTTAAATTTAACCGTACTTGTAGTGTAATAATGTCTATTTCTATTATTATTGGTATAAGCGAAAGTTTGTGTGTGTGTGTTCATTACTCTTTCAAATTCTAATGAAAATTGTAAGAAGTGGGATAAGATTTGGTACAAAGAGTTTTTGGCCCAGGATTAAAATAAAAATGCCTTTCCTGGAATAAAGCAAGGAGCGTAGCTAGCTAGTTATTTCAAATATAATGATTATTAAATAGGCTTTAAGTAATGTTTTTTAAGTTTAAAAAATTATCGTTTTATCTATCCATTGTATTTTTATTGAATGTAATTTTCACTTTTATTATTCTTAAATTATATATAAAATTATTTTTCCCATTTGATTATAAGTTATTATACAACAAAGAATTTATAAAAATGTTACAACTTTTTTTATAAATTCTTTGTTGATTAAAATCCTATTTTTATATATATAATGTGCATTCATAACAAAAATGATTAAATATAATATACCTAACCATATCCGCGGACACTAACTTAGATTTAATCTACCTATTTGTAAGGTTTTTTTTATTATTAATAATTATGTATGAATTGACTGTAAAGATACATTACATGCCTCATTAATTAATATTATTTATTATATAACGTTTATAAAAATTATAATATACCTAAACAAGATGTTTTTTTTTTGTACAACAATATCAGTTAGCGCCTGAAACAATCAAGCTACTTAATCCCTCCACTGCATTTACGATATACAGTTAATCTATTTAATCCGCAACACAAATTTCCGAAGTTAACGCGTTCTGCAAACATTCATTATATTAATTAAGCCCTGTTTACCAGATATGATAGATGAGTCGAGGCTGTCTCTTAACTGTTATAACTATATATATACGAGTATATAATACACCTACTAATGGACGGAGTGGATGGATCACGTATTCTTTATAAGGCAAAGGTTGTATCAATTACTACGAAATGGTTAGCTTTAACTGCAAAGCTTATTCTGAAGTTGTGTTTTTCGTTCTCATTAAAGCTAGGCATTTGATGAGTTAACCCTGCAGTCTGGGTGAAAGAATAAGGCTGCGGAATTGCCCCTGCCTATCGTAAGAGGCGACTAAAAGGGGCATCAGACTCGAAGGTGTTTGGAGATGGGGTTCCGCTACCCGCTCCATCGAGTCCGGATTGAACGACGAATGCGTCGCGTGACCGTCACCGTCGCGTGGTTGGTGATACTGCGCTGTGGCCCTTCCCGGATTGTTTAAACAATCCGGGAAGGGCCACATGGTTGATTAATAATTTATATCAATGATCTCAGTCAAGGCCAAATGACATTTAAAGTTTCATAAAACCCATTAGCTAGCAGCTATTTCGCTCAACGTCTGAGCCTAAGTATTCAAAAGCGAAAAACTTCACGCCCTTCCGGTAAAATGTCTAGTTTTGTATAAAAATGTAATTATCAAAACTAAACACTAGTGTTTTTAGGGCTCGTGTTAACTAATTAAAACGGGAGCAAAACAGGAAATTTAGAAAAATCTTACGTGTTCTTTTTAATTTTTATTAGCATTGCTAAGATTTTTAGAGTTCCAAAATACGATAACGTAAAATTAACTTGAAACTTTTTAGAAACTACAAGAAAAGCAAATACAAATACAAATCATTTAGTGATAACACCAAAGTTACAAGTCAATTAATAATATGATATCATTACAAAAGTATATAAAATGTATCAATGTCCAAATTCAATTCTAATTCTAATAATATAATATCATTACAATAGTATATGATATGAATCAAATGTCAATTTTCAATTCTAGGTTATTATTCTAGGGTGTTATCATAAATATTATAAAAAGTTTTATCTAATAGCCAAACCCTGAGTCTAGTCTTAAAGTTGGCGGTGGAAGGTGCATCCCTGATAGTCGCGGGTACGCGGTTGTAGATCGCGGGCCCTAACACGTAAATCAATGTGAGGCAGACACACTATTTAGAAGTGTTTATACACGTGTACAGCCCTAAAGCCTATTTATTATTCCACTAAAGACACCTTATCCCTTCTATCCAATCTTACAAGATGGTTTTGCGTCTCTTTATTAATTAAATGCCGCGTCGTCTGTGAAGCTGACAACCTTCACATTGTGATTGATTATGAGAGAACAGACGCTATTCCGAACACGATCGCACAGGGGCGGATCAGTAGGCTCGTGATAGTTGGGAGGGGCACTATAACCTGAATTGACAGCACAGTATTTTTCAAAATAATTGATTGTGAAGTAAGTAATATCTTGACAAAAAAATATATTCATGATAAAAAAACTGTAATTATTTGCTGTTTCGCAAGCGTAAAATTAAATTAATTATTATCTCATTCTTCTTCTACGTATGACCTAAGAGGCCGAACTTTGATGTCGAGATTTTTCAAGTCGACAGCTCTGTTTTGGTAAGCCAAAACAGAGTTAATTTTGGCTTACCGACTGCTTGAACTAAGGCTAACAGACGGGGCCTACAATTAAACGTACCATCCGAGTCATGGTAACGCCAGATGATAATGCCACATTTTTTAAGATTTTGACTTTTTTTTAAAGACATGGTCATCCATCCAAAGACTGTTTCCATTGACCGATGCTTAATCAACTTCGATATTTGCGTCAGCTCACGTAAGTAAGCAAAGGTACAGGCGCTACCTTATTAATTATTATTATATCTGCATCACTCTAACGCGACGGTAATTTAGCATAGGCATGATCCACAGTCTGGAATTATTTGTGATTATAGTATTATATATATTTTATTATATTTGATTAAATATGTTCCTTTAAGTAAAGATACATTGTCAAAGAAATAGTTTTTTTTTTAACTAGCATACTCAGTTAACAATAAATTCAACTTAATTGGCTTAATTTGCCCCTGAAATTAAGTCCTCAAGTACACTTCCCTTATATCGCTGAGCTTGCAAGTTGTAGTAGATTGATTTAACTAATTTAAACACCTTCGTCTGTGTTTGCTTAGAATTTGAAATGGAGTCTCGTCTATTGAGACAAATACAATTTAATAATGGCTTGGTTTAATAAATAATAACAAAGGATGAATATAAACCTTTTAAGTACATTTAAATTTTAGCGATGGCATGTTCGTTCATTAGACTATTTAATAAGATACCTACATAAATATTATATTACACTACTTAATTGTTTTCAAATTAATTGTTTTATAAACATCTTTTAGAACTTGTACAAGCTCGGCATAATTATATGAGAAACTAAATACGTTATGATTAACTAATGTTTCGAAATGTAACCCTTGATTGATTAATAATTGTTTCTAAAAGATTTTCTACCAACGACTAAAATTTAAGTCTAGGTACTCGTTTTAAATATAGTCTCGCTAAAGCTAATATCTAAATAAAACTCAATAAATACTGATGACAGAATAAAAGTTATTAGAATGCCATATTCTCAACCGTATAGTAATTTAGAACCTAATTCTAAAGCCGAACAAGCTGAGTTGCGACTTCATATTATGTGGCACTTAGTACCAGTTAGAAAAAACGTAGTTATGAAATATTTTTTATGAATAAAATTATTCATTATTATTAATATCATTACAATTGAATAAGAAAAATGCTATATTTCAGCCTAATGTAAATAAAAAATTGAGCCAAACATAAGTAGAGACATGGGCCAGGTCAATTAGCAATTCAAACGAGTTATATTATAACGTAAACGCAATGAAAGTAAGTAAGTAGGTATTGTCTATTTATCTACAGTTGAATGTTTATCTACACGACTGAATAGAATTTAACGGAAGACAGCAGAAGTTTCCAGAACACGCCACAAAGCGAGACAATCCATTCAGCGTACGGACGACGTAAAACAACTTCGATCCATTCGCGCTGAATTTCAATTTGTCTTATGTAACATCTTTGGAAGCCAGGGAATCGCTGAAGTTTGGTGTATTAGTCGCTCTTTGCATCGTGTATTCGTGGACCATCAAGCAACTGTGTTTCAGTATTTATAAACTGGAGGAAGGGTTTTTGCTTTTAGTTAAACTTGTAGTAATTTTTTTGTGGTAGTTAAATGTTTGCTGTTTGTTGTTTACAAAAAAGATTTTTATCTATCTACATAAGTGTATTTGGATAATTATTTAACCTAGGTATAATAAATAGGCTTAGGTATAATTGCTTATTTATAATTTAGGTTAGCAGTAAACAACTTATTGTTCTAGTAGTGCTTACATAAATTTATCTACAATTTTGATATGTTAACGCCGTTGTCACAGATATACCTGACCCAGGATTTTTAAGTAAAATAACAAAACTATTTGAATTATGTTTGTTGTTTGAGAAATAAATAGGTATTTAGTCAGTAAAAAATAGATTTTTTTCAAATTATTACTGTCAAATACTTTAAAAAAGATCAAGACATGGTTGCGTTTCCACGCTGAATAGCGAAATAAATAAATAATAATTTCAACGAAAGTTAAACTGTAACATTTTGTAACAAAGACATTATCAACACACTCGTCATAGATAAACTACTTTATAACTTTTTGTGATATCTTAGTATATTTCTCTAGCCTAATAGAGTAGCAAATCTCTGGTCGCCCACGTCTGCGGCCAGTCTATGCAAATAATAATTTGCAATAGCATTCCTGGTTCCTTCCGGTTTGAGGTCGTTTGGTTCTTACGAAATAAAATCTGTTTTGCAATTATTAATATATTAACTTACAATGTTAGTAGATTAAGACAATGAGGCTTGGTTCTTAACCATTGTAAAACTCGATTTAATAAAGAACACATTTGAAAGTTCACTGCTCACACTCATTTGTTTATACAAATAAGAAGACATGAACTGTTAAATGTTTTCTTCATTGACTAAATTATATGTTTTGCACTCGTATTATACCAGACAATGTATGCTTCTTGAGTATTATCTTTAATTTTACTATTATCAAATTTCATCAATCATTCAATCGTATAATTTCAATGTGTTATAGATTCACTCTTTACTAAAGTTTCCCTGATGAAAACTAGGTTTGGTTCTTGTGTGCCATTCTGTCTGCATTGTGTTTTTTTATGCATGTTTTTGAAGTACTTATGAGTGTTAAAGCAAAAAATACATATTTTGAAAAAGTCTCATAAGTAAGTTGGCTTGTAAGAAATTCTCGTATTTTTTTTAAATTTTATATTGTGTGTGATTTGCAAACAAGCCGAGGTTTAAATGAAGGTTTGCTTTGATAATGCTTGAACAAAACCATAACGATAAGGAATTATTTACGCCAAGGAAGTAAGAATAACATAAACATTATTTAGAACAAGAAAAAACATAAGGAAATTTTAATAATCCTTATTTGCTTAAAATTACGGTTACAAATAAAAAAAAACTACTTATTGTATAATTTATTCAAAAATATTATGCTTATTTGTATTTCTGTATAATTAAACCATAAATAATAATAAAAACGCTTATAACTTTAGTATTTACAACCATGTTAACATAAAATTAGTTTACCATAAAATATTGATAGGAAGTGGAATAGATTTAACACCTATAAAAATATACATCATGTATGTAGAATATTGATACAAAGATATTGTTACATAACATTTAATAATGCAATAAAAGTTTGTCTTTGACTTTGACTTTGTACCTACAAGGAAAATAAACTTCGAACAAATCGGTTTTCCCAATTAAATCTGTCAACATTTTTATCGTATTTGTACGATAGAAAATGTGACCACATATAAACGTGAACATTTAAACACAAACTATTCTATTTATAATACATATTAGGAATTAGGATATTTTATATTAAGTTGACTGATATACTTACATTATTACTCGCTTAAGAAAAGAAATCTTTTAAAAGTTGTAGTCCTCTCTTTTACGCAATTAAACGATTGCGAGCGAGAGGGGAAACTTTTAAATGCTTTCTTTATTGAATCCAGTTACACAACTATTAACAACTACTGTTAAACAACAGACTTGATACATAACGTAGTAATATAAGTATGTAAGTACATATACAGATTCTACCAAATTCTGTTATCATTAAATACTTGTTTTGGCCTAACATATTTGTCGAAATTTATTCTTCTAGTGCGAACTATATCGGCATAGTTGATAGCTGACAATTTCGGTGTCCTGGTGCGTTGTTCGCTGTTGAAATCGACGTGGAACAACCCAAACTTGGTCCTGGAAAGACAAATAGCAGTTCTGTGGTTGTTTGCCTATTATCGGGTTGATTGGGACAGGACGCCAGGTAAGTTGGGGATGGTAAACATGTCATGCGATTTGCTGTTTGGGTTTTGGGTTTTGGACACGGCGAACAGTTATGGTGCATTGGCATTTGTTTCGTTAGCAAATATGCGCTGATTGATTGACAGACTTTTTGTGATTGGTAGATGCATAACGGGTCGAAGAATAGGCGCGTAATTTAAATTGCTAAGTTCTTATTTTGATTAATTCATAGTCTAGCTTGGCTTTTAATCTAAAAAAAACACAACATATTCGTTTCTAATAGACTTTAAAGAATATATTCTACTGTATTAGTAGGTAAAGCCGTAGGAATATAGTACGTAAAGCCTCTGAGAAATATTGTATGTAGAAATATTTCTAAGAGACTTTATACTCGACGAAGTTAAATAAAAAAAAATGGAAGGTGGAGCTTGCCTAGTTTGGAGTTACTGGCTCTCAAGGAAGCTACCGGAACACTATTTGTTTGGTGCTCTATACATTTATATATCTCTAGTAGTAGGTACACGGAAAATAGGTATTAAAATGACTTAACTTTGCCAAGGTTGATATTGATTTCTAATATTTACTTAGGGCGTTGACATGGCAAAAAATGAAAATTTGCAGGTTTTTCGTTATAAGCCGGTAAAAAATATCGAAAAAAATTGCATAGAGACTATTTAAAGAACAAACAAAAGAATAAATACGCTTAATTTGGTACCGATCTATTTGAAATAAAAATGGTTCAAAATTCAATAATACATATTTAGATCTTTTTTTTCATATTGATAAATCTCATTGGTACCAATATAAGTATAAACATTCTTAAGGTAGTTCTTTAAATAGTCATCAAGCTATTTTTCCAATATTTTTTACCCTCTATGATTTACGAAAAAACTGCAAATACTAGATTTTGCCCTTGTCAGCCTTAACGCATTGATTTGTGGAATAACAGACAATTGTTATTCATGTATTCTCATCTCGACGGTCGTTGAAAATTTTATTACCCAAGTTAAAAGACTAAGTCACTTCGTGAGGCACGGACTGTCAATTAAGAATCAATTTATATTATGATCGAGATCGATTAAACCTTTGCAGTAAATTGACTTAATTAAAAATTATCATAATAACGTTCAGTGGAATAAAACCTTGTAATTTTTCGAAAATCTTATTCAAAACTTATTCGGCTTATTCAAATACTCTTGTTTAAATTCTGTTTGAGTAGCTAAAGGCTAGGCTGGTTTGTAAATGAGGTAATTCGTAAACTATGTATAAAATTCACAGATATTATTTTTGGAAATGCAAATTTATTCTGCGCTCAAGATTCTTAAAGCATAAGCAGCACTGTGTTCCCAATTAACGAGAAGAGAGATATAGGCCTAAAACCTCCACGCTGGCCAAGTGCGGGTTGGCGGATGACACACGTATTCGTATACTGTGGTTCTCAAACATGTTGGTTTCTTCACAATGTTTTTCCTTCACCGTAAAGCAAGTGCAAGTCTTGAAAAACAAGTCATTGGTGTTGGGCTGGGATCGAACCAGGGGCCGTCAGATATATTGCCAAAGGATTCATCCATTCAAAAAGTTGCTCATAACTCGTTATGAGAACGGCACGGCATCAATGTTTTTGTGGTTTTACGAATTGGTCAATATTTTGTCAAATACAACAATCAACGAATAGCTAATATGAATAGATACTCGTATGTGAAGTGCAACCATAATGATAATTATTAAAAATACGAATTATTAGCAGCCTGCCCCGGCTTCGCACTGGCAATTAAGGGCTTGTACATTATTGTATTTACGTAAAGATATTTTTGAAAACAAAACACAGCCTATGTTATAATGTAGTTTCTCAACGATGAAAGAATTTTGCAAATCAATCATAATTTTTGCTGCTTACTCGCGTCAAACAATCAAACTTTGCTTCTTTATAATATTAGTATACATAATGTAGATGTAATACTTACTCGTAACCATCACTCCATTCAAAATCGTCCATCAAAGTCCAGGCGAAATAGCCTTTAATATTACACCCATCTTCGTACAGCGCCCGGAGTAATTCGTAGAGGTACGAATTGAAATATTCCACTCGATCGTAATCCTCAAGGTGGCCAGCATCGCTTACACCATTCTCCGTAACTATTATAGGGACCCTTCTGCCGTAACTCTTGGTGATCCAATTCAGTAGACTCCGGAAACCCGGGGGGTAGACCTGCATGCAATAAGATTGTAATAAATTCTATTGCCTTTGCGCCTGTTGCATGCAAACGGTCGAAGGAAACTCTTGTCCGGTATTGGCAGAGACAATATTCGTCTTGATAGCGCATAGGTTTACTCCTACTTCGAAAAAAGTTTGTGATTTATCACTAACTCTTTCCGCGCAGTGCGCTGGTTTTGTCTAATAAATTAATAAATATAAGGACACATTTCACACACGGCTGGTTAGTCCCATACTAAACCATTTATAGTATGTGTCATGGTTGCTAACACAACAGATACACTACATAAATACTTTATATCATATTTAACACCCAGACAGAAAATAAATTTAATTTTCATCACAAAGATGTTAGTCGTTCCGGGAATCGAACCTGAGAGCCTCTGGTTGGCAGTCTAACATGGTAATCGTTACGCCAACGAGGTTGTCTAATTAAATGGTATCAATCAGTTTGAAAGCTTGAATTTATTTCTACATATAAGTTTTTTAAATCAGGTATTAATTACTTAGTTAGGTATGAATACAAAAAATTATGACGAACATTAAAAACAGACAACCCGTTGAGCTCGTTAGTCTTTCTCACTCTAACACACATTACAGCTCTGTCCTGTTCCAGCACCCCGTAACGCGACCGCAGAGGCGAACAGCGCTAATATGAGACATTGCTTATCGGCCATCAAGTGGAATACTATCATCGGGTATTGGCTTCATTTTATTTTCAACTTGGTAAGGACTCTATTATGCGGGGTAAGGGGTGCCTACTTGGGCGAAGTGCCGGTTTTATTATGCCTTTCCAGTTTTGTGTGGGAAATGAAAAAATGTAAGACTCAAGTTTCAAGGAGCTGAAATTATACCACAATCATTTTATGTTATACTTACTATAGTATGACCATATGCAAAAGTAAAGTAAGACCCATACTAAAGTAAAGTTTGAAGCGTAGTAGCATAGTTCCTGTAGCTCGGCTTGATAAGGTGCTAAGCTATAACGCGATCTTCGAAGCTAAGCAACGGTGGATTCGGACGGTGTTTGGATAGGAAACCACACACAAAACTTCGTTTTAAAAAGCGTCATTTTTATCTGGGTGCTACCGTGGGCGCTGACATGTAAAATTGTAGGTCCTGGCTGTTACTCTTAGTACAAACAATCGTAAAGAAGAGGATACGAAGAAGTATTATTAATTTCAATGTATGGTTTAATCCTGTAAACAGACAATTTAATTTGTAACTTATAGCAATGAGAGGCATTTTTTTAAATTTGCAGTTTTATCGTCATAAATAATTAACGGTTAAAATTCTAGATAAAGTTTAAAAACCATCTAAAAAACACCCTAAAAATATTAAGAACTCGTTCTTACATCGGTTATAGACATGAACGCTTTTTGTGCAGTAATAAAATGGTTTATTATAATATTTATTAGCCTCAAGAGCACAATTAAAATTGGCTGCATAGCGTCATGTTTTTGTAGCTCAAGCTATTTATCTTAAAACGATCCTAGGAATATTTGTACACAATTTCAATATCTATTAACTTGTGAAATTACTGTTTAATGCAAGCAGTGTAATAGATAAATAGTTAAATCTTTATAAAATTAAAATCTAATAAAAAAATACTAATAAAATTAATGTAATAGGCCACTCCGGACAGAACCTGACGGAAAGGTACCCATAACGCTCGTGACATTGCCGCGTTGTATAGCTATGGATAGCCTTTGCGCCAGGTACGATCCGGAGCGGTATTCGCCTGTTCTCTGTGAAAAAGAAAAATCTCAAACTCAGATCAATAAATTTGAGATCAAGATTTTGTTCTCGCCCGCAGACAAGAATGCTTTTTGTGCAATCATAAAATGGTTTATTATTTTTAAAGCCTTTAAAGCATAATTAAAATTGCATAGCGTCTTGTTTTTGTCGGTCTCGATAATGATTGGTTATCCGACAAACGAGTTAGGTCCTTTCAATGTTCTACAATGCGGAAATCCTTGTACACTAGGATTTAACTGCATTTAGCTTTTATAGATATTACTGGTACAACTACTTTGATCATCGAGTATTTTTTATAGCTATCAATACTAACCACCTCGTTGGCGTAATGGTTACCATGCCGGACTGCAAACCAGAGGGTCTCGGGTTCGGTAAATTAAATGTGTTGGCTTTGTGCTATAAATGTATCGATATAAAGTATTTAAATATATAGTATTTGTAGTAAATCAGTTTTGATAACAACCATATAACAAACAAGAAAAGGTTTGATATGGGGCTAACCAGCCGTGTATGAGATGTGTCCAATTTTTCTTTATTTATTTATTAAATAATTTGATGTAAGAAGTTATTGATTAACTTAACTAAACTACTCTTAATTTACTAAACTACTAGCAGATCGTCCCGGCTTCGCACGTGCTATAAAATAATCTAAGTTGTAAAGACAAACAAAATATACCCTATGTTACTCAGAGATAATGTAGCTTCCTAACGGCGAAAACGGACCGATTTGAAACTACCGGAGCCTATTTGTGTCAAACAAACAAAAAATATAACTTTTCCTCTATATATTGGTATCGATAAAAATTTTGTTTTGCACTGAAAGCTTTAAAAAAAAGTAATAATCTCACTAATCCTCTTCTACTGAAAAGATTACTAGAGAGTGCCAAATTTTAGGAATATTCGGATTTTAGAGAAAGTTAAAAATATAAGAACAATGCGCGTGGAGCGTGCCAGATTATAAAATGTTATTAAAAAAAACGGCTTTGTTGGCAACGAAGTCGTTTCTTCAAAACATAATAAACAACTACAAATAATCTACCACATTGCATAACTGAAGGATAAAGTTGCATCATTCACATAAAAAACACTATAATTTGACCAAAACATAGGTCAACTTAAAATTATCCATGACCCTATGACGCTCTTTAGATTAGAGCATAATAAATTATTAATAATATATTGAATTTCCGTGGTGCTTTTGATTTTATGTTTCAAAATTATATGTATTAGCATCTTCTTACCATTGAAATCGATGATAAATAAAAAAACATATACCAGGAACGTTTTTTTTTTCGAATTTATCCGTCACAATAATAAAATTTAAGCCGATAATAATTATAATATTTCCTTATTTATCAATAATTGTTCGTATCTGTAATGTTTACTGAAAATATTAAAATTTTCGGCACACTTGCGAGTCAGGTTTAGTATTTCTTGATGTTTCTCTAAATAGTATTTAAAAACATTATGTAATTTTACATATAAAAAAGCTAATTTATTGTTTTATTATTTATTTATTCATCATCACCCACAGCCGGTTTTCTCCCACTGATGGGAATAGGTCTCTTGTTTAACTTGTTTTATTAAGTAAATTAAATTTAAAATAAAATCTTCCATTCTTTTTTAACAGTTAATAAACTATTTATTCGCTTAAAAGCATTTATTAAACATATTTTATATCACCATTTTAATCCACCCAATTAATAACCTATAAAATGCATTATAGGCTGTTTGAACTGAATATTCTAACATCTATAGATCAAGTTCGCAATAAATAACCGAGTTAAACCGGAATCACGCGAACTTGACCGTGACCAAGATACGAAGCCGAGATTGTAATCGGTCAGCTACCCGTTTATATCAACACCTGTATACTATATGACAAAGATAAACTCTTTATAGCAACACAAGAAGCAGTGATGCGAAAAATTTATCCAGGAGATAGGTCTAAGGATAAATAGCATCACCGGTGACTCCCGCTCCGGGTCGTTCTTGGTGCAGAGGTTGGCCATAGCAGCTATTCAGCGCGGTAATGCAGCGAACGTTATGGGCACCTTTGCACCGGGGGCGACTAGGGGCGGGTTATTTGATTAGTATTAGTTTTAGTTTTTAGTGTGTGACATTTATATTGATATTTAAATATTGTAAATTAACTTTAAATTGCAATGATATAAAATACCTGGAATAAACACAAGAATATTTACAAAACAATTACAGTAGAAATTCCACTATCCGGTCCTCAGATATTCGGATTCGCGATTATCTGGACAAAAGATCAATTATTATTTAAGTCGTATTTTTGCTAGCATTGACATGTCGGATGGAACTGGTATCACCCAGCCGGTGCAGGCTTCTTAACGAAAAAAATTAAAAAAAAAAATCTTCGTATTTTCGATTATGTGGATTTTCGAATGCCTAACGACAACAATTAGTCTGGTTAGTCAAGTTTCTATTGTACATAAATAAAAAAATATATCTAAATATTTTTTACCAATATTATTGAGAAGAGAAAAGAAAAGATTGATTTGTGTTTGTGCTTAACGTAAATAGGCTCCAAAACTACTGGACCGATTTGGAAAATTCTTTCACCGTTGGGAAGCTACATTATCCCTGAGTAACATAGGCTAAATTTTGTTTCTTTCTGGTTCTTTGACTATTTTATAGCCCGTGCGAAGCCGGGACGATCTGCTAGTAGAGACATAATAATGGTGACTATCAAGGAAAGCTTGCTTCTTGTCCATGAGTAATGTAACGTAGTGATTGGGTTTTTAGGGTTCCGGGATACCAAGGGGACCCTATTATTAAGATTCCATGTCCGCCTGTATCTTATGAAATAGCTAAAGAGTTGACATTTTTGCACATTATGTGTTTCTTTTGCCGATATAACAACACTGTGTGAAATATGAGTAGGTATCAATTAAATGGAAGGGCATGATTATTAAGTACCGTACCTACGAGTAAATAAATATTTTTTTGTTGAGACCGTACCAGATTTAATATGCTAAATTGAAATCAAAGATTTGCGCACACACACGCTAAATAAAGTTTGTAATGCAAACTGGAACCATATATAATATCTAACTAACTATACACATTAATTAATCCCACATAATTTTACATTTCAAATAAAATAGATTTATAGTTATTAATAAAAAAAAAATCGTTATCATATTTGGCTTAAAATTTTACAGTCATTTATTTAAAAATCTAGATTTTTAGTTTCAAAAAGCATTCAACTGGTTTTGCCAATATAATTAGAATATTGATAGCGTTTCATCGAATTGCTTTCGAAAGTAGGTAATAAATTTAATTCTAGTATAATGCAGATTTTTTTGCAGGCTGGATCTAACCTGAATAATACTAAAACTGGTTAGTAAGAATTAAAATAATGTTGATAGATTATGGTAATATCTGGTATATCAAAACAGAAAACAAGTTAGAAAATAAAATAATCTGCAGTATTTGAAACCGGTACTAATAAATTAAAACTAATATATCGCGGGTTTCTAATAAATTTTATTGAATACTTGTTAATATGGGTATTCGTGAATAGCCTTGCAGTTAAATGTTAATTACTTATAAATTATTAACATACAAAAAAAAGTATTTTATTATCAAAGAAGACATTAGAAAGGTCACGAATTTCGCTCACTCAATTAAAATAAATATTAAAAGCACATTCACACACGGCTGGTTAGCCCCATACTAAACCATTTCTAGTTTGTAGTATGGTTGCTAACACAACTGTTAAACTACATATATAAAAAAACATACATACATTTTTTATATGGATACATATTTAATACCCAGATCGACAACCAACAAATTAAATTCAGTAAAGATAAATATAACATACATAATATATTTAGTTCAATAATGTTGAGCGTGCCGGGAATCGAACCCGGGACTCTCTGGTTGGCAGTCCAGCATGGTAACCATTACTCCAACGAGGTCGTCTTAAACGTCGAATTATATAAGCGAGTGAGAACCGAATTAATAAATGTTTTTTTGTTTATTGAATCGAGTTATAAAAAAGTTACTTCACATACCGTCAGCCAATCAGCGCCCGGTTTGGGCCACGTCAGATTTTGTTCCATTTTGACCCCCGTGTCGTGGTCCCAGGATGGCACCTTCCATTCCTTTTCCATGGACGATGGTGACATCAGATACGTAGTATAGTGGTTCAGACCAAAGAAGTCTGAGCTACCTCGTAGTTCTTCAACCTGAAGAATGGTAAGAAAACATTTAGGGTTCCATACATAAAATAGTAGTTTAAAAAAACTAAAAAACACGCTTATCTTGGCCGTTTTAAGTGGGTCAAAATCGCGCCCAAAGAAGTCGGTTACAAACAAACATACAAACATACAGGTGAAGCTAATATAAAGCGTGTACAAAG
Organism: Mellilla xanthometata; assembly: GCA_035578125.1. Lineage (NCBI taxonomy): Eukaryota > Metazoa > Arthropoda > Insecta > Lepidoptera > Geometridae > Mellilla > Mellilla xanthometata. The sequence goes on along the minus strand of JAPUBQ010000039.1, from coordinate 2,294,126 downwards.
GTAAAAACGGTCCAATTACTAAGCCTTCTCTGTCGATAGACAGCTGTATTTGTCGGGCTGTATCTCTTAAACCGTGATAGCTAGAAAGCTGAAGTTTTCACAAATTATGAAATTCCGTTGCCGCTTTAACAGCAAATGCTAAGCACTCAATAATAAAATAAATACACATTTTGGTAGACCGAAATATTAAATGTAAATATTATAGTCGAAGCATGAGTGCCTTTTTTTCGTGAGGAAATGCATTTACGCATCTCCCGCTACAAGCCTGGGGGAGGCGAGCGGGGTATGTCGGGCTCGAGGGCCAGAAGGGCCGTCACTACCGACTAAAACCTCACGGTGTCCCATCTCACAACGGGGGCAGGGATGCAGGACCGCTTCGCGCATTGCCGCTGCTCTCCCGCCCAAAACATGACTGCCTGGGCTGGTACAAATGGTTCCCAAGGAAGCAGTTTACACAGCTTGGCTAGCCAGGTGAGCATATGTTTAAATTTCCGTCTATCTAAATATATATAAAAGAGAGAGTTACACCACTTATAACTCAAGAACGGCTGAACGGATATAACTGAAAATTGGTGGAGAGGCAACTTAGAACCATGAGACAGACATAGGATTTTATCCGATTTTTTCTTGTTTATCCGGACTAATACGTATATATATTATGTATTATTGTCTTATACTAGCTGACCCGGCAAACAGTTTTGCCTCACTTAGGAGTATGAAAAATAGATAGTAGCCGATTCTCAAACCTACTGAATACGCATATAAAATTTGGTAAAAATCGATCTAGCTGTTTCGAAGGAGTACGGTAACTAACATTGTGGCATGGAAATTTTATATATTAGATAAGATTTATTACAATAGGGTCATCGAATTTATAATACACAGATACAGTCATGTATGTGACACAATAATGTTGGGTTGAAAATTACTAATTCAATTCATAAACAATTTTTATAACGTAGACAAAGCAGTAGGTAGCAACTAGATTACTAAAATTATATTATTAATGTATGTATTTAATTTACATAAGTATAAAAAGTTTTATATAAACAAGTCGAGACGTTATTCACAAAACTTGTAGCAGTGCACTAAAAACTTCATCTAAAGGGAATATTAAATGCAATGCTTTACTGCAGCAAACAGAGCAGGAGTGTTTAGAATGTTAATTGTTTTTTATGTGACACCTACTCAGTCTAGGGACAAATGTCTAGACAGACAAACTGTAGTTGAAAATTACGTATTCTAATTCTGTTTAAAGAAGTACTCGGAATCTAATAGAGAAAGAAAGAAAGAAAATTATTTATTGTGACAAATAAAGTAAGATAAATAAAAAAAAGTAATAATTTTGTTTGTTATAATCATGCTACAACTGGTGGGTTCTGGTGGATCTCTTTGTTCAATCAAAATTCAACTAATAGATCCACCGCAGAACAATTTTTAGTAAAAATTAACCAACCTCTTTAGGAGTGAAGTATGGTAAGCGTGATCTTGAAAAGCCTTGTGCAAGACTGTGGTTGTCCAGCGTATTCCGCACTAGGTCTGGATAATCACCGAACTCTGAGAAGATTGGATGAGCGAAGAGACCGAACTAAAAAATAAATTAATTAAAGACAAAGAAAGAGAATTAAAATAATAGTTAAAAAAAAACTAAAAAACACACTTTTTATATCACACCGTAATTTTATCAAATTAGTGTATTTTCATCGGTCCTCAATAAATCTACAAAGTTGGAATGAAATCTGGCCGTTTAAAGTGGGTCAAAATCGCGCCCAAAGAAGTCGGTTACAGAGCGTGTCTAGTCTTAAATGCCTTTCAATAATACTGCCCAAACATCAGCATTAAATGCAAAAAAAACTGAATTTTCAACTTGACGGTGGTTGCTAGCAAGATAAGTACTGGAAAATACTCCACCATGCATCTTAGTATTTTTTGCAGATTATTGTATTCGTATGTAACTATTTATCCGTTTACTTTGTGAATTATTAGTTTATGAGTATGTTCTGTTATGGTCAATGCTCCTGCTGAAAAAGTTCCATAATAAACGTAATACAAATAAGATAAAAATACTTTTAGTAACAATTAATTTTACGATAACTAATTAAAAAGTGTGACGACGTTTACTAAAAACTTTGTTGTTTCATAAACTTACATGCATCTGAAGATATCTGTCCACAGCTTCCAAGTCTTCTGTATTATTTGGATCTTTAGGCTCGGCCCAAAACGCGTCAAGAGTGATTCCAATTATTCCTGAAAAAAACAGAGAAAGTAAAATCTTTCTAAATTACCGACGTCCAAAGATTCACATTCATCTATAATTATTTTAATGTAGTCCTTTTGTGCTCACTTCTTTTCTGTAAAAGCTGATATAGCCAATTCTAAGTCAAAGTTACAATCTGTGATTTGCACTTGGAAAAGTCTTTAATTTCTAGACATTAAAGTTGAAATTTGGGTAGCATTTACTTATTAAACGAGCTAATTCTTATGTTCAATACTAGATGTCGTGTGAGAAGACATACACATTGAAAGATCTTTAATGCTGAGATATAAAAGTCAAAATTCAGCGTAATGATTTTTGTATTTCAGCTGTGCCAATTTGGCACAGCTACAGACCACATTTTTCCTGACATACCATATCCTTTTTCTGTTATCCGTGGTTTTGTGTAAAACTGATTATCTGTGTAAATATGATTATTAAGTTATTGGAATCGTTATTAAAGCTTTATAAAATATTATCTGTTGCCCGCGGCTCCGCCCGCGTGTACTTTTTACTTTCAACCCCAATGGCTTCGCCCTTAATGCACCCCTGGCATTTATATTATTAATTTTATATTAACCATTGAATAAATTACTTGCATACAAATTTTCAAGACTTTAACTTGATAAATAAATAATTTTTCATATAAACTTTCACTCTCTATTACAAACCTTTAGTTTACCCCTGGCAAAACAACTTGATACCTTTATTTTAAATTCAACCTAAACTTTACACATTTAAAATTTTGTAGCAAGAAGTTCAAAAACCAAGAAGTTTCATACAAACTGATTTACCCCCTTTCACCCCCTTAGGGGTGGAGTTTCCAAAAATCCGTACTTAGTACGCGTCTACATACTCGTACTAAAACAAATACACCCTCCAAATTTCACACTCCTAGGACCAGCCGTTTGGGCTCTGCGTTGCCTATAGATGAATGAATGAATGAGTCAGGACAAAGACTCGTATAGTATAGAAGATAGATAAACTAAGAGACAAAAATAATATGTCTCATAAAAAAACACATCTTATATATCGTACAAGAAATCAAATAAGCACAAACCCCCCCATTCAAAAATATATTAGGACGAATGCGAAGAAAATTGTTCCTCTAATATGAAAGATGAGAAATTAATGGTTTAATATATGTGAAGCTTATTTTATGACACCAAAAAGGAGGAAAAGCTTTGAACAAAAGACATGTGAAGTTATGCCAAGTGATAATGTAGTATGTTTTGGATTGAAAGGAAGTATTTTCAATATGATATCATCGAAATATTTTAATTGATATGTAAGAGGACTAAGGCAATATTTTTCAAGTTGTGTTACTGACAATAAAAAATAACAAATTTGAAATCCGATTATGAAACATTATTGAAACCAATTTCAATATAATTTTTATGGGACTAAACAGAGACCATTTACATAAAAAAAAAACAGATTACTAATAATGTGGTACCAACAATATAATTCATTTAGAAAACGTTCCTTTTTTATTTCGCTTAAACACCAGTCAATAAGTCAATTTTAAGTGAAAGTAAGAAACCACCTTTTTTTATTTAGTTACCTAGTAGTATATAAGTTCATTGACCCCATGTTAATTTAGCATCTGTACTGACAAGGCAATCGACAACTGTTTTAAAATTTGTCATATTTCATACCTTTGACATGATAATAATACCGGAACTACCTTGCTACTAACCCGAGAGTAACTTAATGACTAAGGAAAATATAGCATTTATTGACTAAGAAAAGAACATTCATAAAGTTATAATTTAATATCCTACTTTTATTTCCTACTTAAGAGGAAACAACTTACTGGTGTTTCCGGTTGGACCATACATACCAAAGCTCGGCTAGCTGAGGTGATCTGACGCGATCATCGAAGTTAAGCAACGGTCGATGCGGATACCATACAACAAGACAGTCTGACGCAGACAGGCTGACGACGATGATGAAAAAAAAATTTAGGAATTACCTTTTTGGATAGGCCGATACATCTTATCGTATAAATGGTAAACCCGAGAATGTGCCAACAGCATGAAATGGGCACATAAATAACCTCCAAGTCCATTTGATTTCAACACCGGCACGAAGAAATCTCCATCGTAACCCTAAAAAAAGGAAACAAAATTAAACTAATACATAAATATACATTTACATATTTTTGTGGAATTCACCAAGCGCCCTGTTCCCGATAATTATAATCTAGTGGATTACCAAGGCAAAATTCAGCCGGTTTCTTCTGGGGAAGCGCGCTTCACCTGAGATCGCAATATCGCTTACCATCAGGTGAATTGCGATCAGGCGTAAGCCCATTAAATGTAAAAAAAAACTAACAATGTAAGTACCTACCTATATAGCTAAAAGCAAACGTGGCTAGTAGGTAAACGTATGGTTTTCAAACAGCTGACCTCTGGTTTAATCCTGACCGTATATCAATGACTTTTTTTTTCAAGTTATGTGTGGATTGGATTTTCATTCGTATTACGTAGAAGGAAAACATCGTGAGGATACAGACTTGTTTCAGGACCACAAAATCCGAGGACATGTCTTCAGTGGAAGGACTTAGACGATTACCACAATGTACTAGCCTGGGAGAACTTCCCTTAAGAACACATTTTGCGGAGGAGTCAGAGAGAACTTTACTCATTTAGCTCGAGCCCATTGGTGGGGATCGAACCTCCGACCTCCAGAACGTTTCGCGTGCCGAACTGAGTTGTATCACTTCTGGTTCTATATTTTTAAGTCCAATTTACAGTTCTCAGTTATAAAGGAAAACATACAGTAGCGCCTGAAGCTCGGCTAGCTAAGGTGATCTGACGTGATCATCAAGGCTAAGCAACGGTCGATACGAACAGTCTTTGGATGCTCAAGACTGTCGTTTTTCAAGTAGCATTTTCATCTGGGTGTTACCGTGCGTCGGATGCCACGGTAAATTTTAGTTCCCAGCTGGTCTGAGTACAAGCAGTCGTTAAGCCAAGTCAGAGGCCTTCGGGCAGATTGAAAACTCTCGACACCAGAGCTTAGTCACTTAGCTCATACAAAAAAGAAGTAAGGCTACTTACATTATAACAATGTTGATGTGGCTCGTTCATAGTGGTCCAATGTTTTATAATATCACCGTAAAGCTCAAAGGCAACTTTTGCGTAGTCTTCGAAATAGTTGACCATTTCCGGATTGGCCCATCCACCTAGCTCCATAAAGACTGTGGGTAGGTCCCAGTGGAACAGCGTTACTACAGGTGTTATGTTCACTTTCAGGAGTTCTTCAAATAAATTGCGGTAATATCGCGCCCCATCTTCACTGATATAGTTGTCCGTGCCCTGGGGTAGTATTCTGTGGATAGGATTTTGTAGTATTTTGTAGCGGTGTAGATTTTGTAGCTGTGGACTCTCTTTGCTAGGGTCGTTTGGGAACATAACACAACGTTGTGGATTTTATTTATAGTTATACTTGTGACGACCTCGTTGGCGTAATGTTTACCATGCAGGACTGCTAATAAATCAGAAGATTCTGGTTTCCATTCTCGGCACAGCCAACATCTTTGTACTGAACTAAATTTGTTGGTCTGGGTGTTAAATATGTATGTAGTATATTTAATCAATTTTAATATTCTCAAGGGTTTTTAAAGTGGCGTTTACTACCGTGGGTCGGATGATCCTCCTATCTAGCGGTTGATGCAGACGATGTTTGTGTGGGTGACCATGCATAACACTGTCGTTTTCAAAGTGACATTTAGTCTGGTCGCTACCGAGGATCGGATGACATTTTATTTTGTAGGTCTTGGTTGTTAGTTTTACTGCATGTAGTCGTCAAGCCAAGTCAGAGGCCTTCTGACGGCATGAAAAACAAAAAAAAAATCAATCGGTTAATACGTTTGGGCTCCGTGTGAAAAACTTCTGCTTATCGAACAGACAGCCCATAGTTTGAACCCAGCCCTACATCAAAACATCGAGAGAAAACCGACATACTTGCGTCCGCAAGTCCGCATCATATCCAAAGACGTGTGTCATTCGCTAACCTGCACTTGGTATATATCACTCTACTCGTGAGAAAAGGTCCCGAGTCTCAACAGCGGAAACATGTAGTGGGCTGCTTATATTATATACGTTTGGGAGCTAAGATGTCACAAACAAACACACACAGATACGCCAAACTTATAACAAGCCCGTCCTTATTTGTCGTGGATTAAAATACATTAAAATACATATATGTATAAACTAGCTGACCCGGCAAACGTTGTTTTGTCTCACTTAGGAGTATGAATAATATATAGTAGCCGATTCTCAGACCTACAGAATACGCATATAAAATTTGGTAAAAATCGGTCAAGCCGTTTCGGAGGAGTATGGTAACTAACTTTGACTTGTAACTTTGGTGTTATCAATAAATGATTTGTATTTGTATTTGTATTTGTATAACATTTTGATATGTAAATTTTATATATTAGAAAGAAGAAGACAAAACATTACCTTGGCCAAGAAATAGACATTCTATAATATTTGACGCCCAGACTCTTTAACATCTCGATATCGTCCATGTATCTATGATAAGAGTCCGCTGCTACATCGCCGTTAGATCTGTCCGGAGTGTAGTCGGGGTGCTTGTGCAGATATGTGTCCCACATACTCTCACCTTTACCTGACACAGGAAAAAATACATGTATTTAATCTTTACCAATATAATAAAGAGGAAAAGTTTGATTTTTTGTTTGTTTGTTTGACGCAAATAGGCTGCGAAACGAATGGACTCATTTGAAAAATCCTATTATCGTTGGGAAGCTACATTATTCCGGAGTAACATAGGCTATATTTTGTTTCTCTTTGCAATTTAGATTATTTTAGCCCGTGCGAAGCCGGGACGATCTGCTATACGCATATGATGACATTAGAAAGGATTCAGTGCAGATATGATAGCTGATAAAATAACCGAGTGGAAAAGCTCTTAAAACACAAAGGCAAATAAATTACGAGTTATTTTATCCAATACAATATTTTCAATAAAAATATATATTTTTGTGTACAGGACAACCCTATAAGTGCAGCCTAGCAGGCAAAGCCACAGGCAAAATATAAAATATACTAACAGTTTAATCGTTAAAAATTATACACGGTTAAAATCATAGAAATACTTGTTTATAAACTTAAGAATAATTGTTTAAGAATAACGGCAACAAAATTTGTAAAATACATTGTCGATATCGATCAGACATATAAATTAGGAACTATATAATTATAGGAACACACACAAAAAACTTATCAAAATTCTAAAACATTTTTATTACAAAATGTATTTTCAATTATTAAATCTGATTGGTATTGTCTGGTCTGGTCTGTAAAAGATTGTAAAATTATTCCGGGAGAAGCCTTAGCACCCCAACACCGCCTGCTGGTTTTAGAAATCAAAGAGTTTATACGCAATAGCCCAAACAAACCAAAACAGATTCCTAAAATAAAGTGGCACATGATGAACAAAGCCGAATATGGAGAGAAGTTTAGGGGAAAGGTAGTGGATAGAATGATTGAAATGAAAGATTTGAGTGGAATGACAGTGAATGAATGTTGGAATGAAATGGCTGCGTGTATAAGGGATGTGGCTAAGAGTGTGTTTGGAATGTCAACAGGGCAGAAAATTAAGGATAGAGAGACCTGGTGGTGGTGCAATGATGTACAACTCGCTATTAAAGAAAAGAAAAAGATCTTCAAGGAACTTCAGAGCATAGACCCCAGCGACTTAAGTGCAAAAGACAGGATTAAAACAGCATACAACGACAGTAAAAAGAGAGCTAAAAAAGCAGTTGCTATTGCCAGGGCTAATGCACAAAATGTTTTGTACAACACATTAGAAAGCCCTGAGGGACAAAAAAAGCTGTACAAAATAGCAAAGGCAAGAGAGAAGGATGGAAGAGATATTAGCCACATCAAATGCGTGAAAGATAGTTCTGGGAGAGTTTTAACTAATAATGGAGAAATAAGAGAGAGATGGAAGAAATATTTTGAAAGATTGATGAATGAAGAGAATGACTGGAGTGGTGACTTACAAAGTGTGCCAACTAACACTGGTGTAGTCAGGGAAGTAAGTATGGAAGAAGTAAGAAAGGCGGTACAAGATATGAAGAATGGAAAATCTACTGGACCAGATGGGATTCCAATAGAGGTATGGAAGTTTTTGAAAGCGGATGGATGGACGTGGCTGACTTTATTCTTTAATAAATTGTTGCAAGAAGAGGTCATACCTGACGAGTGGTGTAAAAGCTCACTTGTACCGGTTTTCAAAAACAAGGGTGATGTACAGGTATGCAACAATTACAGGGGAATAAAGCTCATGTCACATAGTATGAAAGCGTGGGAGAAAGTCATAGCGAGACGACTGAGAGAGGAAAGTGAGGTATCACAGAACCAGTTTGGGTTTATGCCGGGACGCAGTACAACGGACGCCATTTTTGCACTTCGCCAATTATGCGAAAAGTACCGCAGTGCACACAAAAACTTGCACATGGTGTTCGTTGACCTAGAGAAAGCGTACGATAGGGTGCCCCGCGAGGTTCTGTGGTGGAGTATGAATGTGAAAGGAGTGCCAGGGAAATACCAGCGGCTTGTTCGGGCAATGTACGGTCGAGCCAGTACGTATGTACGCTCCGCAGCTGGCGAAACCAGCGAGTTCAATGTGGCTGTAGGCTTGCACCAAGGATCTGCTTTAAGCCCCTACCTGTTCATCTTGATAATGGATGCCTTAACATCGGACATACAGGAGCAGGCGCCTTGGTGTATGCTGTTTGCCGACGACATTGTCCTCGTTGGAGAGGAAGGGCATGAGGTACAGAGGAGATTGGAGCAATGGCAGGGAAGATTGGAGAAAGTGGGTCTGAAGATCAGTCGAACGAAAACAGAACACATGTTTTGTGATTTTGGCGGATCTTCAGATTTCAAACCAATTGCCTTAGATGGTGTATCCCTGCCAGTTTGCTCTGACTTCAAGTATCTCGGCTCTATACTCCAAAACGACGGCGATATTGACCGTGACGTAGCGAGCCGAATAAACGCTGGGTGGATGAAATGGCGACAGGTCTCAGGAACGACGTGCGATCGTAAAATGCCCCTTAAACTTAAGGGGGAAATTTACAAGACCATCATTAGACCTGTCGTATTGTACGGATCTGAGTGTTGGCCAACAAAAGTAGGGCATGTAAGAGGAGTGCATGCGGCAGAGATGCGAATGTTGAGATGGATGTGTGGAGTGACAAGAATGGACAAAATAAGGAATGAGTATATTAGAGGAAGTTTGAAAGTAGCACCAGTGAGTGAGAAATTAAAAAGTGGGAGACTAGCGTGGTATGGGCATGTGATGCGTAGAGAGGAGATGCATGTTAGTAGGAGATGTATGGAAATGGAAGTGCAAGGAAGAAGGGCAAGAGGCCGACCGAAGAAGACATGGATGGAGTGTGTGAATGAGGACATGAGAGTGAAAGGAGTGAGTGTAGAGACGACGGCTGATAGAGGAGAGTGGAAGAGGAAAATTTGCTGTGCCGACCCCACCTAGTGGGATAAGGCAAGGAAGAAGAAGAAGAAATCTGATTGGTATTGAAGTTCGTATAAATATTCTTCGTGTTGTTCTTTTGACGGTTATAAGGCCAATCTTTAAATCATTTTTAACCGTTTAACATATGTTCATGATAAAAAAATAATAAAACCATGAAACCAAGACCCTGTCCCAGTCATCGTCTTAAATATTAAAACACAAACCTACCACAATCGACGGAAAATCAGTCTAAAATTCATACAACCACTTTTGCGTCGAATAAGAAATAAAAACCGTACATCTGCCCTATGGCCTATTGCTTTCACATTTTCTTTTCCAGTTAAAATCCTATAAAAGACAGATGGTCACACGGGAGGCCGCAATAAAGCCTCCGCCGAGGAACCTTTTTTGGAGGCCAAAACCCCAAAAAGAGGTAAATCACATTCCATATTCAAACGCGGCTGTCGGTAGTAGTAGTTTATTGAATCTGAGAAGGAAAACGGCTGAGGAATATATTGGTGGAAGCTTTCTAGAAATCTTTTCTATTTATTTGCGAAACATTTATTTTTGTTGCGTGAAAGGATAGGTTACTCGCGGCTGTGTGCTGACAAGCCGAAACGGCCGAAATCTTTGCTGCCAACGTGGGTTTTATTCTATTTCTTTATTGCGTATTAATAGCTTTATGGAATTCATAACACAATTCGATTAATAATAATTTTGTAGGACAAACTACAATACAAATGTGTTGTTCTAATTTTATAATCTTCAGAGTTGAAACGACGAACTTAATCTCTAATACTTTTTAATTTGACGACCTCGTTGGCGTAAAGGTTACCATGCCGGTCTGCTAATCAGAAGGTTCCGGGATCGATTCCCGGCCCAGTCAACATCTTTGTGTTTAACTAAATTTGTTTGCTGTGGGTCTGGGTGTTAAATATGTATTTATATATAATATGTATGTATGTATATGTAGTATATCAGTTGTGTTAGCAACCATAATACGAGCTAGAAATGGTTCAGTATGGGGCTAACCAGCCGTGTGTGGATGTGTAAAAAAAATATACCAACGGGTGTATTTCAATCAAATCTGATACCTCAAGCCTGCATCAGTAATCTATGTTTGGGTTGATATAATATTATTTACAGTAAAATTACTAAGATAAGATGAGCAAAGAGATGTAAGATTTTAATCTTCATATTAAGGAAAGATTTAAATCTTTATACCATAAAAACAACAAATGGATTGACGACATCACTAAAGTCGCAGGTCCTACCTGGACGAGGACTGCACAAGATCGAGGTGGCACATGCAGAGGGAGGCCTATACCCAGCAGTGGGATAAAAAGGGTTGTGGATGATGATGATGACCATAAAAACCAGCACAGTATCTTTATTTAACAACTCAGGCTGCAAATGCAATCACGCTGACTTATTGGAATACATCAGTTTTTCTTATGGCTAGCTACTGGTACGTCCTATCACTACTTATCATAAACGACATATTTATTGGTCTTGACAAAAGAAGCGTGATGCTTTCCATCAGGCTTCAGGTTTCATACAGGCTCGTCATTTAAAAAAAAAAATTGGCCATGGCGAGTTGGGCTCGCGTATGAAGGGTTCCGTACCATTGTTGTATGGGAGCTTCCCTCAAATGTTTATTTTATTTAAATTTTATAATTTCATTTGAAAGGTAATGTTATTCATTCCGTGGAAATTTTAGGTGTCTACATGCTACCGTTATTGATATATAGCAAAAAATACGAAAAAAATGGTTGCCTGTAAAGTCGGTTTTACGGGCGAAGATTTTACGTGACAACGTCTGCCGCGTGCTGCGCGCGCGGCAGACCGATCATAGTTGAGTGGGAGAGAGACGCAAGGTATTCGGCGGGCCTCTCTCTCGTTCGGTGACTCATCGTAACGTTACCGGGCGTTACACTTTTTCATAAGTGACTCCCAGCCGCAACCTAATTTAAGACGTTGTCACGTCAAAAACCCGTTTACTGTATGGGTACCCTTAATATTTTCATTGTTTTAGTCGTTGTTGTTATAGTGGCATGAGAAATACTTATCTTGCGAATGTTTCAGCTTTCTAGCTTTCACGGTTTCTGAGATATATAGTTTATGAGATATAGCCTGGAGACAGACAGACAACGAAGTCTTAGTAATAGGGACGACATTTTTACCTTTTAGGTACGGAACCCTAAAAATAATGGAAAATATTTTTTAATTGTCTTGACAGAATCAATTGTATCATACTCGTATATATAATATTGAAATCAGTAAAGCGTGGATAATGGGTTTATTGTGGAGTATTAGCGTGGCTTAGCGAAGACAATGTTGGTTATAATTACTGAGTAAACTGCATCACCGATCTGCCACGGTCTAACTGGGTTAGGTAAAGATAGTTTACATTTGAATTATTATACTATTATCGTTTATTATAGTCATAGTTTGGCAAAAACCTGAAACAGTGTTTTTGAATAATTTATAAACGGTTGTAAATATTGAAAAAATAGCTTAAAGACCGTCTCTAAAACAACTCAACAAAAGAATATTTATACTTATTTTCGTACCAATTTAACGTATTAGAAAGAGAAAAAAAAAATAAAGGTAATATAATTTTTTTATTGATAAATCTGATAAGTACCAAATAAGTATGAACATTCTTAAGGTAGTTAGTTCTCTTCACGGTTTTTAAGCATTTTTTTTTTCAATATTTTTACACTTTGTGACTTATAACGAAGAATCTGTAAATTCATGATTTTGCCTATACCAATGCCTTGAATGAACTGGCAATGATATGTTTATATAAAGTAGTTAAATAAAACGTTTAATCAAAAATATATCCTGGACTGGCATTTGCTAGGTAACCAATATGCAATATATATTTTTTTATTAATTAAATTACATAAGAAATATGTTTGATCCTTTAACGATCTTTGGGAAAGTCGCTTTTTAATGGAATCCTTTACTATTAACGGATTAAGGGATCTCTCTATTTACTTATTAAGTTTTCTGTCTGTCTTTTTAGAGTTCCGTTCCGAAAGGGGATCAACCAGACCCTATTACAAAAGAGTTTCCTGTCCGTCCATCTGTCACCAGGTTGTACCTAATAAGCCGTGAATAAATTGTTAAAATATTTACAAATGGTATATTTCTGTTGCCTAAAACAACTAATGCTAAAAATAGAAAAATACGAGTACGTATGTACCACAAATTAAATGCAACATTATTTTTATCAAAGAAATATTAGTTGAAAGAGATACCTGTTTTATATTCCATGTTTACTCGTAATTGTCGTTAATTAGTGTTTGTGTAAAACTGTATTCAAGTTATTTTATTGTTCAAAGTATTATTTTGCAATCAGACAGTTACTTGTTTTAATATGCAGGTATATGCATGTTTGCCATATTGGGGTTTCTTGGCCATTATTAAAATTCAAAGACGGTTCTCTTAGTAAAACTCAGTTTTTTTTTTTACTAGACTTTTTTTTGTCTTGCTTTCTTCAGAAGTTGACGCAGCATTTTTATTTCCACCACATTTCTACCAGCTGTTTTTTTTAATTTTACTCTTTAAACAGCTAGTCATATTTTGTCCAGCGAATCTTGTAGCCACATTCATTCCTTCCTCTCTCTTTCATAACTTCTTTCACACAATCAAAATATTAATAATTGGCCAAGTGCGAGTTGGGCTGGTTCCGTACCATTGTTGTATGGGCCACCCTCAAATATTTATTGTATTTAAATTTTATAATTTAATTTGATAGCTTAAAAAAAATCTATTTTGTGGATAATTAAAGTGTCTAGCAGCTACAGTTATTGATATAAAGCAAAAAAAAAACTAAACAAAACTCGTTTATTGTATGGGGACTTGTTGTTTTTTTATTGATTTTTTTTTGTATTTTTTGTTATAGCGGCACTGTAAAATACCTATTTTGTGAAAGTTTCAAATTTCTAACAACTATGCTTTCTGGGATGTTTTATGATTGATGGTTTATGGTACAGGCTAGAGACAGACAGCGAAGGCTTAGTAATAGGGTTCCGTTTTACCTTTTAGGTACGGAACCCTAAAAACTAGTTCATTGGCGAATCAGTCATAAATGTCAATCAGCAATTGTAACTCTTATTCTATGGGAGTATTTCTTAGAATAAGTAACAATTGTTGATATTTTATAGGTAGGTATATTATATATAACACGATCAGTTTATAATGAGTCACGGAAGGCTACAATGAGGAAAAGTCCCTCGCCCTTTCCGAAGACTAGGTACTTAATTTTTTTCCAATAATAACCGTCCAAGTACGAGTCCGACTAGTAAACGATGGGTTCCGTATTATTTAAAAAAAAGTTAAAAAAACATTAACCTTTGTCTATATTATTGTTTTTTCTCTGTTATTGTATTGTCGTTTAAATTTGTTGTCTAGTCATAATAAACTCTTCATGAGTTTATTATCAATCTATCTAACATCATATAGGAGCCTTAGCCTTTAGAGCTAGCATTAGAGCCTTATAAAATAATATTTAAATTAACATTTATTTTACTTACTTTATTTTATAGCTGCAACAGATATGTATAATATCTTTTATCGTAATTAATGAGATATAGCTTTGTGACAAGTAGATGAAAGGATAGCAGACTTTTTGTAAAAACTAAGTCAGAGGCCTTTGGGCGGCTTGAAAACTCTCGATGCCAAAGTTTAGCTTAGCTACCTAGCTCATACGAAGAAGAAGAACTTTTGGGATCGAAACTCTAAAATTTGTTTTTATAATTTCATTGCAAAGCTTTCTTAGGGAAACATATTACTACACTATATGCACAGTTTGCATAAGAAAAATCATTATAATAAACCAGGACAAAATATTAACATCAAAATTAAGTGGATACATGGTTTGTTTATTTGTTGTGGTTTTTCTTACAACCAGCTTAATTAAAGTACTTGTATACTTGTAAAAATTGCGTTGACCTTTATTTTTTTCCTGGTTAACTAGGAAGAAAGAGGAACAACAAAATTTTAGCAATAAGTCATACATTGGTTGTAAGGCAATATGACTTAAGTAAAAGTCATTTTGGGCACCTTGCACCGGGGGCGAGTAGGGGCGGGTTATTTGATTAGTATTAGTATAAGTTTTTAATATGTTACATGTATAAACCAATATTGTCCACAATTGTTACTACAATAATACGATTAAACAAAGTCATATTGTTTTTTCGTTAGTAAACATATTGTATTTAAAGGTCTTTATAATTATTTACAAGTTGATATCTTTAATCTGAGATGGACGTATATACAATCACAACAAATAAACAAACAATGGTTGATGTTGTAATGTTAATGTTTTGTCCCGCTTGCAATCATTTTCATTACTGACTTCGTCATTTGTTATCGCTCGTTTTTTTTGACGTGACAACGTCTTAAATTAGGTTGCGGCTGGGAGTCACTTATGAAAAAGTGTAACGCCCGGTAACGTTACGATGAGTCACCGAACGAGAGAGAGGCCCGCCGAATGCCTTGCGTCTCTCTCCCACTCAACTATGATCGGTCTGCCGCGCGCGCAGCACGCGGCAGACGTTGTCACGTAAAATCTTCGCCCGTAAAACCGACTTTACAGGCAACCATTTTTTTTCGTTAGTAAACATATTTTATTTAAAGGTCTTAGTAATTATTTACAAGTATACAAGTTGATATCTTTAATCAGAGATGGACGTATATACAATCACAACAAATAAACAAACAATGGTTGATGTTGTAATGTTAATGTTTTGTCCCGCTTGCAATCATTATCATTACTGACTTCGTCACAGCAATTTGTTATCGCTCGTTTTTTTTTTAATTTGTATGTTGCCAGTATAATAGATACTAAACTCTTGCAGAGTCTTCGTTTATGTATAGTAATCAATCTTAATTCATAGATAATACGAATTTTAACATTGACCATGTATATAATATATTTATTTAGAATTAATTATAATAGTTTGTAAGAATAATCTTATATATAAAATTTCCGTGTCACAGTGTTTGTTACCGTACTCCTCCGAAACGGCTTGACTGATCTTTACCAAATTTTATACGCGTATTCAGTAGGTATGAGAATCGGCTATTGTGAATTTTTTATACCCCTAAGGGTTGTTCACCCCTAAGGCAAAAGAAC
Source organism: Mellilla xanthometata (assembly GCA_035578125.1). Taxonomy (NCBI): domain Eukaryota; kingdom Metazoa; phylum Arthropoda; class Insecta; order Lepidoptera; family Geometridae; genus Mellilla; species Mellilla xanthometata. The sequence continues at coordinate 2,278,206 of JAPUBQ010000039.1, read as the reverse complement.
GTTTGCCGGGTCAGCTAGTTGTTATATATATTTTGATGTGCCTATTGTTACGAAATGTGATAAGGTTAATAAATATCTATGAATCTATAAAAGTTTAATTTTTTAAATGTAAAAGTTAGCATAGGTATTATTGACATAGGCTTCTTTTTATCTCGGATTAACTCGGGTAACGCCGCAAAGCACAGCTAGTATACTATATAACCGTTCATATGTTGAATGACATTAGCCCATTTTTAACCGACTTCAAAAAGGAGGAGGTTATATATTCGACGTGTATGTTTTTTTTTTTTTTTATGTATGTTCACCGATTTCTCAGCCATTTGTGGATCGATTCTCAAAATTCTTTTTTTAATTGAAAGAGTATGGTTCTGAATTGGTCCCATTGTCACCAAAACTGGTTCTGATGATGGACTCCTAGGGAAATCGAAGAAAAACCTAAAAAGTTAGGTTATTTTTACGCATGAAGAGAGATTCACGCACGTTTGGCTGTACTGATATTCATGAAATTTGAGAAGAAAATAGGTAAGACTATGTGTTAACACATACGCTACTTTTTATCCCGAAAATAAATACTATTCCCGTGGGATGCACCAAATAACATATAAATCTTTTTAACTTCTTCACGCTCGAACGGTTGTACTGACATTGATGAAATTTGGAATGAAGATAGGTTAGACTATGTGTTTACACATAGGCTACTTTTTATCCCGAAAATAATTATTGTTCCCGTGGGATGCACCAAATAACACATGACACACTGATTTCGCTAAAATTTGATATAGGGGGTAGACTAGACCTTGTATAACACGAAGGTTACTTTTTAACCGACTTCAAAAAAGGAGGAGGTTATATATTCGACTGTATGTATATTTTTTTTTATCTTAAAAGTCATTGCTATTCCCTTGGGAAGCCCAAATAACTCGATAACCTATTTTACTTCTTCGCGCTCATACGGCAATACAGATTTCGCTAATAAAATTAGCAGCCTGGCTAACAAAAGTAATCTGACGCGAACATCGAGGCTAAGCAACGGCCCATGCGGCCAGTCTTTGGATGGCTAACCATGCACAAGACTTCCATAAAAAATGTGATATTTTCATCTGGGCGTTACTGTGCTTCGGATAACACGTTAATTTGTTGGGCCTGGACCACTACTCTTAGTACAAGCAGGGTTCAAACTAAATCAGGGGCTTGAAAAACTCTCGACGCCAGAGCTTGGCCACTTGGGTCATACTTAGTGGAAGAAGGAACTGTAAAATTTGATATATTAATAGACAAGACCCTCGAACGGATAAGGAAAATATTTACGCGCTCGCTGCGCTAGGAGTTATCCCGCTTCGTTCAAATTTCCCCCAGGATGTTCTGGGCTTATGACACTCCAAATATTATACAACTTGTGCTGTTTTGGACTTCAAACGGTTCGAACAAATACGGTGAAAATTTTCGAGCTCGCTTCGCTCGCGCATAGCTCGCTTCGCTCGCAATTGGTTCTAGTACGTTTTGACACAACAAACATTATGTAATTTGTGCTGCTTTGGACTTCTTTATGCTCAAACGGTTGGAACAAATACGGTGAAAATTTTCGCGCTCGCTTCGCTCGCGCATAGCTCGCTTCGCTAGCGTCCACCTCTTTTCGCTCGCACTTGGTTCTAGTAAGTTTTGACACAACAAACATTATGTAATTTGTGCTGCTTTGGACTTCTTTATGTTCAAACGGTTCGAACAAATACGGTGAAAATTTTCGCGCTCGCTTCGCTCGAACATAGCTCGCTTCGCTCGCAATTGGTTCTAGTACGTTTTGACACAACAAACATTATGTAATTTGTGCTGCTTTGGACTTGTTTATGCTCAAACGGTTGGAACAAATACGGTGAAAATTTTCGCGCTCGCTTCGCTCGCGCATAGCTCGCTTCGCTCGCATCCACCTCTTTTCGCTCGCACTTGGTTCTAGTACGTTTTGACACAACAAACATTATGTAATTTGTGCTGCTTTGGACTTCTTTATGTTCAAACGGTTCGAACAAATACGGTGAATATTTTTCGCGCTCGCTTCGCTCGCAATTGGTACTAGTGCGTTTTGACACAACAAACATTATGAAATTTGTGCTGCTTTGGACTTTTTTACAACTAAAACGGTTCGAACAAATACGGTGAAAATTTTCGCGCTAGCTTCGCTCGCGTATAGCTCGCTTCGCTCGCATCCAGCTCGATTTGCTCCCAATTAGTTGCCTGCCTGGCACACGCCAAATTTTTTCATCGTGAAGTTTATTTGGCTCTCCATAGCTAAACTTAAGCAAAATATCATTCCCAACCACTAAAAATTTAAAAATAAAATTGTTTTAAAAAACAAACAACCGACTTCAAAAACACAACTAAAAAGGGAAAAATAATTTTAAGCCTAAATCAAATCAAGAATATATAAATAGAATAGGAGAGTTTATTTCATGTACTTATAAAAAACTATTTACAATTTTTAGTAATCCTGTATTCTTGAAGTCGGTGCCATCTAATAAAAACAAATTAATGTTTGTTAAAAAAACTATTTTCAATTGTCTTTCTTTGCTGGCACCGACTCCAAGAATACAGGATTAGTAAAAATTGCAAATAGTTTTTCATAAGTACATGAAATAAACTCTCCTATTCTATTTATATATTCTTGATTTGATTTAGGCTTAAAATTATTTTTCCCTTTTTAGTTGTGTTTTTGAAGTCGGTTGTTTGTTTTTTAAAACAATTTTATACCCACACCGGCTTCCGGTATGTCAACAGTTGTGGCGAAAATGTGTTTATACCGGGAGCCGGTGTTTCAACATACAAGTGTAAATACTATCTCGTCTTACCTCCAGCGTTCCATCCGCCCTCGATCTGAAATGCGGCTGTCGAGACTCCCAGGATGAAATCCTTAGGGAAGGAGTAGTTACTGAACCCAGCATACGGCTCGATAGCACCGTGTGTCAAATACGATAAGCTGTGGAAAATAACATAGTATTAAAGTTCGAGAAAAATAAAATAACACCACCGCAAAGCGAAACTTCAAAGTTTGGAGCACCGACGCAAGATTACGAGTATAAGTTGATATTGACGATAATGTACCAGACGCTTCCTGTTTTAATAGAAGTACCACAACATCTGACGCAATGACAGTGGATCAGGTATGCTAGCGACCCAAGACCTTTCTCGGTTACTCTAAGGAGCTTGGATGGCTATAGAAGGCTAGTGCTGGGCTGAGAGAGCAGCGGCATTGCGCAAGGCGGTCCTGTATCCCTGCCCCCGTCGTGAGATGGGACACCGTGAGGTTGTAGTCGGTAGTGACGGCCCCTCTGGCCCTCGAGTCCGACATACCCCGCTCGCCACCACCAAGCTTCCGGCGGGATATGCGAGAATGCATTCCCTCACGTAAAAAAAAAAATTAAACTGGTAGGGGGAATGCACAATACTCCGGGTAGTCAATACTGGTCTGACTGCTTCTGCCATCGAATAAGAATAAGATATTGTAGCGGTACAATTTCGGGAGTGGGGAGTTTTTTCCTCTACCGGAACAGCAGAGACTGCTAGGAGACACCGATATACAGAGGAACTTCCAACTAATCCGTAATAAGCCTTTCGCTTCCACATTTATTTATTCCAATTTTTTTCAAGCCATCACAAAAGGCTCTTACTTGAACAATTGTAAGCGTATTAAAACATTTTTTTTAAATATGATCAACAAACTCACTTATATAGTTTATCGGTATTGCATTCGGTATTAGAGTTGACAACAATCAAATAATGTGTTAATAAAAGTAAATTCAACATTATCAATTACGTTATTTGAATTGTTTCAACAAATATTAAATTGCTGTAATTTTGGGCTTTATTTGAGTTCGAATTAATTTTGTAACTGTCATTACGATTAAATTTAAAATGAAACTGAAATAATAGTAATAAATAATGGGGTTTAATTTAAAGGAGTAAGAATGGAACCTTATTTAGGAATGCAGGAAAAAGTCAGTCACAATCTATAATTAATTACCTTTAAAATAATAATCATTAAGGACAACTTAAGGAAAGGTATATACATAATTATATTATATTGTAATTAACTAAAAAATATCTTCATTTTGTTGATAATTCTGGTAATTAATGTACATGTATAATTTTTTTTTTTTCACCTATGTGAATATAAATTCAGATATAAAACTTCGGGAAATATTTAGTTCCTTTTATATTATTATCAGTATCATTAATTAGTCTTCCAGTTTTGGCCTTCCACGTTGGAAAATAAATAAATTATTAGTACATTTTACTCAAATTTTATTTAAAAATAATTAAAAAAATTACTAGATATACTTAGTAGCTCTATGTTCTGTCTCTCAGAAACAAAAAAATCACTAAAATATATTTACAATATTTATTATTTTATTAAAACGAATTATCTATTTAATTTTAAATAATATCAGTGTTTATTTAGCAGGAATGTATTGAAGCAAAAAAGTGTGAAATATTTACGATGTGATCCGAAACCAAATAGAAAGTACCAAATTTTGAAAGGAAAAAAAATAAAAATATTGTTCTATCTCAGTTTGATTTCATGACAGCATTTCAGAATTTTATCCAAAACTAACATGGTAAAAAAAAAAGAAAAAAACACTTGTTTTACAGTTTGAAGTCTAGCGTTTGTTTAATTTAAGCACTTTATTTTAATGAAAGAATACATAATTATATTTAATAATCACAATTTTTTTCCAGATCGCCGCGGAAGCACACTAAATATAAGACACTTTTTAAAACCTCACACGTGTTTAATTTTTGCTTGTTTTTTTTCTTCTAAAGCCAGTTTAATTTCATGGAAGAGCATTTCAGAATTTCGTTCGAAATTAACATCGTAAAAAAACAGAAAAAAAACTTGTTTTACACTTTGATGTCTAGTGTTTGTAATAATATAAGCACTTTATTTCGACGAAGAAATACATAATTATGGACATTTAATAATCTCAATTGTTTTCCAGATCGCCGCGAAAGCACACTAAACATAACAAATTTCTCAAAACTTCACAGATGTTTAATATTTTCAATTTTTTTTTATATAAAATTATATTAAATAATCTCAATTTTTCCAGATCGCCGCGGAAGCTCACTTAATATAAAAACAAATTTCTCAAAATCTCACAAATGTTTGGTTTTTTCTTGTTTTTTTTTTCTAAAGCTTGAAGAGGGAATGTGAAGGCTTACCTAGCGATGGCTAAAAGCGCCGTGCGCCGGGCGACTCCCCTCAAGCCCCACATTGTGTTTACTAAAACACGATACCAATGACTTAACTATTTAACGCAGACTACATTCTCGATCACCACAATCTGAAGTTTATTACACAGGGTTAGCTACAAAAGTGCCTCAGATCTCGGGTTCCTTACGTTTATTGTTTTTTGCTTTTTTTTTACACAATACAGCAGGCATTTGTTTCACATAATTATGAGTCACATAGCCAAAGGTAGAGCCTTTTTTTCACTCTTACGGAAGCTGCTGGAATATACTGTTCAATGTTTGGTAACAGATTTTTCATATTGACCCTCAAATTAGAAATATTAGAATGTTAGAATTACGTATGTTGCTAGCCAGGTGTGACCTAAAAATTTCTCCACAACCAAATAAAGTTAGCATCACAGTCTTATTTTTTGACGACCTCGTTGGCGTAAAGGTTACCATGCCGGTCTGCTAATCAGAAGGTTTCGGGTTCGATTCCCGGCCCGGTCAACATCTTTGTGCTTAACTTAATTTGTTGGCTGTGGGTCTGGGTGTTAAATATGTATTTATATATAATATGTATGTATGTATATGTAGTATATCAGTTGTGTTAGCAACCATAATACGAGCTAGAAATGGTTCAGTATGGGGCTAACCAGCCGTGTGTGAATGTGTCAAAAAAAATATAATATGTACTTCACAGGGTACATATGACTGCATACAATATTCCTTGTACATGTTGTGAAGAAGAACTATATTAGAAAAACAAGAAATTCACTTTTAATTACATTCCTTATGTATATTATACTAATATTACATACCTTATGGATTTACGTAAGCAGGCTTCAATAAAAAAATAAATACTTAAAGTTTCTTTAAATTCTTCTTCTTTGCCTTCACCACTATGTGGGGTCGGCACAACCCGTTTTTCGCTTCCACACTCTTCTGTCAGCCGTCATATCTACATTCACTCCTTTCTCTTTCATATGCTCTTTCACACAATTCATCGAAAACTTCTAAGGTCATCCTCTACTTCCATTACTATATAAATTTAAAATTCATTTTTTAATTTAAGTTTCTGCACATTTTTAATACATTAGTAGAGTCCTAGAGAGAGAGAGATGAAATATATCTGAAAATATCAGGTAGCCCTGTGTAGTCATTCAACAAAATTTATTCTTTACCTTACCTTCAATAGGGTTTTTTGAAGTCGGTCTTAAACACATAGGACAATATTTTGTCATTTAAAACCGTGATCTTTGTTTGGATAAGAAACATTCATGATTATTGTATCTTAAAGTTATTTTGTAGTAACATTTATCAAAAGAATATATTATTATTATTTAAGGACTTTACGTGAACAAAAATAAAATAAATGGTAACGTACTAAGATACAAACAAATATATATTTTTTATTTTTGTTAATTATAATTGAAATAATATATATTTGTAAGTCATAATTACCACGGTTTTAAGCGACAAAATACATATATTTTTCCAATAGTTCGTCTATACTTAAGCAGACATTGACCTTAATCCGTCCTCACCAAAATTTGGCCTTATTTTTGAAGATCATTTCCAAACCGGAAATGATCTTCAAAAATGAGGATAATTACTGTTTTGATGAAACACGCAATATGATAAAGAGTAGTGTTATATCAAAATTTACAAGGTTCGTACTCGTAATATGACGCATTTTGTGAAACTATGCCAAATTGCTTATACCTAAATTGAAAATGAAAATTCAGATAATTTGTGGCAAAGTGTATTTTGTTATAATTGTAGGTTTTAAATTGTAGTACAACAATAATCGAAAATGTAAAAGGCGCTATGACATATTTTAAAAACTCCTATGCGTAAATGATAGGTATTTTTAAATATTATTGTTCCTTATCTCGGACGGTGTTTGAGACCTTGTCTTGCCAGAAGTGGGATTTGCCTGATCTATCAAACCAAAGGTAAGTTAAACGTTTAGTTTTATTATGTACTTTTATTGTGGTGTTATGTTATCTTTTTTATCTTTTTATTTCTAATTTATTGACATAAATATATTGTTGTATATATTCAATCAATTTTTTATTATGTATCCACTTATTTATTTCTTGCTATTTTCTTGTTATTTTTAAGCAAAATTCTACAAATTTACTTCTTCTTACATTGTCTTTCAAGGGTTTATATGTACAGAGTGTTGTTATTAGGATTACCTAAAAAAATTGACAATACAGTTTGCTACGTACATATGGGAGTTTCCCTTAAATATTTATTTATTTAATTTTATTTATTATTTTCATAGGTAATATAAAATTTCTTTAAAATGTTCAAGCGTCTACCTGTTACTGTTATCAATTTGAGCAAAAATCTTTACTCTACAACTTCTTGACATCAGAGTTTAACCATTTAATTCTTACAAAAAATTTAGTCAGAAAAAGCGATTATAATATCTACAGTAGTGGATAACTCTTTGTCTTTGTACTCGTAGTAAGTTAAGAACACTTAACTAACTACATGATATCCTGCATGCAAAGATCACTCGAATCTGTTTACATTTGTTAGAATTTATAGCTTCTTAGCTCTGTGCTAACAATGAAAATTCTCTTTAAATATTTGCATTAGGATAATATCGCCATAAACAACCATCGGACGGATGTGTTTGACACTCCCTCAGGTAGGTAGAGAATAAATCAGGGTTCTGTACAGGTTAGAGAGTTATTTAGGGGATATATTTTTTGCCACGCCTTTGCAGAAACAAATATAGTAGGTCTTCTTTTATACGAAGCTTTCCTATGAAAGCAATATTTTTGAAGGAGAACTCGAGTTTGGGTGTGTTTGTTTGTGTGAAAATACATATAAAGATATATGTTACATGGCAACATTTGTTTAGACAAACTCACACATAAAAATAAATTGGAGACGAGATGCCCAGGATAGGGTCGCGTGGCATGCCTCTAGTTTTAGGTATATGATGTTGATTATAAATAATTATTCATTAAAAATCTACCCTTGATGTTTTAGATCTCGAACGATTTTTAACAATGAATTAAAGTTAATAAGACTGAAAAAACCGTAGCCCTTTCATTTACGCAGGATTTATAAAGATTTTCTAAATAATATGCAATTCTGCTGTCAAACCGCTTTAAAAAAAATCTTTAGCAATCTAGCTTTGTTCGTGTGCACTAGCTTTAAACGCTGTACAGTCGCCAGATAATGGATAATTAAGGATGTAACGAACCGAACGAGCGTCAGTTTGAAAGTGGGTGTTTCCAATTGAACGACTTGCCAAGTGGTACGGGATGGAGCTTTGTTCCGATAAGTTAGGACATATTATCGGACTATATAGGTGTACTGAATGTAAGATACAGAAATAGAAATACAGAACTTTATTAGCCCTAAATAACATATGTTAAAGGCAAGTCATACTACAATAATTACAATACTTAAAAAAAACATTAGTTAGATAAAATTACAAATTTCATTAAATAAATAGTTATGCTTACTACACACATTAGCACTTGTTTGTCATGTTTATTAAATTTAAAGTATTACTGTTTATACATGAATAACGATTCTGCAAGCTCCATATTCATATATTCGCTTAAATTATAAAAGGAATTACTTTCACAAAAACTCTTTATTTTCTGTTTAAACATACTACTACTAAGATTTGTTATTTTCTCTGGCAACTTGTTGTACATTAATATTTTTGTATAACATCCCTGTTTCTGTACTTTAGCTAGTCTACTTGCTGATAAGTACCTATTCGAGCATTAGGGACTAAAACCTATATCGTTTACCAGTTGCACATTTGTTGTCCACGATAATTAGTGTCAGCCGTTTTCAAACCAAATATCGTAAAAATGGATTTCATCGTTTAAGCTTCTTTTTCTTCGTATGAGCTAAGTGGCCAAGCTCTGGTGTCGAGAGTTTTCCAGCTACCCGAAGGAATAATAGTCTTAGTACTAGACTTTTCTTAACGGCTGCTAGTACTAAGACCAATAGCCGGGATCTACAGTTTAAGGTGTCATCTGACCCACGGTAGCGCCCAGATGTAAATGTATTTTTTTTAACGACAGTCTTGTGTATAGTTACCCATCCAAAGATGTCCACATCAATCGTTACTCAACTTCAATGATCGGGTCAGATCACCTTAGTTAGCGCGAGATACAGGCGCTACATTGATCTGGGACGAGTGATTCTAAGTAGAACACACTTGAATACAGTAGAACTAATATAATTCTAAGGGATCCTATTTTATCCCATTCAATAATTATTATATGTAGGTAGAAAGCTCTACTATTTTGGAGTATCGTTAGTTAACTTAGAGAAAGAATTTTATTAATAAATTGACGTGTGTCTTACCCTTACTTAAGTACTATGTTTGATATTGGTATTAAAAACAGTTTAGTTTCGCATTATCAAGTAACAGAACAACACAACCAAAGAATAAAGTCTCACACACCTTTTTTTTTTATCCATGATAGGTTAGCGTTTGACTACAGTTAGCCTGATGTTATGCTGCACTACAGTCTACGGTGTGGCACGCTTACCTAGAAGATACCTATTAACTCTACTTTTGAAGGCCCCCGGATGATACCTCTCAGGGAACAGAGACACCGCAATCAAGTGTGCTTAACCCAAGCGTCCAGTCCATCTGGAAACAAATAGTAGAAGGGCCCGTGAAGATCGTCCTTCACCGATCTGATAACCAGATGAGACTTATTTTTTATTAAATATTTTTTATAAACAAATGTGCCTAAAATTGCTTGCCTATCGAAAAGTGCTCATGGCTATTTTTAATTAAATAAACTTTTATTGATTTTTTTTTCATCACCTTCATACTTTTGTTAACCAAATGAAATTTATTTCACTGATAGTTTTTAATACACAGAATATGCCTCGGTATGCTTGCCTACTCATTTCAGTGTATAACTACCTGGCAAGCAGGTGTAAACAGGTAAATCAAAATAGGTGACTCATTCGATTTTGATGCGCTTCATAGGAGTAACAACGATTCTAAACAGTTAGAATGTTATTTTTATTATTGATAATTGTAGCTAAATTATCATTTGACTATACACGAGCATGCGCAAAAAAAAAAAAACCATGAGCACTTTTCGATAGGCAAGCAATTTTAGGCATATCTTATTTATAAAATTTCCGTGTCACAGTGTTTGTTACCGTACTCCGGCTTGACCGATTTTTTCCAAATTTTATATGCGTATTCAGTAGGTCTGAGAATAGGCTACTGTATACTTAGAAATATAATTATTAAGGAAAAACAACGTTTGCCGGGTCAGCTAGTTTGTTTATAAAAAAATACTTAATAAAAAATACGTCTCATCTACTCGTAGTTATCAGATCGGTGAAGGACGATCTTCACAGGCTCTTAGACTAAAATCTATTTCAATTTGAACTTGGCACTCCTACAGTCACAAAATCAAGCCCGACTCACGGACTGCTTCCTCGCATTCTAAACGTCTCTTTTACAATCACGTGACAATAACTGGAACATTCCAGTGCAAATAAAAGCCTTCTCGATCGGAATACTTGCAGTTCCAAGATGAAGTTGGAACTCGTCCAAAACTATTTATGGCAAGTTTCAGAGACTTCTTTGCAGACGTGTTACGGTGGTCCGCATAGTTAGGGATTTTAAACGTTGTTTGGTTTTCGGGGTTGTATTTTTTTATGAAAATCATAAAACAAACTAAAAAATGTTAAGTATGGGGCTAACCTGCTCTGTGTGAAATGCGTACTAAATAATAACCATTATTTTTTTAATAATTGGTCAGTTTTTGTTTAAATTAACTGTGTAAAAATGTGTTTTAATTTATATGTGAGTAATAGGTTATAATGGCTAGTTTTTCAGATATAGTTTTTCCAGAATAAAATCATGTTGATTTAATAAGATCTCATAGTGATTTTAAGTCCTGTTAAAAACTTACGTTTGCGCTTTCGTTGGCAAAATATGCCTTAACAAAATAAAAAGCAAAACTTGGCAAAGGCTTTTGCTAGTAGGTTAAAAAGAAGCATTATTAAATTGGAATAATTTGAGAACTAAATATTGCGAACAGAAACCAGAAGAACAAATTATTACGTTTAAATAGAAATAAAGCAGTTTGGTCACAATATCCAAAACCATATGTCATCCGCCAACTGTCACTTGGCCAGGGTGGTGGCCTTAGATATAGGACCTTCTAGGAGAAGGTTCCGAATCCCAGCAGTGGACACTTATAGTGGGCTGTTTATGCTAACGCTTAATTAACTGGATGACACATTTGACAAAAAAAACATGCATCTGAGTATACACGATCGTAAAATACTTTTTTTAAGAAATAATTTTTTGAATTACACCAACTGATAGAGTCCGCTGATTCCGAATATATATATAACTCATTTTCGTCAAAATGTCCTTTACGACAATTAGAATTTCCGGTATCGATATGGTGATAAATTTGACGTGCCTAGTATAACGCAATGTTATAAGGTTAATAAAGTTCTAGGATAATTTCTTTTTTTGAGAAGTTTCATTTAATCTTCTAATAATTTATTCATTTAGACGAGTTTTACTCTAGTTTAATGAATAAATAAAAGCTGTCTGCAGCTATTTACGAAAGTAATAATAAAAGTAAACGCTGGAAATGCACAAAATTTTATTTTAAAATTTAACAATGGCTCCCGGGAGACGCTCGTGAATAATTTTACTCCATATCTTGTTGGTTCTTTTAACTATAATAAACTTAAATGTGAATTTATTTTTATTGTATGATTAATAACGATATAACTAGGGTGCGATATATAACAAAATATTTATATGTACGTATATTATGTATGACGGGGCGGCAGGGCGTTCTTCCTCGTCATCCATTTTAATTGCAGAATGTGGGTAGCGTGGGTATATTACAATCGAATCACAAAATATAATCGCAGGTAGGTAGATCGATAATTATTTCCGCATATTAAATTGACGCTCCAGCCAACGCGTAGCGCTTGCGCGCGATGCGAACCGATTGCTGTCTCAAATCGAAATGCCGCTTCGCGTTCCGCGCTAGCGCTGGCTGTTGCGTCAGAGCGGGCCTCCGACGTTAGTCACAAGTCAGTGTCAGCTGACACTGACATCGCAACTCGCCCGCTCTTCAGATCGAACGCGCCGTCATGTATAACAGAATCTAATTCAAACCTAAGATGCTTAGTTAGCTGACGATACTTCCGTAAAAATGTTGGTATTTATAGTCTGGCTAACGAAACATGACCCTGGAAAAGAGCGGCAAATTTAAAAAATCTGAGTATAGCAACCCCAAAACTAATATGAAATACCTGGAATAAACTAATTTGATACTTTGAAATTATTTATTTTATTTCATCTGAATAAAAATGCTTTAAGTACTTTAGGAAGTAATACTTTAGAAATTATACAATCAATCTGAATAAAAAAAAGCAGTATTCTATAATGTTTTATTCACTGTCATAATTAAAATGTGAATCTAAGACTTAAATTTGAAAAGATTCACCGGTGTCACTAGAATCGCAGTTTTATTTATTAATATTTATTTTATTTATTAGTTTCCTACTATAATGAAACTTTCTAAATTATTTTCGGTGATCCTGTCCCGACCTTATTTTCATATTAATTTTCAATGTATATTACATTATCAGTCATATTATTCTTCCACTTCTCTGAAGTTATGGTTCCAAATGTCTCTTTAATCACTTTTTCTGATTCAACACCGCAAGACAGACAAGGCAATATTTTCACTTGACACTTTGCGTTTACCCAAACTTCATACCAGCTCAATGGCAGAATCCAGATTAAGAAAAACATGTTAAACCTATTAAAGAAAAAAATGTGTTAAAATTACAATGTAACATTTTATGGTATGATAAATAACCAAAATACATTATTAGGAAGGTGGGAAGGTTTTGACTAATGATAAAAGAATTTGAATCGAAATAGATAATTACTTTATGCAAAAAGATATATACTTAGTAAATACGAATTAAAACAAAGTATCAACTTAGTAGCGTCATACTAACCTAAGAAATCAAACACCACATGTAAACAAACTTGTTTTCGTTGAAATTACGCCGAATTTCAATTCTTTTTCTTGTTGTTTTTTATGATACTTTGAGATCATGCGGAACAACAACTCCCGTACTCCACTTTTGATGATATTTTTCATTTTTCGCTGAGTAATTAGTGTTTAACAAAATCATAACAACACGCCATCTTGTTTTGGATATTGACGTTGCCATTATTATAGCATTGCCATATAAAAAGTTTGCAAATAATTCGAGTCTCATGTTTCGTTTGCCAGACTATATATTAAACACAATCTTAGAAAGGAAACTAACTCGAGGCTTCAGCTTAGATCGTCCAAAAACAAAATAAAGAGAGCAAAATCAAGTAGTTTTAAGCGATAACAGCTCAGTCGGGCGTGCGGCCGCCTTACATTACACAGGTTTTGGATTTGATTCCCTCCAATGTGCTCGAGTTTTCGGCAAATAATTTTCTTCGTGAGCAAACCATAGCATAGCGGTAGGGTCTAGTGATAAATAAATAATAAATTATTTATTTATTTATCTATAACCCATGATTTAAAAAATCTTTTGCTAGACTAGGCATGCTCCACCGTGGGCGCACCCTGCTGGTCAAAAGCTCTACTTAAAAAAAAACTTATAAGTATGTACTTTATGTTATTAGCTAGCATTTCTCAATAGACTAAAGTACTCGTCGTTCCCATAATTTATCCGTTTTGTAGCGCCCGTAGCTTGGCTAATTAGGGTGATCTGAAGCGATCATCGAAGCTAAGCAACGGTGGGTGCGGACAGTCTATGGATGATTATGGACAAGACTGAAAAGTGGAGTTTTCATCTAGGCTTTGTCGTAGGTCGGATGACACGTTCAATTGTAGGTACCTTGAACTAATCTTAGTACAAGCAGTCGTTATGCTATGTCAGATGCCTTTGGGCGGCTTGAAAACTCTCGACACCAGAGCTTGGCCTCCAAGCTCATACCAATAATAAGAAGAATAGAGACTAAGTTTTTACTTAAGCGGTCCCATAATTTATCCGTTGCATCTTGCAGATGCAAGAGTTAGGGTTCCAGCTATTCAGCAATAAATCTGCAGTAAATTGACGAGCTAATCCTAGAATTTGTAAGTTATAACCAGATTTGCATAATATTACTGTTCTGCGTTCGATGCAAATTCGCCGAAAGCGTCCATCTGCAATCTACAAGTACGCGGAGCGACTGAAGTGCAAGATTGGAATTTAAAATGTTCTCATCTAGGAAACATTTGTGAAAATTTATTTCCCTTTGATATTGGAGCGTTGAAATTTTAATGCATGGAAAACGATATCTGAATCGATAGGCACTGAAGCAGTTCTTGAATATTTTGAAAGATGTAGATTTTTTTGCACTGAATAGGCTTGCGCTTGATCTCAATTCACCTGATGGTAAGCGATAATCAATAAAACGGGGGTGATGGTAAGATCATGAAACTTAATGTTGAAACTTCATACTTAAAAAAAAATGTCTAATATTTTTAGGTGTTTCCCAAATATTGTTTCACACCAGGCAACCTGTGGTCAAACGCAAACCTATAAGTTATAAAAAAAATGTGTTAGGTAAGAGCAAACTCTGTTTAAAAAAAAGGAACATTACCTATATTATGAAAGAGCTTAAAAATGTCGGTGGAACATTTTCAGATTCAGCGGGACAAGGCCCAAACTACCAGGGTAACATAGACAGGAAGCTCCGGACAACTCGCCGTGTCGAAGTTGATCGCTTTGTGTATCCGACCTCTGATTCAACCATCTAGTGAAAGCCTATTGACTGACATAATTTCTGCTTTTCGGCTTTCACGAGATTCTTGTCACGTGGGATGATGGTAGTAGACTGATCGACTTTGAAACTGGTTAGCAACTGTTTTTTTTTTTTACCAATTGCCTTGGAATAATCTGTCTATCGTAATAGAGAGATTTCACACATTTCACACATGGCTAGTAAGCGTCATACTTAACCAAATCTAGTTTGAATTATGGTTGCCAACCCAACCGATTTACTTACTACATATTGTATTTCTACTATCTATCTTCTAATGTTATAAATGCGAAAGTTTGTGTGTGAGTGTGGGTGTGTATGTTTGTTACTTATTCACGCTGAAATTGCTGAATCAATTTTGATTAAATTTCGTATGAAGATAGTTTAGATACTGGATTACCACAAAGGCTACTTTTTATCCCGAATTAACTTGGGTTACAGTGTGGGGCACAACTTTTTTCTTATGTTTGTTTTATGTTATTTGTAATAATATATTTGTGGTTTCTGTGTCTAAAATAAATGTGTTAGTCATTCTTAATTTCAAAAAATATTGTTTAATTAGATGCAAAGGCTTACGTTTTGACTTGGGTTCAACCAATGTATTTTAATTCGTTAGATTTAAATATTTGACATTAAATTTATATATTTTAGATTATTTAAATTAGATATTAGGACATTGTTTTTTGTGACTAAAAATGTTTGTATAAACCATTTTTTCTAGACTCAATCAAATTTCCAATGAAACAAAATGACTATGTAAAAAAGCAATATTGCTTTCACAAAATACGATTGCCAGAACGTAAATTGGTAAACGTTAAAACGAAATAAAATAATTTTCCGTTTCACTGAATTGTGTGAGAGAATTTTTATAAAACAACTATTTTTCGCACAAATTCTTAAAAGTCTTTACATTATATTAAAGTACAATGAGAACAAAAATGTGTATGCAAATTTACAACTTAAAACCAAATGAAGAAATAAATTCATATATAACTGAAGAAGAAGTAAGTGAAAATTACATTAAAATTATTTACAATGGATAAATATAACAAAAATATTGTAAACTAAAACAAAAAAGAAAAATGCGATATTAAGCCTCGTTTGCTTGTATCATGTCATGAAGCGATTATGGCTCGGTGGGAATACGTCTGCTCTAGAACTTGACGGCCCTTGATTCGGTCCCAGCGAAAGATGACTGGTTTTTCAAGTAATATGTAGATTTACACTTGTTTTACGGTGATGGAAAACAGCGTGAGAAAACCGAAATGTTTGAGGACCATAATATACGAAGACATGTGTCATTCGCCAATCCGAGGTTGATTAAAGCCTATATCTATATCCTCGTGAGAGAAGGCCCCAAAGTCCCAGCAGTAGGATTATGTAGTAAGCTGCTCATCGAACCAGGGGTCGTCAGGTTGAAAAGCAGACAGTTCCCCACCGAGCCACACTCGCTTCAAAACAAAAGTACATAATCACTTAGTTGTAAAAAATAATAAATTAATTAATAATTTTTAACCGTTTTGTATATAATCTATGAGCGCAAATTTTAATAGATAAAAGGCATAATATCTAAAACAAAACACAGTCGAATTCTGAATAAAATAAATAAAAATACATTTCTAAAAAATATAATTCTAAATACCGAACATATTTTTTACAAATGTCAGTGTCAGGTAAAAGATTGAAAAACCAAATCAGCCAGGAACATCTTTTTCCTTGTCAACTTATGAAGGAAATCTCACAATAATTCCTTCCTTGTCTGAGATAACCATACAGACAACGACGAGCTGTCAAACAATGACATTTCTTGGTATTCACGCGGGAAGAGCAAAAACTCTGGAACACTTTTCTTCGTTGTAAGGTGGTATCGCAATGCGATACAACAATTTTAGAGCTCGTCTGGCCAGCAACCCTCTTGCTGAAAAATCTGTCATGCTGAATTAATAATTTGTATTTGCTTATAAAAATAGGAATATCTTGATATTTAATTATCTTGTTAATGTGATAAAGTATATAAGGTTTAACGTTAATACTGTACCTCTGTCACTCGTCATTTTATATGTTTCTACACCTTTTTTATTCACATCATAATTCACGCAACCATCTGTATACATCTTGACTTGTAACTTTGTTGTTATCAATAAATGATTTGTATTTGCATATTTTCTTTGACTTTTCCCTATCTTTATTATCTCCATAACATATCTAAATAAAACCGAAAATAATAGACCACCGTCAAAGCGTCACTCAACGGAGTTAGGGTGCTATCAGTCAAAACCAAGTTTTCATCCTTCTAAACGCTTAACTTAGTATTATAATTCGATATCCATCGAAAATGAGGTAAGTCAAAATCGCAGATAGAAACGGAAATGATAAAAAGTTGAATAAAAAATAGAACGGAAATGAAATTTTTATGGCTTCATCGAAAACAGGCAAGATCGTTCTGTTCAAGAATTGTTCTCGACTAGTCTTTTCTGAAATAAATTAAAATGTAAAAAACGTAATATTAAAAATACTCTTCAATTTAATTATAATAAGAATCATTAAAAAAAGTTATACTCGTAAATAGTTACATAAGTCTCGTATTTATCCTTCAAATAAAGCTTGCCAGTGAAAATTCTCAAAATCCCTGTTACCATGTGTAACTTTACAACGAATGAGAACAATAGTACACTGTCAACCATAAAGATTTAGTACGACAATAATTTCCAAAGCAGGTTTCACAGTAGCGGGACCCAGGGTTAACGGCATCTAGGTTACCAAATACTGAAAAACCATCATGATTTTCTTTTCTTTCTATTTGCATCTCCCTCTAGTTGGTACGCTATACGTGAAACAAAAGATGGTAGCAGTGCTGAAAACGTGATGGTTGCTCCGCTTGGTAGCGTCTGGAAGGTCCGCATGCGTGAACTTTTCCACCCTATCACACGAGCAGTGCCAACTGGGACTTCGAGCCGGTTACACGTCCCTAACTCCACGAGCGTTGAGACGTTCGATCTTTGAAATCGGAAAGTTTCGTGCTAAACCAATGTGAAAATTCGAGTGCATTTATTTTTAAAAAGTGATTCGATTACATTCTAAATTTAAATTTAGCTGTACTCAATTTTAAAATCAATTGTAGTTTTTAAATGTGTTGTGTTTTGAAATAATTATTACATCTATTTTAAAACTTAAGCTAGTTTAGATCGTAGAATACAATAAAATAAATTGTCACCGTCAAATGGAAAAAATACTTGAATAGTATCAAAAAATATGCGAAAACGGAAAACTACCTTCATTTAGTAAGTTTGTTGTCTTATCAGCTATATTTTGATCATTTTCCTTATCAATGGGATTAAGGGGGTGCAGAGGGAAAAAATAAGCTGGAGAGTTTTATCTCAAGGTTTTATGGATCTTATCTTTGCTCCTTGCATTTGCATAATAGCTGTCCTTATTAGCCTTTTGAAGTCAGCGACTTCATTTGGAAGCGCCTGTGACTCAGCTAGCTAAGGTGATCTGACGCGATCATCAAAGCTAAGCAACGGTTGCCGTCGGTATTTGAATGGGTCAAGATTGTCGTTTTAAAAGAGGCATTTTCGTCCCGTCTGTTAATCTTAGTACAAGCAGTCGCTAAGCCAAGTCAGAGGCCTTTGGGCGGCTTGAAAACTTTCGACACCAGAGCCTGGGCACTTAGCTCATACGTAGAAGAAAATGTTGTAGCAATACCGTACAGAGAGGAAATATTTTATTTTATTCGTCTTTAACAAATATATTTGCTAGTACTTCTATTAGTATTATAAACGCGTAAGTTTGTGAGGGTGGATATTAGTAACTCTCTTATGCTCTTACTGCTTAAGTGATTGGATTAAATTTGGTTAAAAGATGACTTAGAACCTGGATTAAAACATGCGCTTCTTATCTCGGATTAAACGAGTAACTTTACTGGGCGTAGCTTGTATATACAATATAATACATTTGCGTTATACGATAGGTGTTTTACATATATATTACTTATTGGGGGGATGTTATTGTGAAAAGTAAATTTTTATTACAGTAAAATAATTAAGCTTATTTCCAAATTTGACGCAGTTGTAAAACATCTGCTTTTCAATCAGACGACCCCTGCTTCGATCCTGGCCCTACCTACACCAATGACTTGTTTTTCAAGTTATGTTTGGATTTGCACTCGCTTTACGATGAAGGAACATCGTGAGGAATCCGACATGTTTGAGGACTGCAATATCCAAAAACGTCTATCATTCGCTAACCCGCACTTGGCCAGCGTGATGGATTAGGGCCTGTGTCTCTCTCCTAGTGAGAGAAAGCAACGAGTTCCAGTAGTGAGGACGTATAGTGGGCTAATTGTGATAGGCTTATCTTGATCTGGTTATAAGAGTTTTCATGTTGTCATAAAGCCTATTCCAAAGGTTTTTATGATATTGATACGGGATTCATGAATTTAAGGCGCTATTGAACCGAGTTAAGCCGCGTCATACAAATTTAAACGAAGCGCCTGCCGCCCAGTGAAATTTTAACGAATTAAATTCATTTTAAATTTACAATTGACAATATTGAAATTCTAACGTCTAACAATTCTAGATAATATAATCATTAATAATAATCATTATATACAGAAAGAAGTAAGATTCGTGTTTTTTTTTTTATGTTCATTCAGAAGCACAATCATTTTTGTGGCACGTAAATGTTTTCTTTTGTTTCTTGCGTATTGTTTTTATTTGTTGTTCGTGTAACAAAATAAATGTTTATTTCTTTCTTTCTTTAATTTTTTAAAATATTAAACAAAAAATTTCATACAATAAATCTATCGAGAAAATTTTATATATTCGTGTTTTGGAACTCTTGATGATTCTTAACACTCAATTAGAGATAATGAAACTGACAAAACTATAGGCCATCTATCATTTACGAAGGATCTTTCAAAATATAACTATTTTGCTTCCATAGCGTCTTAAGTTCTACCGCCCCACTACGCTTAGCAAAACGTGAATCTAACCATTCGGAAAACCTACATTCTTTTTTCTAAACTTTCCTTCACTATTTCCCTTTATTTTTTAAACCCCACAGCCAATTTGTTTCATGTCGCTGGTAGACTTTGTTCAGTGAATGTCTCTTTGTCACATAGTAAATAGGGGTCCCCACAGCTCTACTAGGGAACCCTTTTCGATCAACAAATTTAGAGGTCACAGCCGGGACCCTATTTAATCACACTACACTTCACATTGTATTTTCTTGGTCAACTAAAGTGTCCAGTAGTTTGCCTTGAATAAATCTTTGCGGGTGAGTTGCTTACTATTCTTAATGCTAACGTATTTCCAGTCTTTTTGTAGTGTAAAATAAAACTTATTATTCCAGTAAAATATTCGTTCGTATAATATTAGGAAATCCGAAGATTCGTACAAAGCGCTTCGCCTCAACATTCATAGTGAGGACTGCGAAGCTTTGGAATTCTCTGCCTGAGGCTCTGTTTCCTGAGAAGTACCATCCTGAGATCTCCAAATCGAGAGTGAATAGGTTCCTTCTAGGTGAGCGTGCTCCAACGTAGGCAGCAGTGTTGCTTAGCACCAGGCAAGCTGTCAAACGAAAACCTGTTTAAAAAAAAAACTAATAAAAAGAAAAATTATAACGAATAACATATTTACACATCACAGAGAAAAACATTTGACGACAGAAAACTTTTACTATCCATACAAAATATCGCCAAGGTTGTTCCAAAATTAAAGCCTCTCTCCAACGGGGCTGCTTAGCCTAATACTAAACCATTTCTAGTTTGTATTATTGGTGCTAACGCAACTGATATTAGAGACTGATATATTTTGACGAAATTTAAATAGTTGGCGTAAAGGTTACCATGCCGGTCTGCTAATCAGAAGGTTCCGGGCTCGATTCCCGGCCCGGTCAACATCTTTGTGCTTAGCTAAGTTTGTTGGCTGTGGGTCTGGGTGTTAAATATGTATTTATATATAATATGTATGTATGTATATGTAGTATATCAGTTGTGTAAGCAACCGTAATACGAGCGATAGAAATGGTTCAGTATGGCGCTAACCAGCCGTGTGTGAACGTGTCAAAAAAAATATATAAGATAACATTTTATTTCGATACAAATTTAACACCCAGACCTAATTTTGATTTTCCTAATTTTTAATTTGATTGTTTTGTATCTTTATTTTTATATATGTATATCATAAGTGTAATTCGTGTATGCGGTGCTATTTATGATAAATAAATAATAATAATAATAAAGCCAATAACTTAACTTCATCTATAAGAACCCGGCACCTTTTGGTTGGCAGTTCAGCATGGTAAACATTAAGCTAACGAAGTCGTCCTACCTACCTATGACTACAAAACTAAGGTAACTAAATATAAATTCTCAAACTAATCTATCAATACGGCGTCAGGACGTGTCTAATTTTTCGGCCACTCTCATCAAAGGAAAGGTTTAACCATCGGGTCCCACCTTTATTTAACCTTACCTTCCCGTAATTTTTAAACCATGTAGGCAATTTGTAAGCTGTCGTTCGTTTGGCCCTGTCCCTTAGTCAACGATACTTTATCTCTATCGGTACATCTACTTGTATGCTTGGGAGATTTAGGGATGGAGTTTAAACGGGTTAATGGTTTTTGTTTAGATTTTTAGGTGGAATTGTGTGAAAAGTCATATTTTTAATAACTGCTGTTAGATGCTTTAAATGTATGTTCTATGATACATACTTATTGAATTAAACGTATTATATTACCTCCTTAATATTTTGTGTTTTTTTATTTTTAGTAGGTGTTTGTTGCTATAGCGGCACGAGAAATACATATTTTGTGAAAATTTCAGCTTTCTAGCTATTACGGTTTCTGAGATACAGCCTGGAGACAGACAGACAGCGGAGTCATAGTAATAGTGTCCGTTTTACCTTTTAGGTACGGAACCCTAAAAACTGTCGCCATACACCGAACGGTGTACTCCGGCAGCCTCCTTGGGAGCCAGTTATACCAGACTAGGCATGTTCCATCTTAAATCAGAGAGTAGATAACTCATTGTGGTTACGCGTCCTGATGGTCAAATGCCTAACTATGTAAAAAAAGTTGTAAAATTACATTCATTATCATCATCAGCCTTTCTGCGTCTACTGCTGGACATAGGCCTCTCCCAAGGTACGCCACTTGACCCTATCCTGGGCATCTCGTCTCCATCCACTACCTGTTAAAATTACATTATACTTCCAAAAACAGTTCAAACGTTTCTTAAATTGTAATTAGGGTAGAATGTATGAATAGTGTTGAAGCGTTAATGTTGCCTGCTTTCATAACGTCAGCCTTCATTAGAATGCATAATTACGCATAATTGCATTTCAGTAATAGACTAGCTTCAGTAATGCAAGTACGCCCGAACTGGCAAGTAATATGTAAATGGCAATATTGTTTCTTAGTATATAATTTAAATAACTATAACTATATATTTGTAAATATTATTCTTAAGTCATGTTTAAATTTATTTTTATCACGGCTTGTAAACTATATAACTTAATATGCGAATAAATTAAAAATTATAATAATAAATAAATAATTATGTCAAATCGAAAAAAAAAAACTATATAAAATATCATATTTAATATTTTTATATGGCTACGATGTTTCCAGGTCTATCAGTTTAATCTAGGGATGAGAATCGTTTGACTTCCAAAATACAATTACGTAAATATAACCTCGATGGTTAAAATGTATGAAATATAGTCGTTTTTAAATTAAATATCGTTGAGTTTCTCAAGTTAATCAAGAAATAAAAATAAATGTAACTTTTTTGTTTTATAATGAGAGTTACAATATAGAAATTTATTTTTAATTGTTTTTTATGACTTTATTTCGAAAAAATCTATTGCCAAGCGGCAGGAGCTTCGCGTTTTAAGATGTTTATTTAACATACCTCATATAAAAAAATTGATATTATATGTTACATTTTTATGTTAAGCGTAACTCCGTAATTTAGGAACAATTTCAAAAGTAGAACTTAAGATCTATTTTTCGCTAATAGTTCTATATACTAGATTTTATAGAAATTTGTTCATATTTTTTAATTGAAGTTAGTTTACCAATTTCGATTTTTCGCTTGTCAACTCTAAGATAGCAGTTATTTTATAAATATTATACTATATAACCATTCGACCGTCTCTTTTCGTTTCGATAGAAGGTTGGTTACGTGCTTCTATTGCTGCGTTCCTTAGGGATACATTTCACGTGAAATCTTTTCCTAGCTATTTTTGGTAAAATGCTACCAACTTTTCTTGGAGGATTTGGAGTGGTTCGTTTATGGACTGCCTTATGATTTTGCTAGGCATTTGACTAGCTGGGTGCATAACCACAAGAGTTAACAACTCTGGCATAATGTGGAGCATGCCTAGTCTAGAATAACAGGCTCTCAAGCAGGCCATATTTATTTACAATGCTTATTAATTGTTTCTTCTTTTTATGAGTTAAGTTGCCAAGCTCTGGTGTCGAGAGTTTTCAAGCCGTCCGAAGGCCTGTGATTTGGCTCAACGACTGTTTGTACTAACTAAGCAGTCGTGCGTGTCATCTGACCCACGGTAGCACCCATATAAAAATGCCACTTTAGGCGATAAGGCCACGCATGTGTTCCCAATTTTTTTTTGTCATACCATGATGTACAATAAAGTTATAGTATAATAATCAGTATTATTCACTTTAATTAAAAAATATAGCAAGGTTTTCTCAAAAAGAATAAAATGAGCGCTGAAATTCAAATACGAATAAAACAGCTTACAAATATACATAATTTCCCTATAACATTAATTTATCTCTCAAGACTGATGGATAGCAAAGAGAGAAAATAAAATAAAATGCAAGTCTTTGAGCTTTTGTTAATTTAGTTGCGTGTAAGATATTTATTACCAAGCAAGAGATGTATTATAATTAACCGTTTTAAAAATCTTCTTCTTCTTTAACCTTTGCCCACTAGATGGCTTTGGTACAGAAGCTCTAACTTATATTTAACCTTTACATTTATTGTACAAGAAATGCATTCTATTGGCGATCCGACTAGATGAACCGATTAACCGATTTTCACTCCCTAAAGAGAATTTTTCAGAAATATAAACAATAGCAGTATTGGCAAAAAACGGACACAAAATACATAATATATAAACGTATATATTTACAAGCGATTGAACTCTTGGTAGTTGATTACTTAACGTAAAATAGCTAAAAAATGCTTAAAAAATAAATTTTCTCTTAACGCTCTTAGTCAGCCTTAATTCGTAGTGTTTGTAATACTTTTTCTATTGCAATAATACTGCAATGCACTTAGTCGAGGCTTCTAA
The DNA here is from genome assembly GCA_035578125.1 of Mellilla xanthometata. Taxonomy (NCBI): domain Eukaryota; kingdom Metazoa; phylum Arthropoda; class Insecta; order Lepidoptera; family Geometridae; genus Mellilla; species Mellilla xanthometata. The sequence continues at coordinate 2,253,843 of JAPUBQ010000039.1, read as the reverse complement.
AATACTTAAGTACTCAAAGTGAATTATAACTTGCCAGCGAACTTTTTCACTTTGAAAATGAAAGCTTTACGTTTTATAAAAGCTACAATTAAACTGATTAAACTAGAAAAATAGCCTGGATTCGATTTTTTTTTACTGTTTCAAAATCAAACTGGCATGCATTTAGTGTCATTATAATTGCCAATTGATTTTGACGCTTAAGAGAGTTTGTCGTTAAATCGAGTGACGTTACATGGAGTTTACTCTGTATATTAAAAATCTTCTTCTTTACTTCTTCTTATGATATCCTCTCTATCTAGTAGAGTTTGGCATTCATCTTGTTAACTTCCAAACGATTATATAAAAAATGGAATGAATAAAATGTCAATGTCATAAAAGGAGTATTTTTTGGTAAATTAATAGAATGTATCATTGCCAAAATAATGTATTTAAGAACCCAGTGAACAAACCCCCTTTATTAGGCTTAAAATAAATTTCAACAGTTCTATATTCAGCCATAAATAACTGTATTCTAATACTTGAGAATATGCTCGGCACGTAATTCCAATATTTCATCTGATTAATATTATAATCCGAGAAGGCACTCTTTGAAAATAAAGGATTATGTCGTAAATCTGTCGCATAAATGTCTTGAGATAGATAATTCTGTTAAATTTAATTCGACTTGATATATTGCCAAGCTTACGAATATATCTAATATCTATAAATGTCTTGATTTTTGCGACTATACCCCGCGATGTTGTCTGCGTTAATCCGGAATAGAAATAGTTTAAGTGCTAAATATACCGATAAGATCTAGGTTTTATCAAACCTGGCTCAGTTGAGTGTAATAGGAAAACGCTTAATAATTTGTTATTTATATTTTTTTAGATAGTAAAATTAGATTATTAAAATTAGAGTAAGTGTTAACAAATACTTAGATCAAAAAAATGTGGCTGTATGTAACACGACTTTTAAAATTTATTAGCGATTTTTTTTTAGGACAAATTTCACACACGGTTGGTTAACCCCATACTGAGCCATTTCTAGTTTGTATTATGGCTGCTAACAAAAAAATTATTATTTTATTTATTATAAAAATAAATATCTTCTTCATTCTAAGCAGCAATAAGCGCTATTTCAATAAGAGCTATTTAATTTCAAAGCTTATAAATACAGATTTAGCAATTCATTCAGAATTTATAGGTACATTATTCCTTCCCACCTCAGTTCATCAATAAATATAAATTCAAAGCCGCGTCTTACCTACCGTATAAAAGAAGAGTCGAGGCGTGAATAAGTAGCATTATCTCCAAAATATTGATTTCGCACCGAATCGTGGCAAATCTCTCGCAAACCAGTAATGGGGAACGATAAAATCTTCCGAAAATCTTTAACGTAAATCTACCCTTCAGGAATTTTGACACTGAAACCAGAAAACAATTTTGGCTGACTTAAAAATGTTCAGGAACCTTTGAGGCGGATTTCGAGTGCTAAGCGGGAAAATTCAAATTTAAACTGTTTTTTTTTTGGCTTTTTAACTTTGACTACTTAACAAGTACAAATGATGGCATGGCTTGTATTTGTAAAAAATAAAAAACTAGTTAATTCCCACAGCTTCGTCTGAATTGTAAAATAAGTTTGTTACCTAGTTCCGTCTGTAGCTCGGCTAATCAAGGTACTCTAACGCAATCATCAAGGTTAAGCAATGGTCGATGCGGACTTTGGATGGGTAATGAGAATAAGATGGGCTTAAAACAGGCTTTTATAAAGTGGAATTTTCGTCTGAGCACTACCGTGGTTCGGATGTCACGTTAAATTGTAGGTCCCGGTTGTGCATTGTAGCAGTCGTTGAGCGTCTGTAAAATTCGTAATAAAAACTGTAAAATATAGCTGTGCCATAAAATATAAAGATATTTTCTTGTTTACATCTAAATGTTCAGTTATATATGTATTAGGCACACCAAAGCCCACAATAGTATAGTGGTTAAACGGTGTTGAAGAAATAGTTCAAAACACTTGCTTTATTATTGTTATAATAGTAGAAGACTACCATCTTGTTACCGATTGGCATTGTTTATAACAAAGAATGTTGTTCGGTAAAAACAGAATCTCGACATAAATTCGTTTATGCAAAATCTTTCCACGAAGATTTTGCTGAACCGTGAGATACAAGACAGCTAGCTACAAAAGCAATATGATTACGTTTAAGCTTACGCGATAGTTTCAGCTCTTCAGCTATATTGGTGTTCATCTAACTTAATCGGATCTCAGACTAAGTGATCTCTGTCTGATCTTTAATGAATATAGTTGAGTGCTCGTCTGATATTTTATCTTTGATGTTCACTTTAGGACTTAGTTTTTTAAGTTGACATTTAGGTGTGAAGTAGTCTCGAAGATCTTTCTAATTTGTTTCATCTAAACGTTCAACATCATTACTAAACTCAATCATCTTTTCAGAACTATGAAATGGAAAAAAATAAATTACATATGAAATACTAAAATGACCAAAATGTTATCAAATCAAAAAATGATCAGCATGCCATTAAAAAGCATTGCAAGACATTAGTGCAAAGTTAAAAAAAAAACACTAGATATACTTACATAGATAATAAAATATCATTAATGTTAAAAGAACAGAGTGAACTAACTGTGCGGTAAAATGGTGATCAGTGAACGACCAGTGTCTATCGAGTCGTGGTTGACGTGAGACTGTCAGTGGCGTGTGATGTGATGGACCAAGTGACCACAGCATGACCGCGTGGATGGCGCTATTTGGGCTAGTGTGGCTCTTGCGCGTGCGCGGCTCGCTCTGCGGCTGTGCAGCATGCAAGCGCGCAAGGCAACACCCCTACGACGTGCACGAACTCAACCAAGAACTGCACGACGCTAACCTCGAACTGCACGAAGCAAGACGCGAACTGCACGAAGCGCGGCGAGAACTGCACGATGCGAACTCTCAACTGCACGAAAGCCCGCGAGCGGCCGACCAAGCTGCATTCGACGTTATTGCGTTGCAGCAGTATACTAAAGATGCTACTGTGCAGACTGATTTTGATGATGATGAGGATTTGGACAAGATTGAGCTGCAGATCACTGAAGAATGTAAGTAGATACTAGCTTGTTTTAGTTATTTCTTTACCAATATTTGTATTATTCGTTTCAATACGAAAACATTAAAAGTTAATGTTATTTCGTTTGTTTAATTACATAACTGCGAGCCATTAACTTTTTTTGGGTTTTCTTGATTAACGTCGACAATATGTAGTATATGCTAGACCTTTCGTGTAACCGCAATTTTGGTTTTGTGAAAATCATGCAAATCTCACTTTTAAGTCAACGTCAAATACCACGGAGTAATTGAAAGAGATTTTTTTCCCCTAACATACAATTGTTCCACCAATTCCGAATCGTTAAGAGTTAGTTCCAACTTAATCTATATTTTCTATGCCATTTTAAAACTCATTTTTTTTTAAAAACGTAGACATATTTGAGGTCTTTTATTTTATTAATGTTCAGTGAATATTCATTACATAAAAACTTAAAACTTTCCAAGTAAAATATAATATTTTCCAAAAAATAATCTAATTCAGCGTATTTGGCACCTAATTCAATTACTTTCAATTTGCCTCTAAGTGATTTTGATATAAAAAATATAATAATTTCCAATTTAGGGGTTCAAAAGCAGAAACTTGACAACGAAAGATTAGAAACCACTTCTATTTTGCCTTTGTATATTTTGACCTCTAGACAAGATACCTGGAGGGTAACTAAAATGTCACTGAATAAACATGCTAAACTCTTGAATGTTTTGGGATTTCGTGTAGTTGTTTTAATTTCGTGATATTTGAACCCAAATAAAAGACTTTTATTACGTTTTTTACTCGTCTATTAAAGCTTGGCTATTCTACTATATTAATTCAGAGTCAGAGCCTATATAGTATTTTTATAGATAACATAACAAGTAAACAATAAAAAAATTAGACAACCAACTTTAATTTAAAACGAACTGAAAACCAGTTTCGATAAAATGTATTAAGTGAAACCATTTGAAAAGTATTCATTTTCCAATATATTTTTTTATAACGGCTTGATAAATCAATAATACTACTAATACGAGTATTAAAAATGCAAAAGTTTGTGTGTAAGTGTTTTATAATTATGTGTGTAAACGTGTGGGTATTTTATATTTAAAAGTGTGTATGTTTGTTACTTCTTCACGTTCAAACGGCTGAACCGATTTTGTTGAAATTTGGTTTTAAGATAAGTTAGATTTTGGATTAACACAAAGTTCATGTTGTATCCCGGATTAACTTATTTTATCCTTGATTAACGTTTCTCATTCCGGATTAACGCGGGTTACACCGAAGGGCACAGTTAGTAAGTAATAAACCGGTTATCGAACTCAAAACGACGTACAATTGTATTGAGAAAACTTCATCTGTTTGGAAGCGGTCAATAACTTTCAAAAGGGGAATAACATACACTATATTTAATCTTCAATGTTCCCTCAGAACTCCAGATAAAGTAAAATTTATAATTGGCACAAGAAAAACCGAACATTTTCCAAGTTAATATTAGCACGTGCTTCAACCAGGTGTCAACTTTATGTAGACGAGAAAGTTTTTGATAACTTTGCATGAGTTAATGGAGTGGGGTGCTTTGTACATGCTAATAGAAGAATATCAATTTAAGCTTTTTTTATAATATACACAAAAATATATAATAACAAGCATTCCGTCCCGGCTTCACACGGACTCAAAAATAATCTGAGAAGCAAAGAGAAACAAAATATAGCCTATGTTACTCGAAGATAATGTAGCTTCTTAACGGTGAAACAATTTTTTAAACCGTTCCAGCAATTTTGGAGCCTAATCACGTCAAACAAACAAATAAACAATCAAACTTTTCTTCCATATATCATAGGTATATATATATTTTTTTTAAACTAGTAAGTGTTAACAGTTTTTCCTTATTTTTAGATTAGCTACACTGCCTGATGTATCCCAATTTGATCTGGAATAACAAGAAAAATCAGTTTCAAATGCTATGCGTCATATGCTGTAATGTCACGAGTGACTTTTGTTACATATTTGCTTATATTATTATTATTATTATTTATTAGATTAACAGATTAACTACTTCTTATCCTGGCTACCATAAACTAGCTACTAGTATATACAATAAAGCTTTTCGTTTCTCATAAGCACTTGCACTTAAATGCAAAATGAGCGTAGTGGTACAAAAACCTGAAGTCCGCACATTGCGGTCCGAGGCAGTTGCTCTGGAAGCCTATTATTGGTAAAGAGTATAGAGTTACTCGCGAATATCTCTAAGCAATAGTCGCTGCGTTTGGATTTTTACTGTGCCGTGCATTGAATACTGTTTTTAACTTTATATAAAGAGCTTAGGCTACGTCGACGATTGTTAGCCACCAAGCTGCCGCTAGGCGCAAACAATTTCTCTGACAACTATGGTCAGAGGAAGTATAGACGGAACAACAAAAAAAAAGACGCAAGGAGTTGAGTGAGTGAATCCAAGTTTCGCATATTTCCTTGTTAGAGGTAAAACTTTCATACAGTCCACTCATTTTGTATCGAACAAAAGAAAATCTAACATTCAAGCAAAATCGACCCAGGTGGCAGAGAAAAGCTTATGTTATAGCCAAGAACGGGATAGAAAGGGCTGCAGATAATGGTGATAACGATACATTTTGAATTTCGAATCAAAAACAATTTATCCGACTGAATAATATCAAAAACTACGTCATAAAATCGTGTCGTCTACATTTTTTTTCCAGCGTTCACGGTTTTGTCAGATCCTTCAAAATTAATACGGCTTTCGATAGCTCTGCCTGACAGTAGACATCGTAATCGAAGGCGAAATATTTTCGCCGTTTGAACTATGCTTTGTGGATCGAATTACTTTTGGAGTAGAATTCCCCGACTGGAATTTTCCTTGTGATAAAGAATTTCCGGAGCCGTGGGTATCTATAGCCTTATTGATTTCAAGGACTGACCTGATAGCGTTGGAGACAATCGTTTTAATTGTGCTCTCTTTGATGGACTAGCGTTCGCTTTTGATTGTTGTCTTCGAAAATTAAATATTATAGGTTACCGGGATTGGAAGGTTTCTACAACTTGTAAAGTTTAAGGTGCAAACTTAGACATAACATATACGCATTAACAGTTATCAGTATAAAACATAGTAGTTTAGAAAGGTAAGGTTAAATTCTTATACCAAATCAAATATATTCCATTAAAATTATAACATGATATACCAAAACAAATAGAAGGAAATAACACTATTTACATATATATTATACGAAAACACGAGTACATCGCTCAATACTTTGATTCACATTTACAAATATTCAGTAATATGAAAGTCAATTCAAAATTAAAATATAAATGAACGCAGAAACAAATACAAAAGTGTCAGTAACACTAGCCGCGCTTATTTTGAATATTACATTAAAATCAAAATATACTAATGTTTAAAATAAAACAATGTATATTTTTCTTTCGTATGAGAATTAAATTATAATATTTATATATCTAAGAAATACGACTAAAACACTATAAGTACAAACTCAAAGATAAAAGAAAATAACAAGACAAAACACAACACTCTAGAATTTATTATATTTTAAATTAGCTTCGCCTCGCGTCACCTGCGTTAGTCCGTAATAAAAAGTATCCTACGTTGTAATACAAGGTCTAACCTATTTTCATGGTAAATTTCATCAAAATCGGTCTAGCCGTTGGAGCGTGAAGGAACAACATAGATTTTGAAGTTATTTGAGTATCTTACGGGAAACACATTTTTTTCGTGATAAAAATTAGTTAGTGTGTTAATCCGTCTAATAGGTCTATTAAGGACTAACTTCATACCAAATTTCATCAAAATCAAACATTGTAAACTGTTCACGTAAGTCATCTTTATATTTTCGCGTAGAAAACGGTCAATACTTACTTATAAACTTACTTTATAAGTAAGTGTGACCGTTTTCATCAAAATCGTTTGAAAAAAGCCGTTTGAGCGAAAAGTAACAAACATACACACATACTTTCGCATTCATTAGTAGGATTAAACTAAGCACTCTGTCGAAGCTGTCGCTGTCAAAAGTTCCCAAAAGCTGGCAGGCTATTGTTTATTTTTAAACTCTAATTGATTTTTTTATTGTTTTCAGCAAATGTCAGCAACTACGAGTGTGGGAGAGAGCAAACGGCGAGCCCGGGCAGCGTCCGACGCGGCGCGGGGGCCTACCAGGTTAGATACTATCACTTATACAGCACCTACTCAGTATTACTTTTTAGGGTTACCGTACCTTAAAGTTAAATACGGGACCCTATTATTAAGCCAATATCCCATACCAAGATAAATAGTAAATAATTCGGACACATTTCACACACGGCTGGTTAGCCCCACACTAAACCATTTCTAGTTTGTTATATTATTATCGTTGCTAACACAACTGATATACTCTTACTTGCGATATACGTAAATACATACTTTAAATGGAATTAAAAAAATCTTTATATACATACATATTTAACACCCAGACCCAAAGCCAACAAATTTTATTAAGCATAAATAAAATGTTGGCCGTGCCAGGAATCGAACCCGGAACCTTCTTATTGGCAGTCCGGCATGGTAACCTTTACGCCAACGAGGTCGTCATAATACTGGTATAGACAAAAATTTACCCCACGCTCTAGTTTGAATCATCGACCTTACCCTGTAGGGGTGGATGGAAAATAATTAAATTTATCAATCGATTTTGCTGAAATTGTCCCTTCAGCCGTCACGTTTTCGTAATTATATATCCATGATCCGATTAAATGTCGTCGAATTTGACGCCCAATTTGCTGCGTGAAAACTCTGTGATAATATTACTTTTCAACACACAGCTCAAAAAGCGGTTCTTTCACTATTTCACCGCAATTTACACAACTGATACTCAACTGTGACTTTTAATTACCATCATTCACTTGTAAGATAACGCTATAATTTACTAAATTAAACAAACAACTAGCTAAAGTTCAAAATGAGTTTCATATTATTTATAACCAATAAATTAAAGTCAAAGTCAAAGTTTTTTTATTTATAAAATTTAAATTTACATGCCATCAACTCATCACCTTATATAAATATCACAATTATATATCATTAAAATTAGTATACTTTAAAGTATTTTTTTTCTAGTCATTATAAATGCAATAAAACTCATAGTTTTGTACGTTTCGTACAGCCATCGACATTCATCTTTAGAAAATCGTCGAGGCTGTAGAAAGTTTGCTCGATAAGCCAGTTTTTTAGTCTGATTTTATAACTGCCTCGCACTTTTAATCGTGTTTGGTAATCGGTTGAAAACGTCAGGGCCTAAATTGTGAATTAATTTGCCAGATTCAGCCAGCCTGAGAATTTAGAATTTATAAGGTAGTGCCTGTAGCACATCAAGCTAAGGTGATCTGATATTTTCATCGAAGCTAAGCAACGGTCGACGCGGACAGTGTTTGGATCGGTGACCATGCACAAGATTTCGTGTCGTTTTTAAAGTGGCATTTTCATCTGGGCGCTACCGTGGGTTCGATGACACGTTAAATTGTGGGTTCGGCTGCTAATCTTAGTACAACCAGTCGTTAGGCCAAGTCAAAGGTTTTCGGGGGGCTTGAAAACTCTCAACAGCAGAGTTTGGCCACTTAGCTCATACGAAGAAGAAGACCTTTTTTTTCTTAAATAAACATAATATCTGATAAATAATATAAATGTTTTCATGGTATTATTTTGTTTACCACAATGTGTTGAATAACGTCGTACGATACACACACATATTATTATGTACTGACGATTACCGCTCTCGGTTATCTTAAGACCCTCACCTAAAAGCCCGGGTCTCAACCGCGCCTCAGCGGTAATCACCTATATTATATGTTTGTACCATCAATAATGCAATAAACACCAATATTATACCGGCCAATTTTTTTTTAAGCATTGCTCTCTATTATTTCTAAAATATATTTTTTACTTCTTCACATTCAAACAAATGAACGCATTCAATGAAATTGCTTGACTTGGGTGACCGGATTAACGCGGATTAACATCTTAAATATTTGAGATAGTTTATGATTAAATAATCGCTGGTTACTTTTATGTACGTTACATAACTGAAGTGATGGTTTACAATTTAAGTTATTTCGCTTTACATATTATTTATTACTATTTTATAGAGTGATTGCTTCCCTAAGATGTTTTGAGTTTCTGAGTTAAAAGCTTATTTTACCAACTAAGAATGTTCACATATTTTTGTTTATAAGCTGAGAGTTACCCAATATTCTTAATGGCATTGAGATTGTACAAACATAACTTTATGCCAGTTGAAATTGGACTGTCAAAATGTAAACGTTAAATTGCAATTTCGGCGGTAACCGACTAATTTCATGGTAATTTATGTTGGGAGTCTCCTCATTGCTCTGGGACCCTGGTACTCTGGCGCGAGAGATTTGTTGTTTCTAAAATCAACAGAAAAAAGATCGAAAGAAATATTTATTTCTACTTGACACGGAAATTGCTTGTTTTTATAATAAATAATTTATTCAGTAAAACTAATTATATAAATAAAAACACACACACACAAAAACCTTACAAATAGTAAATTAAATCTAAGTCAGTGTCCGCGGGTAAGGTGCCTAAAATGCTGGCGGCATTACCTCGCTGAATCGCCAAGCTTATACGTTGGCCGAGGCAAGCTCTTGGGTCATTTGTTATTTTTTAAAATAAATATAACGTTTATTGTACAGTAGAGTATGTTACGATTACGGCTACAGAAGTTAATTCACAATACATTTTTCTGCTTAGTATAGGGTCCCGGTTTTCCCTGTTATATACGAAACTCAAAAAACGCAAAAAACAAACATAAAAAAACACATGAAACATAGAAATATTACCTATACATAATATAAGTGTTACAAACCAATACACTAAACTGGTATAATTTGCTTATTTTATTTTTTTAGAGACTTACGAAGCTATGCACTGTTTTCAACCATTAGGTTGTTTGCCTTGGCATCTTCTACCATCTTAGAAGTCCCATACGGATACTTTTGTCCAGCGGAGGGTGCTTCCTGCACACGTGGCCTTTTCAGTCCCATTAAACTTGGCAGCCTTATTTGCCACGTCAGCTACGAAGAATACCAGAATGGAAAGTAGCGTGGTATTTTGGTCGAAGCTCGGTCCTTTGGCAAACTTTTCCATTTAACTTTTCAATTTGAGGCGAAATTTCCATACTTTTATAGACCATATCTATGCACCATCAATCAGGAAGGGCAGGATGCACATATGGGTTTACTATTCAATAATTACATGAGATAAAATCTATACCAATATTATATGAGGAAAAGTTTGGTGGTTTGTTTGTTTGACGCGACTAGGCTCCGAAACTACTAGACCGATATGAAAAATTATTTTACTGTTGGGAAGCTATATTATCCCCGAGTAACATAAGCTGAAGTTTATTTCTCTTTGCAATTTATTTTAGATTATTTAAGAGATCGTGCGAAGCCGGGACGTGATGCTATGTATGTATTGGATAAAGATAGTATTTTCTTCCTTAAACTCGAACCCAGTTTTCTACTTCATCGTATGAGCTAAGTGGCCAAGCTCTGGTGTCGAGAGTTTTTCAAGCCGCCCGAAGGCCTAACTTGACTTAACGTCTGCTTATACTAAAACTAACAGCCGTGACCTAAAATTAAACGTGCCATCTGACCCATGGTAATGCCAACATAAAAATGCCACTTAAAAAACGAGTGTAGTGCATGGTCACCCATCCAAATTCTGTCCGCATCGACCGCGGCTTAGCTTCGATGATCATGTCAGATCACCTTAGCTTTCCGAGCTACAGCGCTTCTAACCCAGTATAAAGTATATTCTATAAATAGCGGCGGCAGTTAATGAAATCACCGGTACTTTACTCAAGTAGTGCGTTTAGTGCTCACATAAAACAAAGTGTCGGTGCGCAGTAAACCCGAATTAATGAGGTTCTGCAATATTATAAGTAATTACTATATTTTCTTATTTTTGTATGAAGAAGGGATAACTATTAGAGACTAGCTGCGCCCCACGGTGTCACCCGCGTTATACGCCGAGGTTAACGAGTAAAAATACTAACTCCTAGTTAAAAGTAGTATATATTTATTTTATGATGAATATCTATATGAGGCTAACGTTGCGGAAAAAGCTTGCCCGATATTAAGCTTTACTGTGGTCTAAAATGTATCACGCTTGCTTAGAAGGAACTTATTTATTCTAGATTTGAAGTTGTACTTCTCGGTAAAAAGAGACTCAGGAAGAAACTTCCAAAGCTTCGCAGTTCTCACAATGAAGGTCGAAGCAAAGTCTTTTGTGCGAATCCTCGGAACTTCGACAGTGAATCGGGGTCTCTTTGCTGCGTTAATCTAGAGTCTAAACTATGTACCTACAATTTAACGTAATTATCATCCGTCTGTTTTTTTAAATGGACTTTCTTGTACGTGATCATCGATTCAAAGACTTTCCGTATCGACAGTTACTTAACCTCGATGATCGCGTCTGATCGATCACCTTAGTGAGCAACTAATATAATAGATAATAGTCTGTAAGTAGCAATATTAATTAAGATACATTTAAGTGCGGACAGTGTCCACCTTTTAATTTGTTAATATGTGTATGGTTATTAAAGAATTTTGAAAACAAAACAAACAGTGAGCAACTGAGCTCACTACTTTCAAACAACAAAAATCAAATTGGTCCGTCCCTTCAAGAACTACGACGATAATTATAGACTTATACAACAAGCACGTGAAACATATAACACCCTGTCATTTTTGCATTGGCGGTTAAAAAGAAAAGACTAACTGCAGTAAGCCCCGGAATAGGTAAGCACCACTTTCTCGAAGCTAAAGTGGCAATTTCATTAAATTTTTAACATTATAGCCCCAAGAAAAAGCCAACGCTTAAACAGACTTAATGTTTATTTTATGGGCAATGTGTTTTATGAGAAACAACAATGAATTCAACACATATTGTTTACGAAAAGTTAAGGAAAGCGTTAAGCAAATTGGAGGAAATGTAATAAATAAAACGTTGATTTGTGTCCAAATTCCGTTTAGCTTTTTTTAGTATAACATTTTAATGCAAATTGAACTAGTGTAAACTCCATATAACGACAACTGTAGAACTGTGCATTTTATGGCGTTATAGAGAGTGGTCGTTAAATGAAGAAAAAGTATCATTGTATGGAATACAAGCTAAACCAACTAAAGTCAAATGATTTTGATGCTTTAGAGAGTTTGTCGTTAAATCGAGTGACGTTACACGGAGTTTACACTGTATACTATTTTTATAAATCTACGTTGAAATAGCTTAGAAACGCATTAGTCAAAATAGAAAACACGCTGTGGTGCTAAATACTTTTCTATTACACATTGCAATAAGGACTAAGTAACTATTTAGTAATCCATGACAATGTTTTTTTTTGTTGGAAGGGCGTCCAGTTTTTACATAGACTGTAGTGTTTTCTCACGCCGTCAGCAAAACACCAGATTTATAAAAAAAAAAGTGCTGGGTTCACGATCAACAGAGCGATTTCAAAGAGCCTTTTTTTTATTTGTGACTTTTAGCCCTGCTTTATCTTTCAAACAAAAGCAGATGTAGAAAAATAACAGAAAGGCTCGCTTTCCCAACAATAGATGAATTCTATTCATGTCATGCGCATTCCTCGCAGATTCTGTCACAGGCAGGCTGTCGGTCGTTGCTATGGTGACATTAAAAGGCAGTTTCGTTTAATCGTTCAACCTGGATTTCTCATTAAAACTTAAATGATTGAAAAGTTTTCTTTACTCTATTTATATCAATGTCAATATACACATTGAACAATTTTACCTGTAGTTTTTTTTTAATGATAATTGGGCTTACGTTTGACCGTAGCTTGCCTGATGTTAAGCTTGACTGTAGTCAACACAAAACAAGATTTACTCCGAGCCCTTCGCCCAAACATGCCTATCAGACTCGCAGCGTTCCCCCGCTGTATAGCAAGGGAAATTTGGCGAAAAGTTGAGTTAAATAGATAATTTAACGTTATTTTTATTAAAATATTATTTTAACAAAAAAGTTAATTAATAGATAATGAACGTTTTTTTTATTAATATTATTATAGATGACAAAATTAAATATTTAGTGTACTTCCGCTGAACGACAAGTCGACAGTTCGAAGAGTCAGCATCTCCTGATGATGCCTTGTGGTTAGGCGAAACACGTGTAGAGTTAATAATTTCCGAATTGTGATAGGTATTGTTAATCTTAATTAATCTTAGTTAATTGATCTTAATTGCCTAATTAACCTTAGTTAATTAAGCTTGGTTAATTGATCTTAGTTGATTTTTCCTTTACTTGTCTTAATTTGGATTTCGGATCACAGCGGAAGTACACTAAATATTTAATTTTGTCATCTATTTACAATGGATTTCCGCAAAGTAACGCCTGAGTCAATAAGTTAATATTATTATTTTCCAAGATAGTGTTGGAGGGACGAGCTTGAGAAACACCTGTAGGATTGGCCCATAATAGTGCTAGATAGGGACTAATATAATGCTGGTAAGGAGACCTTTGGAAAAAATAGGACTACTAAAATACTTATACTTTTTTTACACAACCCATCATGCCATAATATGTTTCACTCCTGAGCCAATCTGGTCCAGTTTCGATCCGCGATAGCTGTAATGTTGTCGACCCATAATAATTAGTGGGATCGAATTCTAAATTTTAAATTTTCATTTTGTTCCCAGTACTCGTCAGATTCGGACAGCGAGTCAGTGTGGGAGACGAATGATGTGACACTGGAGCGAGGCGCGAGTGGCCTCGGTCTCAGCATAGCGGGTGGGGAGAGCGGGGGAGATGTCAGCATTACCAGAATCGCTCCCGGAGGAGCAGCCGGGATCGACGGCCGGCTGCAGATTGGGGATATATTATTACAAGTATGTATAACTTTATCTTTTTACTAGCAGATCGTCCCGCCTTCGCACGGGATATTTACGGCACGGGTATATACTCAAATGTTGTGACGCTTCAGATAACAACCAATGTAAGACTCACATTACTGAACTGGATGTATTTAGTAACAGTCTCAGTCAATTTAGAAATAATATAAGTTATGGGTTAAACTGTTAATTTCCCCTTTTTTAAGTATATCTGAACCTTCCTTATCATTAAGTTTACACTAGCATGCTGTGTATTACTCTTTTTTTGGATTGCAGACTTGTTTTTGTTCCTTCTAGTTTAGTTATGTTACTATGAATGTTTGTAATCTGTCTGAGTGCCTTATAAATAAATAAATAAATAGATATTAAATAATCTAAGTTGCAAGGAGAAACAAAATATAGCCTATGTTGCTCAGGGATAATGTAGCTTGAAGAATTTTTCAAATCAATCCAGTAGTTTCTGAGACTATTTGCATCAAACAGCTTAAACAGACTTAATGTCAACAAACAAACAAAAAATTTTTTTTCATAAACTTTTCCTCTTTATAATAGCAATCCGAGCCTATATCGTGATAATTGAATAAAATTAATTTCATAATAAATTTAGCATATTAGAAAATATATATGGGTTGCCTAGTAAAATTCTGGGCAGAATATTAAAAAAAAATGTTGATAAATGATTTTTTGTAATATTTTGAACCGTCAAGATAATAAATGAAGTCGGTTAAAAAATAATAATATATTGGTATGGAAAAAAGCGAGTGTGGCTTGGTGATAAAACGTCTGTTTTTCAATCTGCCGCACCTGATTCGGCTCCGGCTCTACACCAATGACTTGTTTTTCAAGTTTACTGGCTTGACGGGAACGAAAACATTGTGAGGAAAATCCGAAGACGTGTGTACGGTTAGCCAGCACTAAGCCAGCACGGTGGATGAAGATTATGGCTTAAATCTCTCTCCTCGTGAGAGAAGGTATCGAGTCCCGATAGTGGAATATAATGGGATTTACATATGTAGCCTACATTCCCATTTCTGGTACTCAGGGCCTTCTCTTACAAAGAAAGAGCTATAGACTTCTCTTACAAAGAAAGAGCTATATAAATCACGCTACCCATGTGAGGGTTGACTAATGACACAAGTCTTTGGAGTTTTGGGCCTTGCATCGTGTGGATTTTCTATGTACGTTGTTTTCCTTTAAATTAAGAGCAAGTGCAAATTCCGCACATTACTTAAACATGTCATTGTTAAAACAAATATTTTGATATTAATATATAGATATACACTTTATTAAAACACTCACAATGGTAAAGAAATAAAAGAATAAAGAACTTAAAAGCTTAGTGCTATTATAAGTCACCTTATTAATGAAAGACAAAAGAAAATCTCGTCATGTCATACATAATGATTTCATTAGTCACTCTTCCAATAAACCACACCAGTTTCATAAAATTAATATCTATATTTATAACAATACACTTATACTATCAAATAAAATCAAATGTATGTCCTAATTAACATAAAATAAGCACAAAATAAGACCGTTTATTTCGCAACAAAACGAGTTCAAATCAGCAATTTATTCCCTACCCTTTCTCTGCCATAAATAGTTGGAAGAAAGCACAAAAGGCAAAATGAAACGTATAAATAATTCACAAACAAAGCAATGAAACAGCGGCATTAGGCACATGGGGATGATAAAGGGCTTATAAATTATGTCATTCCTTATCCAATTCCATGGCTGTTCGTACGAACGGCAGCTTGGAAAGAAAAATAGCGGGAGGGTTAGCAAAATAATGTAATCAAACTTTTTACCACGCTGTTAAGGCTGACTTCCGGGAGCTCTTCAGGCGACATTATTCACAAACTTTTCCTATTTTAATGAATTTCCCCGTAACACCGAATATTGAATTTGACAGGTGATTTTTTCAGCATCGTTAGCTGGTGCTCTGGGGTATGTTTGTGGGGAAATTCCTGAACCGCGCGTGATTCAATTAAGTTTGTACTCGATTTTTTCACGTGCGTGCCATGTTTGTGTTGGTTTATTTGGGTTTTACTCAAATTTTAGGTTAAGACTGGCAAAATAAATTACGAATTTTTATCCATTACTATTTGTCTGACGCACATTTTCAGGGTTTCATACATAAAAGTTAAAAACGGGATCCTATTACTCAGCCTCCGCTGTTTGTCTGTCTGCAGGCTGTATCTCAGAAACCGTAATAGCTAGAAAGCTAAAACTTTCACAAGATATGTATTTCCCGTGCCGCTATAACAACAAATACTAATAATAAAAAATATTAGTGGGGGTCCCCATACAATAAACGTGTTTTTATCGTATTTTTTCTATATATAAAATCAAAAATATCACATGATAAAAAATATCAATATGTACTTGTTTTTATGAGCTGAGATCGAATTAAATGCTTAAATTTGGATGGACCCTAAGATTTACCCATATTAATTATTTGCTAATAGCTTCGGAAGTAACGCCTCCTAATTCTTCTTTGTCATACTTTTACTCTTTATCACTAAATATGTAGATCGGCAAGTTTTTTTGCTTCCATATCGTTATACCACCTTTACTCTCATTTTCTTTTCTTCTATTCTATTTAAACCCGCACGCGAAATCGACTGGTTGTTATAAGTTTTGTTTGTGTCTGTTAGTGTTTTGTGTGTCTGTTCTGGCATCGTAACTCACAAACGGATGATTTGAATTTAGTTTTTTTTTATATTACAAACGCGGTTTAACGGGATTTTGATTTTAATATTCTAAACTTTTAATCTGGCTATTCAGCGCGCTAATGCAGCGAGGGTGATGGGCACCTTTGCACCGGGGGCGACCAGGGGCGGGTTATTTGATTAGTATTAGTTTTTAGTGTGTGTCATTTATATTGGACGTAATTTTATATAATTTTATTGAATAAACAAATGACCCTATCTGGGTATTATTCTTTTTTTGTAGCAATTTGTTTCATTAAAACAATTTACCTTTAGCATTGTTTCAAAACTTCATTAATATCACATTCCGATTATTACCTAGTGATAATTCTAATTAAACCATTCCGTGTAATCCAAACATGAATTATGATTAAACTATAGGCAATAAAGGGCTTGATTAACATCTATACGATTAATGGCATTGCCTTGCGTTATGGTTCTGATTCACGTCCTTATACCTTTAGGAAATAAAGGTCGACTCGTAAAACGTAGGCTAACACGTACTGTAATTAATGTATTTGTATTGAACTTTCGTAATTGATTAAAGTAAAATTTTACATTGGACGTGTTTTTATTTTATTTTTCTTCTTCTTTGTTTTCGCCTTTTCCTACTATGTAGGGTCGGATTATTTTTTTGCTTCCACACCACTCTACCAGCCGTCATCTCTACATTCACTCCCTTCTCATTCATATACTCTTTCACTCAATTCATCCACGTCTTCTTATGTCGACCTCTGCTTCCACTACCTCTTACAATCATATCCATACTATTTCTAGTCACATACATCTTCTCTCTACGTATTATATGCTTATACCACGTCTAATTGTCCGCTCTTCACTTATTTTTATTTGGTGTAGTAAAATATTTTAAATTGTATAATTAAAGAATCCGCTCGTTATTCAGTTTAAGACAATCGAAGGCAAAATATGCAGGCGGCTAAAGAGAGCTGAGGTAGCCGACCTGTAATATTAAAAAAAGCCAAGAAAATAGTAGGAATGTGAAGTCACAATAATGTTAGTAGTGTTAATACCTGGTTTAATAAATAAGGATCTTTTCATCCCGGATAAAAGAGGGTAATACAGAGTGCGAAGTAAGTTATAATGTATTTGTTAATTGCTACTTGTATTATAGTATGATATGTCTACCGGACCCTGACTAAATGCCATTTACTGATATTTTGTTATGGTATACTTTTTAACCGACTTCAAAAAGGAGGAGGTTATATATTCGACGTGTATGTATTTTTTTTTTTTTTATGTATGTTCACCGATTTCTCAGCCATTTGTGGATCGATTCTCAAAATTCTTTTTTTAATTGAAAGAGTATGGTTCTGAATTGGTCCCATTGTCACCAAAACTGGTTCTGATGATGGACTCCTAGGGAAATCGAAGAAAAACCTAAAAAGTTAGGTTATTTTTACGCATGTAGAGAGATTCACGCTCGTTTGGCTGTACTGATATTCATGAAATTTGAGAAGAAAATAGGTAAGACTATGTGTTAACACACACGCTACTTTTTATCCCGAAAATAAATACTAGTCCCGTGGGATGCACCAAATAACATATAAATCTTTTTAACTTCTTCACGCTCGAACGGTTGTACTGACATTGATGAAATTTGGAATGAAGATAGGTTAGACTATGTGTTTACACATAGGCTACTTTTTATCCCGAAAATAATTATTGTTCCCGTGGGATGCACCAAATAACACATGACACACTGATTTCGCTAAAATTTGATATAGGGGGTAGACTAGACCTTGTATAACACGAAGGTTACTTTTTATCTTAAAAGTCATTGCTATTCCCGTGGGAAGCCCAAATAACTCGATAACCTATTTTACTTCTTCGCGCTCATACGGCAATACAGATTTCGCTCATAAAATCGGCAGCTTATAGTCTGGCTAACAAAAGTAATCTGACGCGAACATCGAGGCTTAGCAACGGCCCATGCGGCCAGTCTTTGGATGGGTGACCATGCACAAGACTTCCATAAAAAAATGTGATATTTTCGTCTGGGCGTTACTATGCTTCGGATAACATGTTAATTTCTTGGGCCTGGACCACTACTCTTAGTACAAGCAGAGGTCAAACTAAATCAGGGGCTTGAAAAACTCTCGACGCCAGAGCTTGGCCACTTGGGTCATACTTAGTGGAAGAAGGAACTGTAAAATTTGATATATTAATAGACAAGACCCTCGAACGGATAAGGAAAATATTTACGCGCTCGCTTCGCTAGGAGTTATCCCGCTTCGTTCGAATTTCCCCCAGGATGTTCTGGGCTTATGACACTCCAAATATTATATAATTTGTGCTGCTTTGGACTTCAAACGGTTCGAACAAATACGGTGAAAATTTTCGCGCTCGCTTCGCTCGCAATTGGTTCTAGTACGTTTTGACACAACAAACATTATGTAATTTGTGCTGCTTTGGACTTTTTTATGCTCAAACGGTTGGAACAAATACGGTGAAAATTTTCGCGCTCGCTTCGTTCGCGCATAGCTCGCTTCGCTCGCGCATAGCTCGCTTCGCTCGCATCCACCTCTTTTCGCTCACACTTGGTTCTAGTACGTTTTGACACAACAAACATTATGAAATTTGTGCTGCTTTGCACTTTTTTATGCTCAAACGGTTGGAACAAATACGGTGAAAATTTTCGCGCTCGCTTCGCTCGCGCATAGCTCGCTTCGCTCGCATCCACCTCTTTTCGCTCACACTTGGTTCTAGTACGTTTTGACACAACAAACATTATGTGATTTGTGCTGCTTTGGACTTCTTTATGCTCAAACGGTTGGAACAAATACGGTGAACATTTTCGCGCTCGCTTCGCTCGCATCCAGCTCGATTTGCTCCCAATTGGTTGCCTGCCTGGCACACGCCAAATTTTTTCATCGTGAAGTTTATTTGGCTCTCCATAGCTAGAACTTAAACAAAATATCATTACCAACCACTAAAAATGTAAAAATAAAATTGTTTTAAAAAACGAAGAATACAGGATTAGTAAAAATTGCAAATAGTTTTTTTATAAGTACATGAAATAAACTCTCCTATTCTATTTATATATTCTTGATTTGATTTAGGCTTAAAATTATTTTTCCCTTTTTAGTTGTGTTTTTGAAGTCGGTTGTTTGTTTTTTAAAACAATTTTATTAAGTGCATTTATATCAACAGAAAAAATCACGAGTAGAATGGAGGTAGGAAAAACATAGTATTGGCATATTTTTTAGCACATTGAAAAAATGCAAACTATAGAGTTTAAATTATTACTGAAAACCTACTAAATTCAATCTAATAGTTACTAAGTAGGTAGGGAGTTGTTGAACAGATTTTTAATTTACTTTAAATTTATACTCGTATAGGTATAGTATTCAATCTGGGTTTAAAATGATAAGGTTTAAATATGAATTTAATTGATTTTAAATATTAAGTTTCACTTGATTTATTTTTAATACGACTATATCAGAAAAATGAGAGTATATAGGAATAAATCTCTGGGTCATAGAAAATAGTGTCATATGTTTTTGCTGGTTCACTGAGTTGTGTTTTTTTTTAAGTAACTTTTTATGTAACTGGTGTTTGTTACAGGTGAATGACATTTCCGTTGAAGGCGCGCCGCACTCTGTCGCCGTGGACGCGTTACAAAAGGCTGGCAACGTCGTGAGATTAGTAAGTAGCTTTGTTGTTACTATTCTTTTTTTTTGCAATGAATCTTCTTCTTCACCTTATCCCACTTTATGTGGGGTCGGTTCCATACATCTCTGTCATTTGTGATTTCTGTATTCACACCCCTCCTAGTCATATCGCCATTCACACAATCCATCCATACTTCGCCCCCTTCCTATCTGTTCGTCCACACTCATATAGGTGTACTCATTGTTTACTGGTGATAATATCACTAGTAAAATATCATTACCATCACTGGTATGGTCTTCCTTACGTTATTTCAATGAATATGATATTATTTCTACTAATATTATACAAGAATTAGTAGTTACTAACACAATAGAGGAAGTGTGAAAGTAAGGAAGAAAATAAAAGAGTGGAAGGTTGGCGTGGTATAGACATGTCATGCGTAGAGAGGAGACGCATGTCACTAGGAGATGTATGGAAATGGTAGTGCCAGGAAGAAGAGCAAGAGGCCGCCCGAAAAAGACATTGATGGAGTGTGTCAATGAGGACATGAGAGAGAAAGGATTGAGTGTGGAGATGGCGGTTGATAGAAGAGAGTGGAAGAAGAAGATTAGCTGTGCTGACCCCACCTAAGTGGGATAAGGTAAGGAAGAATAAGAAATAGTTACCAAAGTGCCACAGATTTGTATTTATGTAGGCAGTATATTTGACTTGCTATTGATGTAGCAATGTTTTTGTCACAGTATTATGGATATGTCGAATTCCATAGGCATTTAAAATAATTACTCGTAAATTCCATTGAATGAAATTGAAAAATAAAAACTTCTAACTAATTTGCTTTGTAAACGAAAGCTAGGAAACGTTCATGAAAATTAGGTTCCAAAGCAATCAAAAGTTTATGAATAAGCAGGCTAATATTTGGTTTGTTTTTTGTAGAGTGATTTGGATTTGGAACCTTTTGAGACTTGAGAAAAACGTTAAGTATACTACCTGAATACTTAACTTGCTTTACAGTTGTTACAATAAAATTTACGCACTGCTTGGTATTCGTTATAATCTGTTTTAAAAAGTACTTGTATAAATAATTTAGTGTAATTTGCTCTCAAGATGTGAAAAACCTTGAAAAAAAAAACTAATAAAAATATAGGAAGCCACTGACATATTTTTTTCTTCTATGTATGGTTTTTTTTCTTCTACGTATGAGCTAAGTGGCCAAGCTCTGGTGTCGAGAGTTTTCAAACCGCCCGCCTCTGACTTGGCTTAATGACTGCTTGTACTAAGACAAAGTAACAGCCGGGACCTACAATTTAACGTGACTTACAACGTAACGTGCCCAGATGAAAACGCCACTTTTAAAACGACTGTCTTGTGCATGGTCACCCATCCAAAAACCGGTCACACACATCACTGATTTAAAATGTATCATATTGTGTATATTTCGCTAGTCAAACCATTATGATTATTAGGTACTATATTATTACTATTTGATACACATGTTAATTAAGTTGTGAAATACTATGCAATCCGCCATTTTCTGGCTGCGACAAACTTAGATCAGTTTTTATCTAGTTAAGAACATTTCTGACAACCACATCTTTCAAACAAAAACACTGAATTGAAATCGGTTTATCCGTTCTGGAGCTAAAATAATCTACATGCAGACACACGTATACCCACTGGCACATAAAACTTATAGCACCCTGTACAACCTTCCAAAATCACCGGAAGTGCACCAAACATCTGGCAATAACCGTCCTTCCATTTAAACTAATTATAAAGGCAAATCGGTTTCAAAGAAACTTAAAGGCTACTTCATACCGACATAAGACCAACTTTTGGTGGAGCTTAAATGACCATTAAAGAACGGCACTGGTTGAAAATATGGTAGCAATTTTGGGTGAACTGGTTTTTTGACTATGGTATTGGATAAATGACTATGGTATTGGATAAATGACTATGGTATATGGACTATGGTATCACGTTGTTTTTTTACTGCTATTTAACTTAAGATACATAGAAGATAAAATAAAAACTAAGAACAAAAAAAATTGTGTGCCACAACTGGCGGCCTTATCGCTTAAAGCGATCTCTTCCAGGCAACCTTTGATTGGAAAAAAAAATTACGTAGTGTACAATAAAGAGAAAAGAAAAAAATAATAAGTTTCATATACTAAAAATAATGAATATAATTTACGCTAATACATCTTTTTTAGTTATAGTTTTGATTATTTTCTGTTTTGTGAACCATAATAAATAAATAAAATATACTAATACATACAGTACCCATTCATAATAATTTTTATAAATAAACAATAGATAATAAAATGAAGGGAAACATCAAAGGTCAAAAAGGTCTCATAGGTCTTAAAGTAGCGAAGATAAATACCACCTTTCAAAAATAATTTTATGTTCTTTAACTAAAAATATAAGGTTGGCCATAGCTACTCAGCGCGGTAATGCAGCGAGCGTGATGAGCACCTTTGCACCGGGGGCGAGCAGAGGCGGGTTATTTAATTAGTATTAGTACCTATTAGTTTTTAATATGTGACATGTATAAAACCAATGTTGACATAAATAATAAATTATTTGTTAAAAAATGGTTGCCTGTAAAGTCGGTTTTACGGGCGAAGATTTTACGTGACAACGTCTGCCGCGTGCTGCGCGCGCGGCAGACCGATCATAGTTGAGTGGGAGAGAGACGCAAGGCATTCGGCGGGCCTCTCTCGCGTTCGGTGACTCATCGTAACGTTACCGGGCGTTACACTTTTTCATAAGTGACTCCCAGCCGCAACCTAATTTAAGACGTTGTCACGTCAAAAATCAAATATAGAAGTATATGTGTATGTTTGTGTGTCAGAGAGTGCGGCGGGCCCGGCGGCCGCGCGTGGTGCGGCTGTGGCGCGGCGCGCGCGGGCTCGGCCTGGGCATCGCGGGCGGGGCGGACAACGCGCCCGGCGCCGGCGTCTTCCTCTCGCACATCGCCGTCGGCGGCGCCGCGCACCATGACGGCAGGCTCAGACTGGGAGATAAGATACTGGCTGTCAGGGATGAAGACGTAAGTAGCATTACTACAAAATATAAATAGTATGTATGTATATGTAGTGTATCAGTTGTGTTAGCAACCATAATATGAACTAGAAATTTGTATTAAAATTCTTTGTATTTTACATAAACAAATATATTACGTTTACTTTTGACCGCAGCTTCCTGATGTTAAGCTTTACTGTGGTCTAAGATGCGCTTAAGATTACGCTTGCCTAGAAGGAACCTATATTATTTTTATTTACTTTAGATTTTATTTATTTTATATTTATTTACTCTATATTTGAAGACCCTCAATTGTACTTCTCCGGAAAAAGAGTCTCAGGAAGAGAGTCGAAGCAAAACGCTTTGAGCGAATACTTGGAACTTCGACAGACCCAGAACCTTCTGATTGGCAGTCCGGCATGGAAGCCATCACGCCAACGAGGTCGTCGTCGTCACGATTGTTTTACTACTTACCGGTGTATGTTAGACGCGTGTTTATGAATCTAGGGTTTCTACTCACCGGGGAGAGCAGCGGCAATGCGCGAAGCGGTCCTGCATCCCTGCCCCCGTCGTGAGATGGGGCACCGTGAGGTTTTAGTCGGTAGTGACGGCCCTTCTAGCCGTCGAGTCCGACATACCCCACCCGCCTCCCCCAGGCTTGTGGCGGGAGATGCGTAAATGCATTTCCTCACGAAAAAAAAGGGCTTCTACTCACAATTATTATCTTCCCCAGGGTATAGAAACGTCTCTAGTTGGAGCGACTCACGCGCAGGCGGTAGCAGCGTTGCGCAGTACGGGGGAACACGTAACTCTCGTCGTCTTGCCTGCCGCGTCCTTCCCGCCCGTCGCCAAAACCGCTCCACTTTATTCTAGTAAGCACACCCTTACTCCTTATATCTAGATGTTGTCAGAACATAAGGAAGCTAGACTTGAAATGATGGTAGAAGAAAGTCGAATTAAAAAAAAATATCTTCGTTAGTTAACTTATTTTTAAATCTATAAATACCTATATTATAAAGAGGAAACGTTTGATTGTTAGTGTTTGTTGTGTTTGACGCGAATAGGCTCCGAATCTACTGGACTTATTTGTAAAATTCTTTCGCTGTTGAGAACTACACTATCCCGGAGTAGCATAGGCTATATTTTGTTTCTCTTTGGAACTTGGCTTTTTTATAGCCAGTGCGAAGTCGGAACGGGGTGCTAGTGATGAATATAAAATAAAAAAGATATTTTATTGCGTTTAAAGTTGTGAGCACGCATAACACAATACAAAAGTATACTTATAATTAAACTTTTGAGTCGTACGTTACTGGAGCATTGCGCCTCTTGTCAATGATCTTGACGTAGCTAACAACAAAATTACGAACCAAATTTATGACATTGCTAAAATGTATAACAAACTTAAAGATTTAATTTACAGTGAAAGTTTTCTAAATGAGTATTTAAAATAAATTAACGCTTAAAATTTGCAATACAACTCAATCGCATTGCAAAACTTTGGATCAATTTATAACGATTCTAAAGATTAAATTCAGAGTTAAATTATTCGGTCAAGTGTTTTAAAGCAATGACATAGACACAATGTTGAATTGACAGTTTTACAGTTACAAATCATAAACAGTTAAAATAATTGAAAAAATGTTTATAGACGACCTAAACAAATACCCTAAAAATATTTATAGCAATAGTGGTCCCGATCAGATTCATAAAAAAAAAATTAAAAGATATTGTAGAAATCAAAAGTTATTCACTTGGTTAAAACTAATTTAAGAAAAAAATATATTTTCAAATTTAAAAGTCTGATTGTTAAACAATTCCTCTTATCTTATATATTTTTAGACGGTCCATAAGATAGATAGAAAATTCTTTATTGGCCCATAACACATTTTTCAATAACTTTAAACTTTATTTGTATTTAAGATTACAACAAACGTGCAAAGCAATCTCTAAATGTATTTACAGATTGTTTTGGAACCGAAATGAAGTTATCATTTAAATTAATAGCTCCGCACCGAATTGCTCTCCACTCAGTCGAATACAGTCAAGAGCATTCATAAGTAATAAGCTATTATGTTTGTGCAGCCAAAACGCAAGCCACATCGTGTTCAACCCTGCACGAGCTTTTAGAGGAGGAACCAGCGGAAATACCGAGGTAACATTTCAAATTTAGAGCACGCAGGGGTGTCACTGCCCTAATGGATAAAGTTTTTATTCTTTCACAAAATTTTCACAGAGTTTTTAGAAGCCGTTTTCACTTTTTTTATTTCTACGCGTGCACGGTTCTCGATCGTTGTTCCTTTTTGTTTTATTCGGTTTTGTAATAAGAGTGTCAGATGAAATTAATTGTAATATTTTAACAAAAAAAAATATTAAATAGGCATCTTTGAAACGATATTTTATAGATTTATAATTGTGATTTTTATAAATTTATCTGGAAAAATATAACATTATTGAAAAAGTTAGTGAAATATGCACACAAATGACACTATGATGATTGAAGGTGATAAAAGTATTATCTATAGGAGGTCATCTTGAATATTGAGAAAAATATCACTTTTATAAGGAAAAAAACAGCAAAAGAATTTTGTAAAGACTTTTTTTTAAATATATTCATTAAAATATTGTTTGCAAAGCTTTGGCAGAAATTGACATAATAGTAATATAATAGACTCTTAACTTATATCATTAAAGAAATATTTGAAAGTTCACTTCCTCTCTCTTCGGTAACCAAATGAGTAAGAAATAGAAATTTTTTGCTTAGACCAGGGCTATTACAACTTTATATACTTACATACATGAATAAATACAAAAATACCTACTCATGCTTTTTTCGTGACAAGTCAATATAGGAAAACTCATATAATATTTATAACAAGATATTGAGGACAATGAAGAGTAAAGCATCATAATGGAAATAAAGGGTTATTGGAAACTGTATCTGTGGCAATCGAATGAACCAAAGCTTAGTAAGAGAGAGGCCCTAATCTATGGTTATCTATGTTAACAAAATGTGCCAAGCGTTAGAAAAAAAAACCAAACAAAATCTGCTTTTCTTAAATTTTAATTTATACTTCTTCTGTGGAAAAATATCAGTATAAGCCGCGGCTCAACTAAGTATTTTTATGAAATAGTTTCTTTTTTGCGAACTTGAGTTGAAAGAAAAGTATTCGTCCAATATCAACCTTAAAACTAATGTGTCTATTTACCATGTACCTATGTAAAATTACTTACGATTAGTTTCAAAATTTATTAACATAAGCGTTTTCTGTTCGTAATTTCCGGGAAAATCTCTGTACTAAATAAATGTCATACAAGTTAATGATAAAATTGTATGAATTGTAAATTGTTGTGTACGGGTTTTATATATATAAAAAAATACTTTCCTTTTATGAACTATTGTTTCACAATAATCAATTGAAAATTTGTTGCTATGTATGAACTTTCAAATGTTACGTATTATTCAATCTTTGATTTGATTTTAAATATAATACGGACAACCCTGAATTGTTATTTATACCACAAAGATTAGTTTAAAGCTTTGGTTTGGCGCTAATTCAGCGAGATGAAACGGCAAAGCTTTAAATTTAGTCCGGAAGCATCGGGTAGACATAATTTTACGTTTTATGTCGTGAATGGCTTAATTATAATTGCAATAATTCTAAATTAAGCAGCCCACTATACGTTCCCACCGCTGGCACTCCGGACTTTCTTTCGCGAGGAGAGAGAGAAACAGGCCAAAATCCACTACGCAGACCAAGTGAGAGTTGGCGGATGACACACGTCTTCGGATATTATGGTCCTCAAACATGTCGGTTTACTCATGATAATTTTTTTCACTGTAAAGCGAGTGCAAATCCATATGTAATTTGAGAAACAAGTCATTGGTGTGGGCTGAGATCAACCCAGGGGCCGTCCGAATGAAAAGCAGACGTTTCCTTACCAAGCCAGTGTGGCTTACTTGCTTCTTAAATAATTAATGAGTTCTAATAAAATAGTTTCCACTTTGTATTTATTGCTTATTTTTTGTTACGACTTTTGTAATTTCATAGACATACTCGTAGATTTACTGTTTTACTGCTATTTTGACTAGGTATTAATGTTTATGTGATTATGTGTTTATTATGCGATTAATAATAATATTGACATTTTAATTGAATTGGAACTTGTTAATGTAATAGTGAATAATGTATGAACGTGAAATTGACGAGAACGTACGGTATCCTTTATTAAACCTATAAGTTGTTAAATTAGGATACGTTATGACGAATAAATGATATTCTATTCTAAATATTTTTACGCGTTACAAAATTGTTGTTTTTTTTTAGTCAAATCACTTTAATTCATGCCAATTTTAGAAACAGCAGATTCAACCATGCATGTATCATTAATTTTGTTTTTATGACCTCTGGTTAGTATTTTGCGTAAGCTCTAAGCTCTATCATTTAGTCCCATTATCTCCCAGACTATTTGGCACAGGACTATCTAGTTGGCTTCAAATATTGATGCTTAATGTACTGTGCTTTCCAAACTGGTCTAATCGGGTGCACTTTGAATAACACAACACACATTAAGCGCAATAGATTCTTGAGGCGCTATGGGAGCAAAATAGAATATTTTGAAAGGTCCTATAACATCCTGCGTAAATGATAGGGATAAGGTTTTTTCAGTTGCATTATTTTTATTTCAGTGTTAAGAGTTATTGGAGTTCTCAAATACGATGACGTTACATTATTATAAATTAAGTTTTATTGTTTTAAAAGTAGTAGTTTTTTTAGGGTTCCGTATGTTTAAAGTCCTGCGGCGGGACCGCAGGATTTTATAGGACTTTAAAAAAAATTGCTTCTTAACTGCCTAAATTTGGATTAGGCTTTCTAGGTAAATCTGAAGAAAATGAACTAAGTTCATAATTACTTCAAAACATAAACAGTTAGTAGCAAACCAAAAAAAAAGCAAACCTACACAAATAAATTGTTTTCAAGTATTTGTATCTTAATTCCAAGAACCCCAATAAAATGGAGTCTAGCCGTCTGCAAAGCGTTAACAGTAATAAAGGCCCCAAACGACCCTTGGGTGGTTTTCTCTGCGGATTGTTTTATCCCAAAGACGAATAATTTCGTTTGCTCTGTGTAAATATACAAGGATAATATAGCCTCAAGATTGTATTCTGAGACCAGGCTCTTTCACTTTCAAGAACAGCCTGTAGCTCGGCTAATAAATGTGATCTGACTCGATCATCAAGGTCAATTGATGATGATGGTAATGCGTCACTTTGCCTGGTTAGAAACAATGGCTTTAAAATAAATTTCCAATTACTATATCGGCTTCAGTCACTTAGAAAACCGGTTTCCGAAAAGGATTACTTTTCCTTCTACGTAACTGGTTTCCTACACAAGGATTTTTATGCTCCTAAGTGTTGATGTGTCATTTTGCCTAGATAGAAAGAATGTCTTTCTAATAAATTTCCAATTACTATACTCTCGGTTTCAGCTGTTTAGGAAACCAAAGTTAGGAAACTGGTTTCCGAAAAGGATTGTTTTTTCTACGTAACCGTTTTCCTACACAAGGATTTTTTATCCTCCTTAATGACTGCTTTTAATCCAGTTTTTTATAACTTGATATACTTTGTTCTAATTAGATGACATTAGAACGACACACTAATGCTTTGCAACTAACAAGCAAAGTAACTTTCCTGGAAAAAAATCCGTAAATATCTACCACTAAAGTAACTTTACAATTTCGGTAGTACAGGGACAGTTTTTCAGTTTATTTTGTTAATATATGTATACTATAACTTAATACAACACTGGTGTTGATTCTTATCCCAGTGGTACTGTATATTAATATGAGGAATTGTTTATTCTTTTACATCGTAATGCATTTAGAACTTTAGCCATGGATACATTTAGACACCCAGACACACTATTTTCATTTAAGTTTGGCGTTAGACATAAGATCATTAACATTTATTCTTTAGATCGAGCAATATGTTTTTTACCTTTAATACACTAAGAAGAAAGGGACGGTATAAGCTAAAACTGTTTACTCCAGAGACGTGGGCCAACCTGAAAGCTTGATTTTGAGTTTTATTATAAAGCCTTAAAAAATAACGTTAATAAGGGCAGGGTTGTAGCTCGGGGAATACGGTAATCTGTAAACAATTTGTCCTGTTAACCTTCATAAGTAAAGGTTCCATTATGAAAATTGCTTCTGTAAGAAAAAATATTTCTTTATTTTAGCTTCCTTTTTTAAGAAAGAAAGAGTATTAAAATTGTTATACTTGTTTTTGTATGTTTTACGTTTTCCCTAAGTAGTTTGAATAAGACGGTCTTGAACTGAGTTCAATAACGTTACTTATGTTTTTTTTGCGAAGCGGCTGAACAGCAATATTAGGTATTTCAATAAGCTCATATGAAATCAACAGTTAATATGTTAATAATAAGCTTTAGCGATTCTAGAAAATAGACATTATTAAATACAAAAAATGTTATGTTTAAATTTATTTTTATCATTTGGTTTTAAGTTGTATTCTTCTTCTTCTTCACCTTATCCCACTTCAGGTGGGGTCGGTACAATATGTACGCTTCTTTCATACATCTCTGTCATTCGTCATCTCTGTATTCACACCCTTCCTGGTCATATCGTCATTCACACAATCTATCCATACTTTCTTAGGCCGCCCCCTTCCTATATGTCCGTCCACACTTATACTCATTATTTTCCTCGTGAAATGGTCTTCTTATGATCATACCACGACAACCTAATTTGGTTTTAAGTTGTAAATTTGTATTTAAATGCTTCAATTAAATCAAGTGAATCGTATTTAATACATATAAAATTTGTTTTAATTTCCACGAGTAGTTTTAATATTACTTTCAGAAGCAAAGGGTTATAAAATTTTAAAACAACAATTTTTCAAAACAAAGGTCTCCATTTCATTTTACGGAAACGTATTTTTAAACTAACAATTCTTATCTCTGAATAAAGGATGATAAATCGAGAAAAATATAAAAGAAACGTTAACCTTATAATAATATATGCTTTTTGCTTTAAGGTCTAATTGCTTGTAGCACAAACTAAAACCACGCTTCAAGTTTGCTCTAGACTATTTAAAACAAAGTTTATGCATTGTTGCAGTGGACTTTAAGACCTTCATTCACTAAGCGTCTTATCAGCAACGCCGCAAAAGCTGACTGGCCAAAGTTAACAGAAAGTGTTTACTGTTTACAAACTACAAGAAAATCTAACTTGTACAAAGTTGTGGGTGGTCTTCGTTGTTTAAATTAACATTAATTATATTCACAATGCAAAATGCCCGGGTAAGAAATTATCGTACTATTTTACAAGTGAGTTTACTATGAAACAGTATCTATTTTCGTGGTGGTAGGGAATTTTAGGCTAGCAATCACCATGTCACCAAAGTCGCAGGTCCTACCTGGACGAGGACTGCACAAGATCGACGCAGGTGGCACATGCAGAGGGAGGCCTATACCCAGCAGTGGGATAAAGAGGGCTGTGGATGATGATAAATCACCATGTTACCTAGCACCTAACATTGTGTTCCAGCAGCCTCCTTGAGAGCCAATGGTTCCAGACTAGTTATGCTCCACCTTAGTCTTGACTGTTGCTAACTCGTGTGGCTCCCCACCCTTAAATGCCTAGCTGTAAAGAGCAATAAAGTAACCTATTGACTCAGGCGTTACTTTGCGGAAATCCAATTCCGGAGATCCAAAATCCAATACAAAATTGTAAATAGAAGACAACATTAAATATTTAGTGTACTTCCGCTGTGATCTGAAACCCAAATTAAGAGCAAAGGAAAAATTAAAATATTTTAAAAAAATTTGGTGTGATCCTCCGACCGATCACCAAACCTCCACTACAACTCACACCGGTAAAATTAATCTCTAATCTACCCTCCTAACACAAAGAAGTTTCACTCCGCGTGGCTGGTCTCCTCATACGCCGGAACAACCTGAAATATATAATTCAAGCTGAAATATATGATTAATAAGTAATGCAATTAAGCACTAAAGTATTAAAGGCTAGAATAATATAGGATATTGTATTAGGAACTTTAATTACGTATTCATGGAGAGTCTCATTAAAAGTCAAATCTTTCCCAAGTGTAACGTTTCGACCAATGAGAAAAACTTAGTAATTAATAGTTGGTACTAAAGGCCAAGAGGCAAAAGGAAATTAGTTGTTGAAATTGTTTTAGGACTTGCTAATTTATGTGGTCCCAATGTCACATAGTGTTAACATATTTCGGTCGTGAATTTTTATTTTAGACTGTCCTATTAAAACGGATGGAGTCTAAGAAAGTATCTTTAAACTTATTATTTATATATAGTATGTACCTTAATATATATTAATTAATCTACACCTTATCTTATTCAAATACTTTCATTTAGATATTTAATACAATTTAGTAAACTACCCTAGTGTTTCCTAAGGCGCTACGAGAGCAAAATAGCATATTTTTATAAAATACTGCGTAAATGGGGCTACAATTTTTCAATATTAATATGTTTATTATAGTGTTAAAAATCGTTCGAGTTCCAAAACAAGATTACGTAAAATTCTCTCGATAACTTTTTTTTTTTTTAAACAGGCGTTTGAAATTCAAAATGTTGTGATACTTAAGCAAATAAGTAAATTGAAATAAATCTTACTTTTTGTTATGTAATGATATTATCTAGAATCGATAGAGCCTACAATTTTAATTTTATAAATTGTTGGTTTTATATGAATTTATTTTGTGAAAATTCTACTGCCGCACGTCAGGCACTTTGCTCAAATTAGTGTGGCCTTGAATTGTGGTCAAACTCTTATTCAGGTTTAAGAATTAAGCTCAATTCTTTTGTTTACACAGATGCGTCCGCATGGTTCGACTGGTGCGCTCCGGATCTCGTCTCGGAATGGACATTGTTGGAGGCTTGGGAGGAGAGACGGAAGGTGCCAGCCCTGATGACGATACCTGTGGGGTGTTTGTGTCTGGAGTGTCGGTCGGCGGCGCGGCGTACGGCATGCTGCACCGGGGAGACAGGATACTGAGCGTCGATGGAAGAGATCTGTCGAGGGCGACCCATGAACAAGCGGCTGCAGCGTTAAAAGTTAGTCTGATTCTTTTTTACTTCTCTTGACTTTTAGTGTGGACATTCTCAGAGACCTGTCGCCTCTCAAAGGCGAGACAGAACAAGATATTGAGCGTCGATGTAAGAGATCTGTCGAGGGCCACGCATGAACAAGCGGCTGCAGCGTTAAAAGTTAGTCTGGTTCTTATTCTACTTCTCTTGACTTTTAGTGTGGATATTCTCAGAGGCCTGTCAACTCCCAATAAGTGAGATGAAATATGATACTGAGCATCGATAGAAGAGATCTGTCGAGGGCCACGCATGAACAAGCGGCTGCAGCGTTAAAAGTTAGTCTGGTTCTTATTCTACTTCTCTTGACTTTTAGTGTGGATATTCTCAGAGGCCTGTCAACTCCCAATAAGTGAGATGAAATATGATACTGAGCGTCGATGGAAGAGATCTGTCGAGGGCCACGCATGAACAAGCGGCTGCAGCGTTAAAAGTTAGTCTGGTTCTTATTCTACTTCTCTTGACTTTTAGTGTGGATATTCTCAGAGGCCTGTCAACTCCCAATAAGTGAGATGAAATATGATACTGAGCGTCGATGGAAGAGATCTGTCGAGGGCCACGCATGAACAAGCGGCTGCAGCGTTAAAAGTTAGTCTGATTCTTTTTCTACTTCTCTTGACTTTTAATGTGGATATTCTCAGAGGCCTGTCGCCTCTCAAAGGCGAGACGGAACAAGATATTGAGCGTCGATGGAAGAGATCTGTCGAGGGCCACGCATGAACAAGCGGTTCCAGCATTAAAAGTTAGTCTGATTCTTATTCTACTTCTCTTGACTTTTAATGTGGATATTCTCAGAGGCCTGTCGCCTCTCAAAGGCGAGACGGAACAAGATATTGAGTGTCGATGGAAGAGATCTGTCGAGGGCGACCCATGAACAAGCGGCTGCAGCGTTAAAAGTTAGTCTGATTCTTATAGTACTTCTCTTAACTTTTAGTGTAGATATTCTAAGAGGCCTGTCGCCTCGCAAAGGCGAGACGGAACAAGATGTTGAGCGTCGATGGAAGAGATCTGTCAAGGGTCACGCATGAACAAGTGGCTGCAGCATTAAAAGTTGGTCTGATTCTTATTCTACTTCTCTAGACTTAGCATAGATACTCGTGGACGGTCTTACCACCCCCATCATAGAAAAAGATTATAATAATAACTTAAATGATGTTCCATAATATGATTTTAATAATGATATGTGAGTAAATATATATGATAGAAAATATTTGTTTTCGTTGATTGAACTGGAAAGGAGAAAAATCGCTCAAATCTAAAGAACTACGCTAAGCTTTTTTGATTGATCTATTTGATATTTGTTGTAGTACTCGGGATCTTCAGTGACGATAGCGGCACAGTACCAGCCGGAACACTACGAGAGACTCCGGGCGAGGATCCGCGCTATCAATGCTGCGGCTGCCTTGTCTCCACACGCCAGGCACGCACCATTACACTCCGACCTGGTCATGTATCCGAGGTAATTGCTATTATATCTATACCAATATTATAAGGAGGAAAAGTATGATTGTTTGTTTGTTGCTGTTTGCTCTGTGTTATGTTTCATATAGCATAAGTAATTTGTGTATAGAATGGAAACTGATTGCTGCCTTGCGACACAGGTTCTCATGAAATCTATAGCGAGGCGCAATGATCCAAGAACGCAAAAGTCTGATTAAATATAAATATAAATAAATATATATTAGGACACATTTCACACACTGCTGGTTAGCCCCATACTGAACCATTTCTAGCTCGTATTATGGTTGCTAACACAACTGATATACTACATATACATACATACATATTATATATAAATACAAATTTAACACCCAGACCCACAGCCAACAAATTTAGTTAAGCACAAAGATGTTGACCGGGTCGGGAATCGAACCCGGAACCTTCTGATTAGCAGACCGGCATGGTAACCTTTACGCTAACGAGGTCGTCAACGTTACTAGATCGATTTGAAAACTTCTTTCACCGTTAGGAAGCTACATTATCCCGGAGTAACAAAGGTTTTTTTTAGTTTCTCTTTACAACTGAAATTATTTTATATCGCATGCGAAGCCGGGACTGGCTGCTAGTAAACTATAATAATTATATTATGTATTCATTTAATTTCTCATAGCCACTTTATGTTATTACACCTCGTCTTTAAGTTCTTTCTCTTTGTAATGTCTTAGACTTGGTTGCCTGGAAGAGATTGTTATACAATCCGTGCGAAGCCGGGACGGTCTGCTAGTATTACATACTTACATAATATTAAAAGAATAAAACGTGTTTTTAAAAAGTTTTGCGCTAATTACTTGAGTACATGTATAGTTCATGCCCGACGTTTAAGTCTACTCATAATTCTCCACACACACGAACTAAATCAATACCAGACACGCCATTTAGTTAGTCTGGATCCTAGAATCATCTACCTAAACGAAAAGGTATTCAGATGTTAGTTTATGCAAATCCAACTCTCCAAGGATTCTCCGTATTAGACCCACTTTGCCATGATCCCTAGACCTGAGTAGACATGACTTGATAATTGCTTGAGATGCAGATTCATGTACACTAGGACGCTTTAGGCGTTACAGAGTAACTAAAGATAAAGATAAAATAAAGAATATTTATTTCAAAAAGATGAAGAAGTTGTGCGTACAGATCACAAAAGAGAAAAATACATACTAAAAACTATAGGTACTTACAAATTACATTTTAGTACGCTTGTTTAGCCCTGAGCCCCGCAGGAAGGCTCGGGGAGAGCCTGTGTTGCAGGGCGTCAGTTGTCTTTATTTATAATTATACTTATCACTATTAAACTAATAAAAAAAAATAGTGAAACTTAAATTTCTGAGAAAAACATAAAACAATAACAGTTGGACGAACACAGATAATCTCATTTTTTTTTATTTTGGCTAAACACTTTGTGGCTTTAAGTGTTGCCTACTTATTCGAATTCTACCAAATAATATACAATTTATAAAATGAAAAATCGTACAACTAGCTGCTAACAATTTGGCATGATTGTTTTGTTCAATTGGCCAAAATATACAATTAATGTGTGATTGTAAGTGACGTGATAAGTTTTGCTGTTGTAGTATGATAGAGTGGTAAGTTGTATAGTCATTATTTTTTTTTACATAATTTGTTTGGTACAAAATTAGGAAACGGGTGTTTCCTTTGTAAAAATGGTTAGTGTAAGTGTGGTACTATAATTAGGAACTAAATAACTATTTAGTAACCTGTGCACTGTGGCACATTTACGTGCCGTTGTATTTTATTTTAACACATTTTCATCAAACATAGAGACACTAAGGACACTTGACTAACGCACTTTTCAAACTAAACATACAACATCAACAAGGTTATTCGTTTGGGAACTATATTGTTACACAGGCCCGTGAAACGTATCCTCTCTAATAAATGAATACTGAGAATACTCTATCGTCCGTGAACTTCTGAGATCTCCTATCTGATTATACGCACATTTTGCAGGAGGAACAATAAACTAATTTATTTGGCCACCGTGAAGACTATTGAAAAAATAAAAATAAACACTTGGTAATTTTTTTAATGTTTTTACTACTAATGTTGCAAAATAGCTATTATTTTGAGCTTTTATTTATTTGACGGAAGTTAGGAGTTTTAAGTTTTCAAATTCTCAAATGTAAGTTAGGAGGTGTCAGAAGTTGACGGACGCTATAGTAGTATACCAACCCCAAGGTTAGTTGTTTTAGCCCCTCCGACCTTTGGGCCGTTGGTGGGTTAAAATATCGATTCTGTTTTTATCATTTCCACAAGAAATGAAGATGAAAATGAAGGATGAAGGAATATAAAAACGTTCCATTGAGACTATATTCTTGGAGGGCTCGATTGATTTCTGAGATTAAATGTCTGTTTATTCTTCTTTTACAGACATTTATTAGTATTTGAACATTGATTGATAAATGTTACATGGCATTTTTTATACACATTTTTTACTATAAATGAGCTTACGCTTTTCTAAATTCACCTGATGGGAAGCGAAATTATAATCTAAGGTAGAGCGCGCTTACCCAGAAAAAACACAGCTCAATCTTGTTTTTTTTTATTAGTTAAATTAATCGTCCTACTCCCCAGATTGATTTTTGGGCTCACTCTTGTTTTAAAAACTGCCAGATTTTAGCTTTCAAGGAACAGGAAGCTAAGTACGCGCCTAAGCATTACAGCTAGTCAGTTGACCAGCGGGGCGCGTAACGCTAGTCAGTGACACTCTATTCTAAGGCGGAGAATACCTTCTCTGGAATATCTAGCTCTCATGGCGGCTGCCGAAATACTCTCTAAGTACTTTTAGCGACAGATTTCGCACGGCGAGCACATGGTCATTCCATATTTGAATTTTGAACGTCGAAGATCCGCTAACGAACACAGATAAAAAATATGTTAATCTTTAAAGTAAATGTGTGTTATTCAATGTTGTAAAGTTGAATAGAAAATATAAATATTGTTTGAAAATTTAGGGTTTGAATTGTTTTCTTCCTCGTTGCGCAGTTAGTGTGGGCGGCGTGTAAAGTATATTTATTAGAAGAATATAAGTATTATTGAAGTATGATGGGTTTTACGCACGTTTTCCTTCACCAAAAGTTTGAGCTCATTGGCGGGGATCGAATCCACGATCTAAAGAGACGTAAGACGTCCCAAAACCAAACTGAGCTGCCGTTGCTTTAAAAATTTTACTGCGTGTAACTTCGTCAAGGAAATTTTAGTAAAAAAACTTAGTCATCGTTATTATTTTGAAATTAAACAGCTACGTATTTGCACAGCAAGGCACTTTACTCGTCGACGACTCGAGGCGACGACCTCGTTGGCGCAACGGTTACCATGCCAGACTGCTAACCAGAAGGTTCCAGGTTCGATTCCCGGCCCAGCCGGCATCTTTGTGCTTAATTAAATTTGTTGTTTGTGGGTCTGGGTGTTAAATATGTATCTATATAAATATGTATATGTAGTATATCAGTTGTGTTAGCTACCATAACACGAACTTAAAATGGTTCCGTTTGGGGTTAACCAGCCGTGTGTGAAATGAGTCCAAATATTTATTTATTTACTATTAGATCGCGAACTGCCACTCTTGCAAGCAAGTAGTAGGTGCTATTACTTCCATTGCAGTTTAGTAAAAAACCAATTACGTACTCCACAAATTGAAAATTACTATTTCTCGTGACATTTACAAATTCGCTGTAATTGCAATTTCAAACTCGTATGCAAATTCTCGCTTCGTAGGTATCCATATTTCAATTGTTGAATGTAGAACCAACTTGAAATTCACCTTGCGATCTTGACTCTTAGTAATGAAGATGAATTTCCCTTCTCTGGAGTTCAGCCAACATTACTAATATCTGACTAGAAATCACATAGACGGAGTGCCGATAAATATGAAGCTGTTATAGATAATACAATACAATACAAAAAAAACACAAATAGTTTTACTTCTGAACACAGTCATGTTAAACCTACAACACTACAGGACAAAAGTACCTAATTTACAGCAAAGGTTTTTTTTATCCTTGATAGGTTAGCGTTTGACTACAGCTAGCCTGATGTTAAGCTGCGCTGCAGTCTATTCTAAATTAAGAAGATATAATATTCGAAAATTGTAACACTCTGAAACAGCAATACATTATTTAATTTTGACTTTGGGCTTAGATTTGAAAGATAATGTTATTGTTTCCAACTCGTTCTTTGATGATCTCTTAATAAAATGTCAAACAAAAACTTTCTTCACTGATCGTAATAAAATGTATGCAATTCTCAACTAGTGACGTCACACTGATGGTGTAGAGTAAAATTGAGTCGTATATTTCTTACATTGGTTTTAAAAAATCATGATTGATATCATATGAAACTCTGATAAATGAATGGCATATTATTTTGTGCTACGAGTATTAGGATAAATAAAAACCAAGAAATTAGTTATTTATTTTTTCGGTCAACAACTCTAATGACAGATACGGATGAATGAAAATCATATTATTATTTTTGGTGAATTATTAGGAAAAATAAAAATGTCAAGATATTCATTACTTATTTCCCAGCCAACAACCTTATTGGCAGATGAAGTAAAAGTTAAATAATAATACTAAAAATATATATATATATATATACATTTTTGCATAGGTATTTGCGAAAGTCAATAGTTTTCTTATAGTCCAGCGCGCTCTATGCTAGACCGCAACATCACTTAACGTCAGATGTATAACAGCCAAAACGCAAGGCTTGACCGTTTATCACACTATCTGTCATTAAGAAAATATGTAAAGTTTTCCATTGCAGATAATAATATTTAGTGTACTTCCACTGTGATCAAACACTCGCTGTGTACACTTTTTTTCCTTGTATCTACTACGTTATAGTACTATGTTATAGTTTTCTATTGTATTATCAATTACAAAAATACTAGAGCTTCCATGCGCTCTGCTTTTTGTTTACCTACTCCGTCTGACTAAGTAATGTCCAAACAGAGCACCCAAATTTGGAATGCGTTTGCTCTGCAGCGAGGTCCCGGAAGTCTGACCGGCATGCCACGAACCGCCAGATGGAACTAAGACATGTGGCAAATTTGCGAGCTTGCCTTATGAATTTAGAGATCGAGTTACTCTGTTCTGACGTAGCTAAACTACAGCTGTGTCAACATGGAATATAAACGTATTATTTTATTTCTCTAACTTTTAAGTTTATCTCAATAAATTATGTAAAAAAAAAACTAAAATATTTTTAAAAACCTATTTTTTTTTATCCATGATAGGTTAGCGTTTGACTACAGCTAGCCTGATGTTAAGCTGCACTGCAGTCTACGGTGTGGCACGCTTACCTAGAAGATACCTATTAACTCTACTTTTGAAGGCCCCCGGATGATATCTCTCAGGAAACAGAGACTCAGGTAGTGAGTTCCAAAGCTTCGCAGTCCTAACAATAAAGGTCGACGCAAAGCGTTTTGTACGAAAGTTTGGAACTTCAACTCTGTATCGGTGTCTCTTCACTGTCTCTCTGCTCGTTCTGTAGTAGAACTGAGATGGTGGAATCAAATTATGAAGTTCCATAGCACACTCCCCGAAATGTATCCGATAAAAAACCGACAAACTAGCAACCTTGCGTCGGTGCTCTAGGCTCTGAAGCTTCGCCTTCGCAACGCAAGAATTGCCGATGAGCTTCTTAGCTCGTCCCTCAATGGACTCAAGTGCTTCTAGCTGATATTTGGCAGAACCATCCCATAGATGCGAACAGATATAAACGGATAATAACGGACGACGACAGACTCCCTAACACAATACTACATTCCATGACAGGTGTTGTTGATGTAAGCGAAGAAGCAGCCAAACTAAAATGGGATTGGGTGGGTCATGTGGCTCGTATGCATTCCGAACGCTGGGTCGGTATCGCCGGGTCATCACACAGTCCACTATGTGACGACCTTCAATGAAAATGCCTCTTTTTAGACGACAATCTCGTGCATGGTCACCCATCATTTGACGATCTTGTTGGCGTAAAGGTTACCATGCCGGACTGCTAATCAGAAGGTTCCGGGTTCGATTTCCGGCCCGGTCAACATCTTTGTGCTTAACTAAATTTGTTGGCTGTGGGTCTGGGTGTTAAAATATGTATTTACTAGCTGACCCGGCAAACGTTGTTTTGCCTTAAAAATATATAGTAGAAGATTCTCAGACCTACTGAATACGCATATGAAATTTGGTAAAAATCGGTCAAGCCGTTTCGGAGGAGTTACGGTAACTAACATTGTGTCATGGAAATTTTATAATTCTTTATTGGACACATAAAAAAGGCACAGTAAAAGACAATTAACTTAAAATTAGTGTACCACAATTGGCGGCCTTATCGCTTAAAGCGATCTCACCCAGGCAACCTTTGGATGGAAAGGAATTTATAAACGACTAAAGAAGGACGTAGTGTACAATAAAGAATAATAAAAAACATACATATAATATTAATAATCTTATTTTAATTTATATAAATCTCGTGTCACAATGTTTGTCCTAAATGGACTCCTAAACCACTTAACCGATTATAATAAAATTCGCACACCATGTGCAGTTCGATCCAACTTGAGAGATAGGATAGTATAAATCTCAAAATATAGTCGCAATTTTAATTTACTGCTAATTATTGTTTGTTATTATTTGACAGTCACAATTATCTGTTAACTCCAAATGATTCTAACTGATGTCGATACCTTTCGACTGGGTTGAGTAAGTAATCAATAGATGGCACTGCTATGGTAAATCTACGAACGTGTCATATAAGCTACACTATCTATTTTTCATACCCTTAAGTGAGGCAAAACCTAGTTTGCCGGGTCAGCTAGTATTATATATTAGACAACAGTTTAGCTCTGAGAAGAACTTTTGCGTATGTGTAGTTAAAAGAACAAAATCAAAAAAAAAAACCGAAAATTATTAGATTTTGCGCACGACCGCTGTGATGGGAGCCAACCTCGCGACTGAGCGGCGCGGGTACCTTACTCATAGATCTAAACACCCCTCCCCCGCACACGCCCTCATCGCAACGGGCCGTGCAGCAGAAATCGTAATATTTTAATTTCACCATAACTTCAAAACCAAACGTCCAATTTGAATCATTCAAAGACCAAATATTATCAACACAAACTGTTCTTATTGATGAAATAATTTATTTTGATAAGGATTAATATTGTATTGCTTAAAATCGCTTCGTAAATGAGCCATTATTTCTCGTACAAAGTAAAGGATAAAAAATGGTTATTGTGGGTTATTCCTAAGAGATAAACATATACCATCACGGACTTTTTTGTAGAACTTTTTAAGTTGTACAATACTGTAGTAAATTGTTTTGATCTATCTTGTAGGATTCAGTCAGCGTTTGCAATGTAAGCGCAAAAAAGGGTTTTTTTTACGACCTCACATTAAAAACCTCAAAAATTGTAGC
The DNA here is from genome assembly GCA_035578125.1 of Mellilla xanthometata. NCBI lineage: Eukaryota > Metazoa > Arthropoda > Insecta > Lepidoptera > Geometridae > Mellilla > Mellilla xanthometata. The sequence continues at coordinate 2,212,404 of JAPUBQ010000039.1, read as the reverse complement.
CTATGTGTTATTCTGATGTATAAGCTATAGCCTATGTGTTATTCTGATGTATAAGCTATATTGTGGTAAAGTTTCATTCAAATCCATTCAGTAGTTTTTACGTGAAAGAGTAACAAACATACATCCATACATCCATACATACAAACTTTCGCCTTTATAATATTAGTAGGATATATTATAATATGTATGTATATGTAGTATATCAGCTATGTCAGCTATGTAGTATATCAGCTATGTTAGCAACCATAATACGAGCTAGAAATGGTTCAGTATGGGGTTAACCAGCTGTGTGTGATTGTGTAAAAAAAAACCAAAGACGTGGACAGTCTTTGGTTTTTTTTTTTGTTACTTGGAATGTATGTTACTTGGAAGTGTTCTTAGCTATGTTTTATGAAAATCGGCTCTAAATGGCCGTCGCTACAGAAGTCATGTTGATAATAACAATCAAACGTTGCAAATAGTACGAATATTATATCGTAGTCATCAGACATACTCAACCTTTACTTTGTTTGTTACAGGTAGCAGCAGAACTCCAGTCGTGTCGAGTTTTCGAGAACTGAATGTAGTTAGAAACAAATAGGTACGAGTGGTTATTATGTATATTACACAAAACAGTTTCATATTAAACCATCATCATCATCGTCAGCATATTTCGACCCTTGGTTGGGTATATGTGAAGTAGGTACAGGATTGTAGCTAACACCTGCAGCCCGAGTCTGAAAAAGGCATCCGCAATTGATGCCACTGACAATAAGAATGACTTCCACTGATACAAAAATTACCATTTTCAATGGCGAGTCAGAGGTCTGACTTCTTACATATATAATTATTATTTATTCTGTAACTATGGAAAATAGAACGAACGGTTCTTCAGAGCAAAGCAATTTTAACAAATATTATAAACTTTTTGAAACTACATAATATTTATGCTCAAAATCGTTCAACTATTCTATATTCCATAGTTACAAAAGTTATTTGTAATAAGTATGAGAAAGGTAATTTCTGTATCAGTAAAGAGTGAGAGTGGAGGTCATTATTATTGTCAGAACATCAATTGCGAATGACTTTATTTCAGACTAAGGGTGCTGAAATAATCCGCGTGGAGGTTAATATGCTAATAAATTAAAAACTTTAACGTTTTGGGATTATCAAGGAATAAAAATTAAATTATTCTGTTTATTAAAAAATCCCTTGATCCGAGGTTAAACGTATACAGCAGCTAACTTATTAATTCCATTGTTAGTCCCTTTGTTAAAGTCATTATTCCTAAATCTATGGTTAAAGTTGATCAATCAGTACATTGATTTGTTTCCGGAGTTATAGTACAGACATTACGAGTAATTTTTGTGTATTTTCTTTTCATACAGAGAAAAAGTTATCTACATACCACCAACCTTAAGGAAATTAATTAAAAAATTATGTGAGAAGTGTTTTTTTATTATCGTTTTACATTTTATATATTTTTTTTATTACGACACATTTCACATACAAATTGTTAGTATATATAATGTTTTTGAGAAATATAAATAAATTATTTTTACATATATCTCAGATACATAGATAAAAAAAGATTGTTTAGGTAAAATTAGTTTTTTCATTTCGACACGGTTGGGAACTACTTGCATGTGTTTGATGTTTGGTAAAACTTTGAAAATTCAAATCAAATTGAAATTATCAATTTGAGTATCATTCAATATCAATTTATATTATGAAAAATGTTTAACCTTATGTATTTAGTGTCATAAATGGTTAATCTCAAGATTTTGGTGTCATAAGTCTCGTAAATTGTGTGTCATAAATAGTTAATCTTATGAATTTTGCGTTAAAAATCTAATTAATTTTGAGTCATAAATGTTTGATCTCTTAAATTTTGTGTCATAAATCTCATGAATTTTGTAACGTAAATCTCATTAAATTTGTGTCAAAAATTACATTAATTTTGTGTCATATATTATGGTTAATCTAGTGCATTTTGTGTCATAATATTATGTTCTGTATGTAATGTCATGTATCATTGAAGTTTTCAGAATAACTTGAGTCATTAAAGAAAACCAGTAAAAGTTTTTGTTCTCTCGCTTGTATAATCTAATGAGTGTGAGCAAGACGAAGCGAACTTTTAAATATTTTCTTTATTGAATCAAATTATACATACCATTAGATTGCGTGACTCGAAATAATATGTGTGTATATAATGTAACTACATTTTAGAATTTAGTTTCTTCTTATTTTAAATAAATTTAAATTAAATAAATACCAGTACTCCAAAATAATTGTAATATGTGAAATAATTACTTAGAATAATAATTTAATACTTAAATGTAAAGTTTTTGAACTGTGATATTAAAATAAAATTAGTGTTATTAATTATGCGGTGAAACTGAAATTTAATAAACTATATTACAAAATGGGTTGTTTTATTTATCTTTTTAATATCTTCATTCCTAAATATTTCTCTAATAAAACGTTTTAAAGTTTTACTGTAATACCCGTTTCGCACATTACGAAATATTTTTACGATTTGGATGGTATAATTCGAACTGTAACAACTATTTACTTGTGTGTATGAGAAACACTTCCTATTTTATTTTAGTTCTGTCCAGTGAAGGTGCTACTATAACTGCATTTTAACCTGTACCGTTCGATCGTCATTTTCCGTAATGTAACAGTAATTATTATAATATAACCTACTACAAAACATAATTCCAAAAAAAAAACAATTTGGTTTGGTTCATAATAAAACAACTTGAAGTTGTTTGTAAAGAAACTACTAGATATATGTTTTTGATGGATGTTTTTAATTTGTAGTAATAACGTAATGTTCTTTAGAGATTCGTATCAAAAAGGTAAACTAAAGTGAGGCTAGTGCGTACGTTGATGTTCTCCATTTTTTGACGTGACAACGTCTTAAATTAGGTTGCGGCTGGGAGTCACTTATGAAAAAGTGTAACGCCCGGTAACGTTACGATGAGTCACCGAACGAGAGAGAGGCCCGCCGAATGCCTTGCGTCTCTCTCCTACTCAACTATGATCGGTCTGCCGCGCGCGCAGCGCGCGGCAGACGTTGTCACGTAAAATCTTCGCCCGTAAAACCGACTTTACAGGCAACAATTTTTTTTTTACGGTGCCGAATCCTGGACGATAAGAAAGAAGGAAAGAGCTGCGAATGAATGAAAAGATGTTGCGAATTCCATGGACTGAGATCCGCACCAATGTGTCTATTCAGCTCCAAATAACCACGAGGCTTTCCACTCTCTGCTACCAGTGAATTTTCAGATATTTTGGACATGTTGCTCGTAGAAACCCTGATTGCCTCGAGAAGCTCAAGGTAGTTGGCCAAGTGGACGGAAAAAGAGCACGAGGTCGCTCTCCTACCCGCTGGTCAGACCTCGTAAAGACGCTTACTGTCCTACCTATTGCCGAAGCTTTTAAGACCGCCGAGGACAGGAAAAAGTGGAAGACCATTGTTAACCGAGTGATCGACACTCCGTATTAGACACGACCTTCAGTAATGAAGTTACGACTAAGAAGAAGATCAAAAAAGTACCAACAAAGGATTCTATTAGTAAGACTTTTATCTATCCAATCATCGTTTCGGACTTACGTGTTATTTTTTTGCCATTTTATAGATAATGGCACGAAACCCTCTGCACGCGGTCCCACTCGCACTGGCCAGTTATCAAGTAGTAGAACACTGTTAGATGAATGCTTTATACTACCAATTTGAGTTAAGAGCCAAATTCAATACAAATGTAATATATTCCATCACAATCAATGATATTTTAATAACCGTATTCAAATAAAATATTAAAAAAATGGTATATATTAATACTCGAATATGATCCTAAGCAAACAAGAACCCCCGGAATTAAAATAAGGTATCCAATAAAAGAAACAGACATCTAATAATAAAGAAATGAAATATGAGAAAAGAAAATATTTGGGCACTCAATGTATAAAAGGTTAGGTATCAATATTAAGTTCCTAAACAAACTTTGTTTCACGATCAAATACTTATTTATACGATAATAACAAGTTTTTATGTTGTGCCTGTATAATTTATTCTCAATATTATGAAAAAATAGTCCACTTCATTCCTTCCGCAGGAACTATGGGCTTTCTCTCAAAGAGAAAGATATAAGGCCATAATCCACCATGCTGGCCAAGTGCAGGTTAGCAGATGACACACGTTTTTGGGACTTATGCTAGGACCACGTTGGTTTCATCACGACATTTTTCTTTATTGTTTGAATACTTGCAAATTCTACTCATAACTTGAAAAAAGTAATCTAACACATTAACGAGTAGTAGGTTTCGATTCGGGGCGCCGTATATTGAAGTCCAACATTATACCGACAAATTCAAGCTCCATTTTTTACATTAAATGGACTTGCATTTGACCACGATGCACCTGAAGGTAAGCGATATGATTATCTTAGGTGAAGCGTACCTACCCAGTATTAATCGGTTTATTCTTGATTTGCCAGATTGTAGCTTTCTGGGTACAGATAATTAGGTGTAGAATTCCATACCTTCGTGGTTCGTACAATGAAGGTGGGGGCAAATTCAATATTAATATAGAAAATAAAAACCGAATTGACAAATCTACTTAACAAAAATTATTATTATTATTATTAACATAAACTATATTCACTACTTTCAAGCGCACTACTAACACCAAAAATAATTGATAATTATTTTTATCCACTTTCTACTTCAATGTATAAAACAAAAAATAATAATCGATAGCTTTCCAAAGCTAGAGTTCCTTTTTTTTTAAATTCGCCATGTGTGAAAGCTAAAAAATGTTTTCAAATGTTTTTTTTTATTGACTGTTTTCATCCCCGTTTTTTTCCCAGTATAATTTTTCCCTTTCAAACGTACCCAATAAAAATAAAGGAAATATAAAACCCATCACATATTCTATCAAATTTTAACAGAAAAATACACAGGCGTTAAGACGATGGTGTGCCGAGTTCTGCCGTATCATACATGATTGAGCGAAGCTCCAGAAGTGCGGTTGTAGGTATTTCACAGATTTCTGGTTAAAAAGTATGCCTATGCCTTTGTGTCAATCCAAGGTCTTTCCTATCATCACACCATATTCACACATACATATGTGAAAATTGTGTGTAGTGTATGTTTGTTACTTCTTCACGCTCAAACGGCTGAACTTATATTGATGGAATTTGGTGTGATGATAGGAAAGACCTTGGATTGACACAGTATATTTTTCATATTAAAAATATTAGTAGGATTTTATTTTTAGAAAAGAATCTGTCGTAAAAATACTTGTATTATTTTACAACCGATAAGTTATTTGAAAGAAAATCCAAACCGAAAGCAATATAAGACATATTTATCCTTTTTCATAAGGGTGTGTCCAAACCGAAAGCAATATAAGATATATTATCTATTTTTATTAGGGTGTTTCCATTATAAATGCAAAAGCATTTATAATGTTATTAATATTAGCGAAAGCATTTGTAATATAAATAGAATTCCTACATTTGCCGTTTTTCAACCGTATTAAACTTGTAAAACCACCCCCTTGCGCCTGTATTTAAAAACATAATACAGAACGATGTTTATTCCAGCATTCTTTCGTTTCTGGAACATTCTCGAACAATGGCGTGTAGGCGCTGACGTTATCTGGCGTCCGCTTCCTGAGCGTTTGTCTTCTGAGAGCACAAAGCAACACCTACTCGATAGCTATTGGAAACACTGACTTGTATTTGAAAATATCGCTCATGGAAATGCTGACATAGAAGTGAATCTTGTAAATCAGATATCTTTCAATTCGATTCTAAATCGAGTTAACAATTACCTAAAAAAACATTTTTAAATGTATTTGATACCAATAGAATTCAGTTATTAGACATAATATTTCATTTAACATTAAAATAATAAAAGTCAAATTACAATGACAAAAAAAAAGTCAGAACAGTCCGGCATCGACCGTGCCCGGCACAAAGCACAATTTTTAAATTGGTATATGAACAATGGGGCTTGGTGAAAATAATAATAATTATTTCCAATACATACATTTTATTATACAATACACTAGGTATAATTTATTATTAAAATTGAAGTCCAAGATAACATTACAAAAATTGCGAATGGAGATTGATTAAATATTTCATTTCGACTTGTTTAAAACTTCCTCTTTAAATTCCTAAATGCTCCATACAGGAATGCAGTTCCTATATTATAGGAGAAGATGCTTCCCAAGTATGGATATTAGGTACTTACTTTATGAGCACATAACGTTGCATGTTTGAGAAAAATGGCAGAGTAGTAGACTCCTTAGAGCATAAAAGCAAAATTAGTGTTTTCTGTTTCCAAACCAAGGTATGGAACGTTACACATTTTACACAACATTTTTTAATGACGGCCATTTGGATTTAAAATGTATTTTTTTAGTAACTAGTCATTTGGTACCCAATCATTTGACACCTATTTAGGGGCGCGTAATAAATTAAATCCGTAAGTTTTTGGACCAATTTTAATCAAGTAACTAGATAGCTATGAACACTCGAATAACACACTTTTCTAACAAAATAAACTCAATTTACGTCCGATTCATGCGTTTGAGAGCTACAATACAACAGACACACTTACCGGACAATAAATTCTTCATTCATTCATTCAGTATTTTTGCTTCATCATATTATACGTACAATTAGACCAGCAGCGAATTAAGTCCAATCTTTTTCTACGCACGAATATAAATTAAAACTTAATTAAGGGCAGACCGTGATTAAGTAGTTTATTTAACCTTTTTAGTCGTAATTTCTGGCGGATCTCGGCGCGTATTATAATTTATTACCTCGACACAGAAACGGCAGAGTTGGCCCTTAGAGACCACTTATGGGAAATGAAAAATAACTGTAATGGATTCTGTGCTGTATAGATAGTATTAATTCAGGTGGTTAAGCTTGACAAATTGTTAAAATTGTTATTAAAAAAGCGAGTGTGGCTTGGTGGTAAAAACGTCTGCTTTTCAATCAGACGGCCCCTGATTCAAACCCAGCCCTCTCAGCGAGTGCAAATCCGCACATAACTTGAAAAACAAGTCATTGGTGTAGGGCCGGGATCGAACCAGGGGTCGCCTGATTGAAAAGCAGGCAACCTAAAAAAGACAAAATGTGTACGTGAAATAGACTTTTATAATAGAAAAATTCGCATGTTAAGAATCAGTAATGTTTTAAAGCGATAACAGCTCAGTGGGGCCGCCCTTCGTTCCGAAGGTCGCAGATTCGATCCTCGTTTAAGAGCTCGAACTTATGGTGAAGGAAAACATCGTGAGATTTTTCTATACTAGGCAACCCCTAAGGCCAAAAAGTCGCTGTGTAATGTCGTATTAATTACATACGAATTACCGTAATGTGTTTAAAAACATTGTAGCTAAGCATATTATACTTATCTCATTCGATTTGATTTTAAACTAAGATGTTAGCAGTAATTGAAATAAAGCTTTTTAAATTCTTATCTAAGCCAAACCTTCCGTACTAAGATTAAATATTTCACTGTAGTAGATTTAAGGATCACAAAACAGCATAGCAATAAATAATTGAATAGTACAATATAAATATTATAATTATGAACAAACAAACTCACGACAGATTTGATAGCGAAAATTTACAATTTATTATGAAAATACCAGCAATAAACACTTCATTAGCAAATGCTTCCGGCTTTTAGACAGAAATTCCAACAAAATAATCACGCTGTAGAGGAGTTTAATTAAATTTTAATTTCAGTTACAACCGGCTACGTTTGTAATTAACTGATAAGAATTTATGGAATAACGTCAGGGCTTGGACAGTATTTTAAATTTGACAAAAGTAGAGAAAATCATAACTTTTCCACCATTAGAAATTTTAATTCCAAAATAATACCTACTAGTTACGCATATTAATTGAGGGAGCGAAATAGCTAGATATGTTTTTTTCCCCTGACTATTGGTATTTTTTTATTTGTATCATTATATGTTTTCAGATCACAGCGGAAGTACACTGAATATTTTTGATTTTTTTCCATTTAATATAAAACACATCAATAGTAAATTTCTTCAAAGTGACACCTGAGTCATATGGAAATTTGGCAATTATTTATATATGCACAATGTACATAAAACGTATTCATTTTTTTTAATATGGAAATTGTCATAGAATAAAAATGTCTAGTTATTTTGTTCACTCAATCAGTATGCCTTACTTACATACTTACCAGCACAATATTGAATAAATAACCGGCAAAGTTCGAGTCAACCTCGCCCAAGAAGGGTTCCGTACCAATTTGCATAAAAAATAGCTTATCGTTTGTCACATTAAAACCCGCTTAAAAATTAAATTTAATTCTACTTTGTTTAAGTATTTGTTGTCAAGCGGTAACAAAAATACATCAAATTTTAAAAATATTTTTTACATATTACTCTGCTAGGCATTTGACCAGAACGGCGCGTAACCACACGAGCCGAGCGAACTAGCCTTTTTCTTTTTTTTTGTTGACGAGGTGGAAATCTTCGACAAGATACCTGGCTACGATGGGCGCAGCCAGGTTATGTGGGATTTGTACCCACTTAAACCCCCCCGGTGACCTGCCTCTGAGCTTAATGGAGGTCTCCGGGTTTTTCCGGGAAACATTCCGGAGACCTCCTTGCACTGCGTTGTGGCCCTTCCCGGATTGTTTCGCGACGCCGTCGTCGTTCAACCCGGACTCGATGGAACGGGTGTCGGAACCCCATCTCCGAACACCTTCGAGTCTGATGCCCCTTTCAGTCGCCTCTTACGACAGGCAGGGGCAATTCCGCAGCCTTATTCTTTCACCCAGGCTGCAGGGTTAGAGCGAACTAGCCTAAAGTGAAGCATGGCAAGTCTAGAATATGTATTTGGCTTAAAAGAAAGCTGCAAGACACTCCAATCTCTTTCAATCATGTTTCATGAGACAGCATAGACTAGTGTAAGACAAACTTTGGAATTCTCTTCCTGAGTCTCTGTTTCCTGAGATGTACCACTTAGAGGTCTTCAAATCTAAAGTTAATAGATATTTTCTAGCTAAGCGTGTAACATCGTAGACCATACTATTTTTAACACCAGGCGTAGGTAAGCTGTGGTCAAACGCAAACCTATAAGTTGTAAAAAAAGGAAAAAAACAGGCAGATAAAAAAAGAAAGAAAGAATAAAGTTTTTTTTTAAAGAAATTTATTTATTTACAAAATACTTAGACTCACACATATTTGTTTATACATTGTGAATTATCCACATATAGTTTGTATAACAAAAAGATTTAATACTATAATATATTGTCTTTAGTACGTAGGTTATGCAGTTTGATAACGCATCGGGTCCCAAACTTGGCTGGCGCCTTTGGACAGTGGAGTTTTAATAAAAGGGGCCACGTTGGTACTCGCAGAGTACGGATCCCTTAAAAATTATGCTCACTCGTGTTCGAGGCGTGTCATGACTTTATGATATGATTCCTATAAAACATCTTGACACGCGGAAGAGGCGAGAAGAATTTTCACGCAAAAAATTCGAGTACAAATTGGCACTTATTACAATTTGGCGAAAAACATGTTAGAGCTGGTTCGTTGGAAAATGTGAGAGATACGCTTCGTACAGAGATGTGTTAAAACGATAAACTTAAGCAAGTCCTTGATAAAAAGGTTATTTATCTCTTGATAACTGTTACTTACTCTTTTTAGTCCTTACAGCTAGGCCTTTGACTAAGATCGAAGACACATCGGGAATAAGAGACTTATCACAGGGGGTAGAAAGAGACTGATTATGATGATGAGTCCTATATAAGCAAATACTTGTATAACTGCTTTTGTAAGTACTCGTATTGATAATTTATACAGTTTTATTCCAACAATTTCTGGCGCCACCTTCGATGAGGAGTGACAGACGAAGGCAGCAATTGTAGCTTAGGGCTATACAATGGATATTCAAAGTAATTGCGGGATTAATTATAACTATTTATATATGTAACTAAGCTTATGAGTGTATAAGTAAATCAACAGGAAAATTCAGAAAACTAGATTCTTTTTCTAAAAAAACGTCATAGTCTAAGAGCCCGTGAAGATCGTCCTTCACCGATCTGATAACCAGATGAGACGTATTTTTTATAAACAAATATGCCTAAAATTGCTTGCCTATCGAAAAGTGCTCATGGCTTTTTTTTTTGCGCATGCTCGTGTAAAGTCAAATGATAATTTAGCTACAATTATCAAAAATAAAAATAACATTCTAACTGTTAAGAATCGTTGATACTCCTATGAAGCGCATCAAAATCGAATGAGTCACCTATTTTGACTTACCTGTTTACACCTGCTTGCCAGGTAGTTATACACTGAAATGAGTAGGCAAGCATACCGAGGCATATTCTGTGTATTAAAAACTATCAGTGAAATAAATTTCATTTGGTTATCAAAAGTATGAAGGTGATGAAAAAAAAATCAATAAAAGTTTATTTAATTAAAAATAGCCATGAGCACTTTTCGATGGGCAAGCAATTTTAGGCATATTTGTTTATAAAAATATTTAATAAAAAATACGTCTCATCTGGTTATCAGATCGGTGAAAGACGATCTTCACGGGCTCTTCTACTATCATACATATTGTGGTAACAGACATAGGTACAGTTATCTATTTGTAATTTAGTTTTTTTTTTTTAATTACTGTGTAGTTTTTAATTTAATTTAGTTTTAAGTGTCAACGTTTCATTAAAAGTAAATAATGTTAAAAATACATGTACATATGTATGAATTAAAAAAACTGAATAAACACCACGACATTGTAAACAAGATACATACACCAAGCTTTGACCGCAGCTGCGAAATTAGGCGCAAAAGTAGATAAGGCTCATCTACTTAAACATTCATCTAGTAATTTACTTGAAGCCGCGGGATAATGCAACGGAAGCGTGTGTAAGCCGCTTATTCGAGCCACGGTACCTGGCGTTCACGTGAATTACGTACTGTACTGTAATTCACTTTGTGAATTTTAGTAATATGAATTTTACTAGCTGCGCCCCGCGACGTCCCCCGCGTTTTTTTTTACTTAAAATAGGTCAGCGCTTTACCACAAAACCTCATGGTAAGTGACATTGAGGTCTACGGTGAAACGCGCTTACCTAGAAGGAACCGGTTCACTCTCGCCTTGAAAATCGCTAGATTATAGTCACAGTCTTGTGCATGGTCACCCATCCAAACACCGTCCGCAACAACCGTTGCGTTGCTAGGCTCTGATGATCGCCTTTGCGTTAATCTAGAGTCTAAACTATGTAACAAATTTCATCGGAATCAGTTCAGTTAGAGCGCCAAGAAGTAATTAACATAATAAAGAAGTAACACAAACTTTCTTATTATAATATTTATTAATTCTTGAATACGTTTATAAACCATATTGCTTGAAGTACATATTATTATTATTTATGTATTTATGAATGTTGTAGAATGTATTACATGAAATTTGTAAAGAATATTGGAGTGTATCATATTTCATGTAAATTATAGTTTTCTACACAAATACAAAAAAAATAACATGATTAGAAAAACTTTCAATCTCTGAATTCACTGAAGGTCATGGAGTATATATTAAACTGACCTTAATTTATTTTTCCCTTAATGGATATTTAAGAAAAAAAGACAACGCACCTTATTATAATATATGTAAACCACTTGTGAACCGCGTTCAAATCTGATTTTGTTTTCTGTTACCCGTTTTGAAACAAAAACAATAACCACGTAAACCCTTGATTCAAAATATGCTTATGAAACATTTTTTTTTTTTTACTTTTCCGACGTAAAGATGGATTGCGTGAATATAGATATGAGTCGGGAAGGAATGAACACAGATACGATGAGAGATAGAGATGTTTGGGAAAGCGTACTTCCTGTAGTAGGTACCGCGCTTTCAAATAAATAAGAATACAGTATGGACGAAAAATAATTCTACTTAAGACGCTTTTTACCGAGTTCCGCGGCGGTTCAAATATGTATGATATTTGAACGGAGCTGTTGAATCACGGTAATTGGTATTTCACGAAATTTATATTAAAATGATAATTTCCTTTATTCTCTGACGACCTTGTAATATCTTATTCTGAGATTTTTCCAGTCGTCATCGGCTAAGAAAGCAGCGCTGTAGCACAAGCTAATTAATAATTAACAATATTGCAATTATAAACTTTAACGATTCTAGTTAATATTTGCACTTACAAACGGTCACACTTATATAAAAACTTTTTGAGTAAGTGTGACCGTATGCTAGTGCAGAAATTTCAACAGTTAACAAAGATTCTAGTTAATAATGAATAATAAAATAAAAATGCCTTTATTTCCCATAATTAATAACAATACAGTTTCGAAATAATATAAGGGTTTTTTTTATTTAAAATTTATCGTAAAATAATATGTCTAAAAAGCATATTTAGGGTCATGAATTGTTTTTGTTAATTGTATTATAATATGTCCAATATGTCACAATAATAAATAATATCCTAACATAAATAAGTTAGTAAGCCCAGACTAGGTTTCTTTCACTTAAGGCCAGGCTAATCACATGCATATCTGTAACAAGGAAAACAAAATGATACGGAACCCTTCTCGTACTTTTGGTACTGGTTATTTCTTCACTGACTTTAAAAGTGGGAGCAAAAATCTCTTCTCGAACAAAACACAGCAACAAAGTTCTTAAAACGGGTGATTGGCAGTCTCAGTGTCATTGTTTGTTTCAGCGGACCAACAAACTCCGCTCTCGAGTTCTGCGGCAACTAAGTTGTTTGCTGACGCAATAACTGGCTCTTAATACCTTTTTAGCCGCTGTACAACAGGAGGGACGTTATAAGTTTAATCCTTTTGAGTTTTTTTTTTCTAAATGTAATGTTTAAGTCTCAGTGTTATTTATTTGTTTCAGCGGAGCAACAAACTCCGCTCTCGAGTTCTGCGGCAACTAAGTTGTTTGCTGACGCAATAACTGGCTCTTAATACCTTTTTAGCCGCTGTACAACAAAAGAGACGTTATAAGTTAAATGTTTTTGAGATTTTTTGTTTCTAAATGTAATATTTGAATCTCAGTGTTGTTGTTTGTTTCAGCGGAGCAACAAACTCCGCTCTCGAGTTCTGCGGCAACTAAGTTGTTTGCTGAGCAATAACTGGCTCTTAATACCTTTTTAGCCGCTGTACAACAGGAGGGCCGTTATAAGTTTAATGCTTTTGATATTTTTGTAACTAAATGTAATGTTTCTAGGGCAAAATGTTGATTTTTCGCTAGTAAATGTTATAAATATCGAAAAAAAATGCTTAAAAATTGTTTAAAAACATACTTCTTTCTAATAATATCAACACTTACTCGTATTTTGGTACCAATTAGGTTTATTAATTAGAAATAAAACTGGACCAAAATATCTAAAATTAAGTTTGTTGAACCGGTATTTTTTTCATATTGAAAATTCTGATTCGTACCAAAATATATAGACTACCTACCTATAAATATTCTTAGAGTTATCTTTTAGACACCTTCAAACTCTTTTCGGTTTTTTGACCACTAACGATGTTTAGTGTGAAACAGTTAAATAAAGATTTTGCTCTTGTCTCCGCCTTAATAAATCAGTTAAAATTTAATTAATGACATAAGAGTTGATATAATTCAGCTTGAACCGATCTTGTATTTATCCACAATGAGAAATCAAATAGACGCTCAGATACACAGACTGACTTACCGACGTTTTCATAACACTAGTATAAAAGTAATGATAGGTAGTAAATAAAAGAAAAAAAAATGATATTTTGAATTCTAATTTTAAGAAATATAATTTATTAATTGTAATTTAACCCACTTGCCAAACGGACGTCTTGCAAAGAACGGTCAGGACAGCTTTGTTTCATGTCTTTACTTAGGTATTTTTGGCTCGGAATAAAGGAGTGTGTATTTTGGCTTATTGTCCCATTGTCGTACCTTAGTTACGGCGTAGTGGGCCTACGCGTCTACGCAGAATACCAAGCCTTAAAGAATAAGGGCTGGTGAATATCCTTTTTTGTACAGTTTAGGCATATAGTTATCATGTCTAGTGCGGCGCAACCAATTTTCAAAGACGATTATTGATCTAAATTAGGTTCTTACGATTTGAAAGTAGTTGTTAACTAAGGTTCACTTAAAAATCTACCACCATGCTATCTAATCGTATAATTTAACTAAACGGTTTGCCTCCGCCTTTATAGTGCGAAACGCCAAGATGTGTAGTTCTTTTCTAAACGCCCTAATAACTATAATCTAGCGGTTTTCAAGGCATGAGTGAACTGGTTTCTTATAGGCAAGCGCGCTCCATTTTGGATCACAATATCGCTTATCTTCAGGTGAATTGCGAAAAAGAGAATAATTCAAAATCCAAAAAAAGCTAAATATCGTACGAGTATCTTAAAAGTCTTTTGTTGGATTAACTTAAGAACATTTCATGGTATTATTTTCTCTTTGCGAGTATTTTATTCACGCTAATACCCTATTAAAGCTAGATATTCCCGAGATTCAAAGGAAAAAAGCAAAGAATATTATATTTATATCTAAGAAGAAGGAATGTTGGTAGATCTTTGGTCTCGTGTATTGAATCCTATAACAATCATGGAAAATACGAGTATGTCAAAGACCTTAAGAAAACGCAGCTTTCAAACGGATCTAAAGCTTTTTCCTATACATAGGTACTTACGAGTGGGTTTTCATTTAGATCTGAGATGTCATTTATTTATGGTAAGAATATTATTTATTGATAAGTTAATCATTGTACATTTTAGGTGGACTCTTTGGTCGTACAAAAAATCGAGTATAATAAATAAGGTATAAAGTTCCATGTCATTAAAAATAAAAAAGCACGTTTATCGCGTGGGTGTCCCTTTACTAAATTTATGTTTTAAAATTATTGGCAACAAAAATATATCGTTCGAGATAGTAAGAAGTGCGAGATACAGTCTGGTGATAGATAGACAGACGCAGCTTAGTCATAGTAGGGTCCCGTTGGCATTGCATGCATCTGATACTCGTATTTTAAAGGCTATTTTTTGTATAATATATTATATAATTTGGTGTGGAGATAGCTTAGACCCTGGATTAACACACGGGGGTCGTGTATTGTTGTATCCCGTATAAATAAAGAAAAAGAAAGAGCTTACAAATTAGTGTGCCACAATTGGTGGCCTTATCGCTTAAAGCGATCTCTTCCAGGCAAGCTCCTCACATTCATGTGTAAAAAATAGTAGAGGTATTTTAAATTTAATAGATATGGAAAAACAATTGCTATCGTGTGATGTATTCAATGGTGTAGAATATTGAATGAAATTTACTAATAATTAGGTTTATTTTTGAATTTAATTTTAATAAACTTACTAGTTAATTTTTTTAAATTTTAAGTAATGATTATTATGGCCAATAAAGTTCTATGTTTCTGTGTTAGGTGTAGCAACTTTTGTACTTTTTTATCTCATTTTCACAACATTACTCGTACATTTATTTTGAGCCCATCATGTCTGCTCGTTATTCCTACAATTTGTATAACCAGCCCTTTTTACGTATTTTTCATGGCCTATACAAACGACCCGTGTCTGGCAATTGTGCCTTTGTCAGAATAATCTAGGATTTACAAAATCTAGCTTAGCAAAATAAACTGGGTAGAGAAATAATATATACAGAAGAAATTTATACCCTTTGTTTAAGACAGTGACCATATTTGATGTGTGGAATTAGCTCACAAAAATAGTATGGATTATGGACAGAGTTAGTGGTTATCTTTTAAAGACTCAAGATTTTTTTATAAAAAGTTAGTCATGTATAGTCACAATTTGCGATTATGAGAATATCGTAGCTGGACCGATTATGATGATTGAAGTTTTAATTCTGAAGATAAACATTAAAAAGTTATCTTTCTCTTGTTCCCACTTTTGAGTTTATAACAATATAACCTTATTGCACACCAAAACTAAATTATATTACAAGAAAGACAAAACCTATTTTAGATTAAGGCAACGATAAAGAAAAACTTTTGATTTATATATTTTTTTTATATAAATTATAAACGGTAAAAAATATCGTAAAAATTGCTTAAAGATCGTCTAAAGTAACTACCAAGAAAATTCAAACTTGTTTTGGTACCATCAGATCAGACTAATCAATATTTAAATAATATGGCTCAAAAATTGTACAAATCAGACTTATGAATTAATAAAGAAAGATAAAAATGGTTTAAAAAATCTAAAATCTAATTTTTAACCATTTTTTTTTATTAATAAGTCTGATTGGTATCAAAATAAATATAAATATGTTTCGAGTGGTTTTTCTATAAGGGCTTGAAACATTTTTTTTAATATTTTTTTTTTCGCTTATGATTTGTCATTGCCTTAGATAAACGCTCAATTATAACTTATTCTAGTTATCAGGCAACAGTGAATTTATATTTATTTTTATGATTTGTAGTTGTAGCTCTCATTACAGTATTTACGAAACTAACTCGTTCCCTCGAGTAACTAAGTCGTCACATAACAGAGCGAGTTGGAAATTAATTTCCCTCTCTTGTTTCACGATTTTGAACCTTTTTTCTGTTGTAATAAGAGTGAGAATTTAATGTTCAGGTTATAACAGTAAACCCAACGTGTGAGTACCATTTGAGGTAACTACGCGTAAACAAAACGACTCTTCACATTAAGGACCTTGTTATAAGAGACGCAGATTTTCTGAGTGTTTTATAAACTTTGTTTATGTTGCTTGTTCTTCGTACAAGCTAAGTGGACAAGCTTTGGTGTCCAGAGTTTTCAAGCCAGCCGAAGGTCTTTAACTTGGCTTAACGATTGCTTATACTAAAAATAACAGCCGTCACCTACAATTTAATGTGTCATCCGACCCACGGTAGCGTTCAGATGAAAATGCCACTTGAAACGACGAACAATGTCTTGTGCATGGTTACCCATTCAAACACCGTCCGCATCGACCGATGTTTAGCTTCGATGATCGCGTCAGATCACGTTAGCTACCTAAGCTATGAGCTGTTTCTATTATCATATACATTATTTTTAACGTCATCTGTGAATTTTTAGGCTTCTTCTTCTTGTATGAGCTAACTAGCCAAGCTCTGGTGTCGAGAGTTTTTCAAGCCGCCCGAAGGTCTCTGACTTGGCTTAATGACTGTTTGTACTAAAACTAACATTTACAGTTTTTAGACTAAACATTTGTAATTAATGTTATTTTATCCTACCAGAGCACTACCTATTATATATTATAAGTATAAACTCTATGAATATGTCAGCAATGACCAGTACTTTGTTCTGGTAACATCCGACATGAAACGTCTCTCTTATACAATATGTGGATGTAATAAGGCCATAAAAAGTCAGGGGCTTACGATAAATATCACAAGTAGTAGAAGTGTATTTGGTACTTATCAGCTAAACTGGATTCATGTTTATAGCAAATCAAAAAATACCGTTTCAACGCAAAAAATTGCAAGACTAATACAAAAAAATATTACGTTTCCTTTTAAAATACATGTGAATTTTGTACGATAACCATTATAATAGGTTATCGTACAAAATTCACAATAAAATTGTGGTAGGTTACAGAGACCAATGCGGGATGATGACAATAGTTTTTTATCGTGTTGTCTCATAAATTGTATTTAAATTGTATTACATACAATTTATGAGACCACGTTAATTGTCTTCATACCATTTAAAAATATATGTTCATCTAATATATTTAGTGTCATTTGAAGATAAAGCTATATTTGAATTCTTTGCAATCGTTGAAATCCATTTCATGTCTTTTTTACTTACATCCTTGAGGACCGATCTCCTCTAATCTTTAGTCGTTGATCTGTCCTCTACTTACCAAACTGGAACAACAATGCTATTAAATACTCCCCAAATCATTTGTGGATCGGGTTAAACAGAAACTTCCTTAGTCGATAGATTCACAATGTATCCGAAGTAACATGGATTCTGTTGAATATATGGGGTATATAATATGAAATAAATAACAAGAAAAAATAAACAAATATTTTGCTCGGCAATGGTGGTGATTCAGCGGCACACACGACTAAACTAAATTTGAAGAAACGTGCAGGCAATTTTAGAGGTGACACAAGTGAGTGCGTTCTAAAGCGTTCTATATTTTCAACATTTGATGTGATTTTAGTTGTTTTGACTATGGTGCAGAGCGTGCCGTCTCTTTCTGGCCACCTAAGATGAAAAGAGACGGGGCTTCTTTAAATTTAGTTTAGTCGTGTGTGCTGCTGAATCGACACCAATAAATATTACAAACTTGTCTTTTCACTAATTTTCGTCTAATAAACTATATTCCACTATTTATCTCTTCCCTCCTAACCCCAAGTCCTAGATCCATCCCCTGCCCGTCACACGGGAGCACTAATGCAACTAAATGCTCGCTCCATCAAGTGTTGACCGGGTCAATGTTTAACTTCCGTGATCGATAGATTCACAGTGTATCCGACCTTATGTAGACACTGGAATATTACGCGAAATAAATTGGTAGAGTAGTAACTTTTGATTTATTTGACGTGGATTGTTTCGGAAATTGATTGAGTTGAGATCTATGAGAAAATATTTTATTTTTTGCGTGGCATAGAATGTCTTGTCGTGGCGTGGCGTGTTTGTCGTGGCGTGATTTGTCGTGGCGTGATTTGTCGTGACGTGGCATGGCGTGACGTGGCGTGGCGTAGCGTGGCATGTCGTGGCGTAGCGTGGCGTGGCGTGGCGTGGCATGTCGTGGCGTAGCGTGGCGTGGCGTGGCGTGGCATGTCGTGGCGTAGCGTGGCGTGGCGTGGCATGTCGTGGCGTAGCAAGGCGTGGCGTGGCGTAGCATGTCGTGGCTTAGCGTAGCGTGGCGTGGCGTGGCATGTTGTGGCGTAGCAAGGCGTGGCGTGGCGTGACGTGGCGTGGCGTGGCGTAGCGTGGCGCGGCTGTAGAAGCGCACCGTGCTTGGCGACAGATTTTTAAATCTTAATTAATTGTAAATGTTATGTATAATATCATTCTGGTCATAACGCCTATTCGTTTTCCATAAAACGAGTATTACATTTTTAGTAATTTTCTATGTTTATCCACTACCCAATATTTTCAGTTATATAGGAATACCCACCATAGAAATCACGGTTATCATTGCATAATATAAATGGAAAGAAATCACAAAATTGAGTAAAAAAAAGGCGTCTTTGAATGATGAATATAGAGGGAAATGCTTTCACGCGAGGGATGTCAACCATTCAATAATATATGAATACCATATTTTATATAGACCCAATGGGAAAGGCCATCTTATATGCTACTAATATTATATATGCAAAAAGTAAGTGAGTGTGAATATGAGTGTGTATGTGTGTTACTTGTTTACGCTCACACGGCTGAATCAATTCCGATATAATTTGCAAATGAAAAAGCGAGTGTGGCTCGGTGGTAATAACGCCTGTTTTTCAATTAGACGGCCCCTGGTTCGATCCCGGCTCTACTCTAATGACTTGTTTTTCAGGCTAAGCTTGGATTTGAACTCGCTTTACGGAAACCGACATGTTTGAGGGCCACAATATCCGAAAAAATGTATCATCCACCAAGTCGCACTTGGCCACCGTGGTGGATGGCCTATATCCTCTCCCTGTGAGAGAAGGCTCCGAGTTGAAGCAGTGGGTACGTATACTGGGCTGCTTTATGCTATGCTATATGCTATGTAAGCCATTACAGCCATACATTTTAAATTTATTATCAAGATTGCCTCCACTAAAAATTTTTAATGTTTTAATTTTTTTGATTTGACACATCTTTTAAATAATATTACAAGATTTCCTCATTTCATTAGTTTACTAATCCTCATTTTAAAGTACCAAAATGAGGATAAATGAAGAATTCTCATTAATATTTTAGTCGTTTTAAGGCAAATGTACCTGTTACAATACCATTATTTTGGTCGACTTAAGGCTCTACAAATGTAACTGTTACAATACCTACATTGGCTGTTAAAATCTCAGTCATTTATAACATTTACAAGGGGCTCCTCTGAAATATTTGACTTGATTCCCGCCGGACCATTCATCAAAATCCCAAGACAAATCTGCAGGAGTAATATCATTTTAAACGGCAAAATGGCTGGAAAACAATCCTTGAGTTTTAACGGCAAACGAAAGGGGAAACTTTGCAAATACATTATTATGAAATATGACGCGAACTTGATCCGCTGGGTAAGAGACCAAATATTTGCATGTTTGTTGCCTTTCGATAGCTTTACAGGGATCCGGGCGCGTTCAGAGGGAAAATTACTACGTTTTCACTTTGATTTATTTACTTTTTATTATATAGCTTATATACATCATCGTCATCATTTTCAGCCCTCTATCGCCCACTGCTGAGCATAGGCCTCCCTTCGTGTACGCCATTCGTCTCGGTCTTGTGCTGCTTTCATCCATGTCCTGCCAACGATGTTTCGTATGTCGTCGACCAATCGTGCGACTTATATACTACAATACATACGTCATTATTAATTTTTATCCTACTACTTATGTTACTAAATTTTAATTATATTTATTAACCGATACAATTTTATATACGCACGAAATTCTAAGAAATAATTAGCGGTTTTCAAAGTGAACCGGTTTTTGCTGGGTAAGCGCGCTCCCTTTTAAATCAAAATATTGCTTACTATCAGGTGGACTATGATCAAGCGCAAACCCATTTGATGTAAAAAAATTCTATGTACAAACTCAAAGAAGAAATAAGTAATGGATTGTTACTTTTTCATGCTCATACAGTGTTCAATCAATTACGATGAAATTTAGTTTAGATATATTTAAGACACAGGCTTTTTAGGTTTTTTTTTCCAGATTAACGTGGACGACACCGCAGGGTGAAGCTAGTAATAAATAAATTAATAAGAGGTAATCAGCGTAAAACCGTCACAGGCATGTGAAAAAGCAATTAAATTGTTGGCCCGAAGCCAAAATTTGTTTTCCTACAAACGAAAACCGTGATTGAAGTCCAAATTATGACGTCCATTCTAATAAGAACAACATTCTTTACAAAGAGATCCGCAAACAAAATAATCCTCATTTTTGTTTTCATAAAATTACTTTATTCTGTTTCTCGTTAAAATTAATTTGTAATAATGGCGGCGTAAGAAAGGGAGGCAGTACAATTTGGTCTAATTATTTATTAAGTTGTCGGAATACTCGCAAGTGGGTCAAATTAGGCGTCTTGTTGTGTCAGGTAAACAAACCATTTTAATGTCGATCGGTTTTGGCACGGGTGACAGAAAAAAAAAAAAATTTGGTACGTCAGGAAAACATGGTCTATGGCTGGGTCAAATTAGCACAGCTGAAATATAATTAATTATTGGCCCAATTATAGTTGGGGCCACGCCTAAAGGGTTACGTATGGTTTTCTTAAAAAATGGCAAATAAAACTTATTTATTGAAAGAACCCCTTTAATTTTTTTTTTTTTTTAAATTAATACACAATAAATTTTTACTGAATGTTTAGATGGTGTGAATGTCATTATAAAGAACGAGTATTTTTTTAAAGATACGTTTGTTCTGTGGGACTCCCACTTAAATCTGTATTTAATTTAATTATTTTTAATTTATTTAATTATGTATTTTTACATTAATATACTGTGACAATTTACCATCTTTTACCTGTTGCCCTTATTGATTCTAGTATATAGCAAAAAATACGAATAGTTTTTTTTTGTATTTGTTGTTATAGTGACCTGGTATATATTTATGATTTGTAAAGCTTTGTAGCTGTCACGGTTTCTGAGATACAGCCTGGTAACAGACAGATAGACAGCGGAGGCTTAGTAATAGAATCCCGTTTTTTACCTTTTAGGTACGGAACCCTAAAAACCATGATGCTGCGCCAATTTATACTTTTATATCTGAGGTAAAAAAATATATCAATATGTATATGTCTCATGCGACATTTAGTTTAAGATAAAATTATTATTTTAGTAAATATATGTAATGCATAAATGTTAACTTTAACGTATAGTAATTAAAGGTTTCTGAGTGAAAAACATAGATTGTAACTTCGATGTAGGATTGGCATCATAGGCTTTTACAGAGAAGTAGTAAGTAGAACCCGGTTGAAACGTACCCTAAATTCTGATCTAGGTATCTCCTGTTCAGAATATTTAAGCTATTGAATTTTTATCGCGCTTTTACGTGTATAAAATAAAAGAATGGCATTTCTTCGAGATACGATGCTGGGTTCTGATTGGCAGACAATTTGCAGAATTCCCTCGAATTCTAGAGTTTTCCTGAAATATTTTTAGCATTCTCCCAATAATACCTAAACAAATGTTGGTATTTTCTAGACTATCTTGGGAAAATTGGATCAACATTTCAAAATCTTTTTAACCCTCGATGCGAAACAACCGATTGTTATAAGTTTACGTGTCTATATTTGTTTTTGTCTGTGAATTCGTAGCTCTTTTGATAATAGTAGTTTATACAACTGTCATATAATGAAGGGTATTAAAACACGAGTGCGAGGCACTAAGTATGAAACGAGCGCAGCGAGATTCATACTTTCATACGACCTACACGCGGGCAGAGCCTCGGGCAACAGAAAGTAATAGTAATAGTTTTATTTCTAACAGCTAGTTAGAAATAAAACTATAAAATTAAATTAAGTAAAAGGTATAAATATATATAATTAAGTTTTTTGAACTAGTTTTTTTTTTCATATTAATAAGTCTAATTCGTACCAAAAAAAGTATAAATTGTCTTTACTCTAGACGGTCTTTAAGCTTTTTACCATTGTTTACCGTTTATGATTATGCCTTAAGGTAGCAAAATATTAATTGGACGCGTTACTAATAACGTATTAACTACTCAGACGTTCGAACTATATTTTTAACAGCAAATATTTAAATTGTAAATACTTCATTTGTTTTTGAAAGGTGACTTCATTTCGGTAAAACTTTAGCCGTTTAGTTACAAAGTTTCTTCTCTGGTAAATAAAGGTACCTACAATGTACAATGAAGCTCAAGTCCCTAATTTCTCAAGGGCAAAGTAACAAACAGGTTGAGCTTTCAACTACAGTTAACAAGTGTCGGGAGCTTCTAGTTGTAAGCTTTGAACGTTCTTCCTTGTGATTTACAGGACTTTGAAACTTCTTCCTTTTAAGTTACGGAATTTTCAGTTACACTTCAGTCTAATACTTTCATAATAACAATAATTGTACTCGTAGTATCCTAATATCTAAAACACTAGTTGGATAGAAATTTTTCTTCTTCTTCGTATAAGCTAAGTGGCCAAGATCTGATGTCGAGAGTTTTCAAGCCGCTCAATAGCCTCTGAATTGACTTAATGTATGCTTGTACTAAGACTAACAGCCGGTACCTACAATTTAACGTGTCATCCAGCGCATGAAAATACCACTTGAAAAACGACAATCTTGTGCATGGTCACCCATCCAAACACCATCCGCATCGACCGTTGCTTAGCTTTGACGATCGCTTCAGATCACCTTATCTAGCCGAGCTACAAGCAGTCTTAGTAGGTCATAATAATTGATAGTAATTAGTATCCTACTATCCATACATATATCCTACTATCGAACCAGGGGCCGTCAGATTGAAAGCAAACGTTTTTCCACCGAGCCACACTCGCTTGCTATATGGCTAACGCTTGTTGACGACCTCGTTGGCGTAAAGGTTACCATGCCAGACTGCTAATCCGAAGGTTCCGGGTTCGATTCCCGGCCCTGTCAACATCTTTGTGCTTCTAAATTTGTTGGCTTTGGGTCTGGGTGTTATAACATGTATCTGTATAAAACAATATGTATGTATGTATATGTAGTATATCAGTTGTGTTAGCTATCAAAATACGAACTAGAAATGGTTCAGTATGGGGTTAACCAGCCGGGTGTGAAATGTGACCTAAAAAAAAAATTACCAGATGGTAAATTGTGTTTTGGTCTATTGTTGAGCACACTTACTCGTACCTAGAAGGAACCGAGTCCAAGTCTGGATCTTAACTAATTCAGCCGTACAAATCGCGGCTGACCTAACAACGCACCGGGTAAATGCAAATTTTATTTCAGCTACGTAAATTCTGATTGCTTTCAGCTTAATGAAACTCATTTACAAAGCCACTGGCAGCATATACAAACACAGTGCTAATGAAAAAACTTTGTAATTACCTAACCGCTGAACGGTCTTAATTTCGGCCGGATTGGATGCGATCCTACTTTGAATTATCAGATCCAATCAGACTTTGCATTTGAAAACAGGAATACTCTCTTTAACTTGAAATTAGTTACTAATTGTCTTTTTAAATGGACCGAGTTTTTTGAAGAAATGTCTGCAAAAAAGGGTTTGTTTGGAAAGAGTTTAGCAATACAATTTCGTGTTTTGCTTTTATTTTTTTATAATTGGGAGAAGAGTTTTGCCAAGAGCAAGGTTTGAGGCTAAAGACTAAAAAACTTCACCGGTGACTTCCGTTCCGTGTCGTTCTTGGTGCAGAGGTTGGCCATAGCTATTCAGCGCGGTAATGCAGCAATCGTGATGCACCAGCTTTGCACTTTTTAACATTTTGATACATAATATATTGATACTACAACACTTAGGAGAGCATATTATATTTTTAACCGACATCAAAAAAGGAGAGGGTTATATATTCGACTGTATGTATTTTTTTATTGTATGTTCATCGATTTCTCAGCCATTTGTGGACCGATTCTCAAAATTATTTTTTTTTTCACATTTTTACTCTTCTTCGTTTGACCTATGTGGCCAAGCACTAGTGTCTAGAGATTTCAAGCCGTCCGAAGACCTTTGACTTGGCTTAACGCCTGCTTGTACTAAGACTAACGTGCCGGGACCTACTTAACGTGTCATCCGACCCATGGTAGCACTCAGATGAAAAATATCTCTTTATAAAAACAGTCTCATGTATGGTCACCAAACCAAAGACTTTTCTCCTCGACCGTTGCTTAGCTTAGGACCAGATCACCTTAGTTAGCCGAACTATAAGTGCTACTATGAATTTCTCTCGAAATATTTTATTTGTCCTACTATTGTTATAAATGCAAAAGAATGTGCGAATGTTTTTAAAGTTATCACGCCCGAGCAGATGAGTTGATTTGCTTTAAATTTGATATAGAGATACGAGTACGTCTGACTCTAAATAAAAACATAGTCCCTTTAAAGCATAACGTCAGGATGCCTCATGACAAAAAAAAAGAATAATGCTAAAGACAAATGATGTACTTACAGTCGAGTGTGCGAACGAATACAAACATCCCTCACCCGGTCTTTCCGCAAGTCACAACTTAATTAGTAATGTTGACTCGCAGATTCGATTAGCTTAGATTAGAGAGTGATTATTGAATCACTCTTTTTGATTTCGTTTGGTAAAAAAGCTATTTAAGCTTATGTAACTTTTTTGTTTTCTTTATATCCAGCTTTTGATATCTAGCCGCGCCCCCCGTTTATCCGCGTGAATAATAATAATAATAATATAACTTTATTGCACACCAAAAAATAAAGAAAAAAATACAAGGTATAAAACTTAAAAACTAGAGCACAATGGCGGCCTTATCGCCTATGGCGATCTCTGCCAGGCAACCGTGAATGAAACGGACCATGGCAAGAGTGAGAGGCGGTGGTGCAAAACAGACAAACATCGTTACAAAACAAAAAGAAAGAAAATACAGCAAATAAATAATTTAAAATACCTAACATAAAAGAAGAAAATAAAAAAAAAAAAAAAAATAACAACACAAATCACAACAGCTACAACTTAAGAAAATATCTATATACTATACACATACATAAAGTGAATAATTAAACAGAAATAGAAGACATAAAGTAATTATAAACCATATTTTTGAAGATAGGAAGTGATTTGGCCTGCCTTATGTGTAGCGGCAAGGCATTCCACAAACTGACAGCTCGCACAGTAAAAGAAGAATGAAAATATAGATTGGAGTGGTCAAGAGTGTTAGGGAATTGCAAAAGAAGAGAACGAGAAGAACGTAAGGAAGTAGAATGAGATGGAGTGACAAAAGTAAAAGAATCTTTCAAGTATGGTGGGGTAGCGAGACTGAAAAGAATTTTGTAAATAAGATGAAGAATGTGAGAATTGCGGCGAAGACGGATGGGTAACCATTTGAGCTTAGTTCGAAACTCAGAGATGTGGTCAAATTTGCGCAAACCAAAGATGAACCGAATACAGAAATTTTGAAGGCGCTCAAGCTTTGCGAGCTGCTCCTCGGTTAAATCTGGATAGCAAGCGTCCGCATAGTCAAGGATAGGTAAAAGGAGAGATTGAACTAACGCAGTTTTGGTAGCAATGGGGAGAAAATTACGCAATCTACGGAGTGAGGCAGAAGATGCAAAAATTTTCCTACTGACCTCAGCGATTTGTGGACCCCAAGAAAATTGACGATCCATAATAATACCAAGATTCTTCACCGTTTCGCTAAAAGTTAAAGGAAAGCCATCAAAAACTACTTGCGGAAGGTGAGACCAATCAACTTTGGATATCATTCTTGAGCTACCTATGAGAATCGTCTGGGTTTTACTAGGATTGATTTGAAGGCCATATGCATAGCTCCAGTTGCGTATACGCTGCAAATCAGAGTTGATGGTATCAATCGCAGTAGGTAACAGATTTAAAGGAGCTTGGGCATAAATTTGCAAGTCGTCTGCATAGAGATGGTAGGAAGAAGTAAGGACCTTGGAAATTGAATTTATAAAAGGAGAAAGCACGCCGCCCTGAGGCACACCAGCAGAGATATTGCACCAAGATGAAATGGTATCATCAACACGAACACGCTGCCGGCGACCAAACAGGTAACTACGAAACCACTCAATTGCCGTTGGAGATATGTTAAGAGAACGGAGAAGCCCCAACAGGATATCAAAATCCACATTGTTGAAAGCGTTACTAAAATCTAATAACGTGAGAACAGTGAAATGACCATAATCATAATGTGAATCAGGAATTAAAGAAGTTGATTCGGAATAAAAAGTAGTATATGTGTTAATCAAAGGTTTCATTATATAGATTAATCAAAGTTGTCTCCAAACCAAATTTCAGTTAAATCGAATCAGCCGTTTGAGTGTGAAGAAGTAACAAACATACACATTTATATACATTTATAATGTTAGTTTATAACTTTAGCATTTAATATTAGTAGGAATCCCAGACATTTAAAATATTACTTCTTTTTTTTTAAGATAATAACTTTTGTTTTGAATTTCTGTTATGTTTAATCTTAAATTCATCCATTGAGTTGATAAGCAATTTTAGTTAAATGCAATATTTAGTTTTAAAAAAATATATAAATGTTTGACCACTGCGTCTTCAGTATTACTCGCGTTAATCCAGAATACAATGTAGCCTATTCATTAATCCAAGGTCAAAGCTATCTACATACCAAATTTCATCAAAATCAGGTCAGCCGCTTGAGCGTGAAGAAGTAACAAACATACACACCAACACACGATTTTCAATTTATAATATTAGTAGGATTTTTTATTTATGTAGGTAAAAGAATCTGTCGTAAAAAAGTACTCGTATTATTTTACAACCGATAAGTATTTGAAAGACAATCCAAACCGAAAGCAATAAAAGATATATTTATCCATTTTCATAAGGGTATTTCCATTCCGTATGGGTGAACCCATTTTCTTATGCAATAAACACATATTTTATAGACACTTTGGGGGTTTAGTTTTCACCATCGCTTATCCCCTGCGTATTTGTGCGCGATTTATCGGGGCCTTTATCCGTGGATTACCAAAAACGGATAAAGTAATATTATTTTATGCTTGTACAAAATATATTATTAGGCACCCTTCATGCGGACACCAACTTAGGTTTAGTATATTTTTTGTAAGTAAGATTTTTTTTGTGACATTTTATTTAGAATTGACTGTAAAGTAAGATTTTATTTTAATATAAGTGTAGTTTTTAATTTACATTTATATATTTTTTGTCTTCTTCCTCTCACGTGATTTTTTTTAATAGCTAATACTTTTTTAAGTGTACTAATTCAAAATTGTTTGCTCTGTCTACGTTCAAAATTACATTTTGAACATATTCCTGTCAAAGTTTGATGTAGTAGCGATGATAGCTCTGTCGTATGGTTGAGTTACCTCCCAAAGGCCGTTGGTTCAATCCCCTCCAATGAACTTTTGGCGAAGAAATACATAAGGAAAACAGCTTTAGATATTTTTTTTAGGTTGGCAGTAGTTATTTTGTAAGATCCTTACCATATAGTTGCCTACATTTTGACCCAATATTTTCATATACTTACCCGCGGACATTTATTATTATTATTCACTATTTGTAATTTAGTTTCTTGTTTTTTATTTATCATTTTTTTTAATATTACTGCAATTGTTATCTCTAAGTACTGTATTTTCACAAAATAAATGTAAATATTCTGTATTTTTTTTTCATATTATATTATACTGTAGTAGTAATAATCTCAGTGCCCTCCCACCCTTTCGTATATTGACATGTATAGGTTTCTTTCCTTTGCATTATTGCCCCAATTTCCGCTTTCCTACCCCCTTGAGGCTTTCACGCTATTTGTTGCGATACCATCGTGCTTAGCAACTGGCATTACTATTTATTGAGTTTTTTATTTTATTTGAAACTAGCAGCCCTTCCCGGCTTTGTACGAGCTACAAAATAATCCTAGTTGTAAAGAAAAACGTAATATAGCCTTTTTTACTACGGGATATTGTTTTTTTTTTTGACGTGACAACGTCTTAAATTAGGTTGCGGCTGGGAGTCACTTATGAAAAAGTGTAACGCCCGGTAACGTTATGATGAGTCACCGAACGAGAGAGAGGCCCGCCGAATGCCTTGCGTCTCTCTCCCACTCAACTATGATCGGTCTGCCGCGCGCGCAGCACGCGGCAGACGTTGTCACGTAAAATCTTCGCCCGTAAAACCGACTTTACAGGCAACCATTTCTTTCAACCATTCTAGCACGTATTATGGTTGCTAACACAACTGATATACTACATATACATACATACATTCATATTATAAATAAATACATATTTAAGACCCAGACCCACAGCCAACAAATTTTGTTAAGCACAAAGATGTTGACCGGGCCGGGAATCGAACCAGGAACCTTCTGATTAGCAGACCGGCATGGTAACCTTTACGCCAACGAGGTCGTCAAATTTGTAGCTTCCCAACGGTGACAGAATTTTTAAATCGGTCTAGCAGTTTTAGAGCCTATTCATGACAAACAATCAAACTTTTCTTCTTTACAATATTGGTATGGATTGGGCTACATATGACGTTTAGTAGCCCAAGGCTATGTTTCGTAAAGGGATATTGACGACAAATATACATATTTGTTTATGAAGAGGATTGCATCTTAAACGTTTGATACAAAGTTCAACCTCGTTTTGACGACCTCGTTTGCGTAAAGGTTACCACGCCGGACTGCCAATCAGAAGGTTCCGGGTTCGATTCTTGGCTCGGCCAACATCTTTGTGCTTAATAAAATTTATTGGCTGTGGGTCTGGGTGTTAAATAGTATAATAATATATCTATAAAAAATATGTATGAATGTCCATGTAGAATATCAGTTTTGTTAGCAACCATTATACGAACTAGAAATGGTTCAGTCTCCATAAGTTAACCAGCCGTGCGTGAAATGTGTCCTAATATTAAAAAAATTACATCGTGATACAATAACATTTAAAATAACTGCTTTAGGGTGTTGCAAGTTTGATCTGTTTTTATTTAGTAATATTTATATTTGGGTCATTAAAATTATGAGATTTGTTAAAATATAATAATAAATAATATAATATTTAGTAACCACAAAAAAAAATATATCAGCTTTACTACTAGTTAGCAAAAAACAAGAACTCAATTTTACCGGTTCTCACGACATAGCCATATCTAGAGTGAGACCCATTGGCAAATCAATTAACTTCATTTAAATAGTTTCTTGTTAAGGAAGTAAATAATCATTTTAATTATATAATCAGTGTATATCACTAACCATCTTAATACATATAAATCTCGTGTCACAATGTTTGTCCTCAATGGACTCCTAAACCACTTAACCGATTAAATAAAATTCGCACACCATGTGCAGTTCGATCCATCTTGAGAGATAGAATAGTTTAAATCTCAAATTATAGTCGCAATTTTAATTTATTGCTAATTATTGTTCTGCATTATTTGACAGACACAATTATCTGTAAACTCCAAATGATTCTAACAGATGTCGATACCTTTTGACTGGGTTGAGTAAGTAATCAATAGATGGCGCTGCTATGGTAAATCTACGAACGTGTCATTTATGCTACACTATCTATTTTTCATACCCCTAAGTGAGGCAAAACAACGTTTGCCGGGTCAGCTAGTAGTTTTATAAAACAACAAAAATGCGTTTAAATTATGTACTAAACGAAAACAATGAATTTCAAATTACCTCCACCGTACCTATACCAAATTTATAACCACGGAAACAATACCCCTACTATAAAGTTATCACAGAATTGAGGCGTAAAATTCGATGCGCACCCCGTCAGGCAGTTTATTAGAACTCTTTACTTACTTCTTCATAACGTTGGGTTACAAACGACCCATATTTTATGTGTTCGGTCGTGAATCCCGGCGTTGGTGTTGCCAGGCCATACGTTAATAATAGAGAGATTCCTCTTGTCACTATCTTATCAGGAACACCAGTGGCTTTAAACACTTTAAGCGTTGGTTGCTCCTCAGCATTATACTGAGTTGAGGTTGTGTTGTGACAGATTAAAGTTATTTGTGTATTTTAAATATTATATCTTGTCTTGTGTTAATTTGTCATAATAAATAATTTTCTTTCTTTCTTTCTTTCTTTATCATCCAAATTCAATGTCGCTAGTGCACTTGGTGAAAACTGAACCGTTTTTTGGTAGTGTACAACTTTGGAGTTTGACAGAGACAAAATATGTAGTTGATTTTTTTTATTTTTTACTCTTAATGGCCTTGCGTTAGATCGCAATTCACCTGATGGTGAACGATATTGCGATCTAAGGTGGAGCGCGCTTGCCCAGAAGACACCGGTTCACTCTTGCCTTGAAAACCGCTAAATTATAGTTATCAGGGAACAGGGAATTAGGCAAAAAATTGCACACCTTGGCGGTACGCACAATAAAGGTTGACGCAAACCACTTAGCTTTTTTAATTGGAGTTAAAAAATCTAAAATAAAAAATGGGGATAATAACCACTTCCTTCGGGGTCGGGCTGTGATATATTGACCTTCGGCGACTACAGAGACACAGACCACACACGTAAGCGAAGTTTCTCAATATTCGACACTGTTTATGACAAGACTTTAAATAATTATAAAATTCATGATTTTCTATATGATAAAACTATATGACGATAAACTACTACTATTTATATTATAATTAAATAAGCTGGCTCACTCTTCATAATAATGTTTTTGAGATACCCGAGTAATAAATAACATTTAAGACCATATGTATACCACAATGATGCATTAAATTTGACTTTGACTTAGTAAAAAGTCAAATAATGTCTTGTGATCTTTTTTGTATTAATATTTTATTTAAAAACAACGTTGAAATAGTTTACGAAACTAATTTATCTGTTTTTTTTTATCATTTTGTTGAAAGTTTACCAAATTTTGG
The DNA here is from genome assembly GCA_035578125.1 of Mellilla xanthometata. Taxonomy (NCBI): domain Eukaryota; kingdom Metazoa; phylum Arthropoda; class Insecta; order Lepidoptera; family Geometridae; genus Mellilla; species Mellilla xanthometata. Next base: position 2,180,720 of record JAPUBQ010000039.1, on the reverse strand, counting down.
CAGTTGACATGACTAAATAATATCTGCAAAGCTTATCATAAAATATTATGTATGTACTTTTCTGTGAATATTATTAACAAAATCTTCAGTTTGTGGTAATAAGACGTAGTTTCCTTATGGGGCCAAATAAAAGAGACATAAGAAGCACCATTATATTATGGGTATTCAATAAAAAGTCGCGGAAAGGCAACACATGCAGCGAACCCATAAAGTGAGCCTTCCAATATTTACGACGCAACTGCGTAATTGATTTCCCCTGCTTTTATTCCTGTTTTCATACCTGCGTTGGCATTTCCGCGTGTTTTGAGGAAGCGAATAGAGTTAAGGTAAACCAAGTCTAATCTATCTTAGAATAAAATAGAAAGAATATAATATAACTTTATTGTTCAACCACATTTTTTTTTATTAAAACTAAAAACTTAATAGTAGAGTACATTGGCAGTCTTATCACCTATGCTGATTTCTGCCAGGCAACCGGGTATCTATCTGCACAGTAAATGTCATTAACATCGGTCCAGCCGTTGGAGTAATATAGATTTTGGAATTATTTGCGTATCCCACGGAAATTATAATTGTTTTTTGGGATTAAAGTAGTCTGTGTTAATACAAGGTCTAACCTATTTTCTCACCAATTTTAAACAAAATCGTTTTAGCCGTTTGAGAGTGAAGAAGTAACAAATATACACACATATACACTTACAAATTTTCGCATATTCATGTAATATGTATAATCATAAGTAGGGTTAGAAAAATGAGTTAATTATTTAAGATTTTTTTTAGTGTCTATATAGTGGTGATAAGATAAGTGTAAAAATGTAAACATTTTTGTATAAAACCTACGAAAAAATAATAGACTTCAAGCATTTTTTGAAACGATCCGCCCGATAGAATAAATAAATTAATCCATAGTACAAGAACTTCAAACATTTCCAAACCAGTAATTTCAAATAACTTTGAAACTCAAGTTGCTCAGTTGAAGTCGTAACATAAGACAGGTATTTTCATTTACCTTCTCAAAACTAAATTTACAAAGCTTTTGAGCAAAGGTATTTGGTACAAAATCAAATTAATTTCTTTTTTAGTGGGTTTTATATAAAGACTTAAACAGAACGATAAAGTCATGGTTTCCAATATTAATATTATAACTCTTTGCACCCATAATTAATTATATTGATATAAGACATAACAAATACTGTAAAAGTTATAATTGACTAGCTGACCCGGCAAACGTTGTTTTGCCTTAAAAATAGAAATGCAGTAGCCGATTCTCAGACCTACTGAATACGCATATAAAATTTGGTAAAAATCGGTCAAGCCGTTTCGGAGGAGTACGGTAACTAACACTGTGACACGGAAATTTTATATATAAGATAACAGAGCCCCCAAGCGTTTTCGCCACATTTTCAATACGTTTTTACCCGGAAGTATGAAGTCAAATTGCTTTGATTAAGAGATAACTCAGTGAATTGTAGATAATATTTAGTAACATTTTCCATTTCGCTTGCTACTCTTTAAGATAAAGGAACGGAGCGGAAAAGACGAATTAAGAAGTTTTCCCTCATCAGTGGACGGTATATTCAACATACATGCAACATTACCACTTTGGCTGGCAATTCTGATAAACAATGCAACTGTCAACTAATTGATGTGATGCATCTATAGCCGCACGTAAAACCGATTTCTGGGGTGGGAATACATTTGTAAATATTTGTATTTCAAGAAAATAAATGTTTATTCAATAAATAGTCATCGTTATCTAGAAAAAAAACCTTATATTTAATATTGTTATTATGACCATAGACTTTTGTTTTATTAGTGGCATTATTCAAAATTTATTCTAGCAAGTTTGCTGTTGTGCTTCACAAGAACAAAGTTCTTGGACAGGTGTATTATAATTCCTGGAAATACATGCGTTGTTTATAGCTGAAGTTACGAGTATGCAGAGTTGAGGCCGTATTCGAGATTACGCCGAATACACACATTTGACGTGACCTCAACCCTTATGAATATATATACAAGTAGATAGGTGTAGGTATGTACTAACCCTTAGTATACATATTCACTCTTATATAATATTTTACAGACGTAAGTTTTTTTATGCTTAAACAAACATAAAAACTTTACTATATTTATGTACGTCTTCGCGACACCCAAAAGAAACGTTTTAATGATAACAATAATAATCTTCTTATATATAAAATTTCCATGTCACAACGTTAGTTAGCATACTCCTCCGAAACGGCAAGACCGATTTTTACCAAATTTTATATGCGTATTTAGTAGTTCTGACAATCGGCTACTATCTATTTTTAAGGCGAATCAACGTTTGCCGGGTTAGCTAGTAATAATTATATTTTTTATTGATCATCTTAAGCTTAAAAGCATTAACATTTGACACTGTGTAGTATAATTTACATTTTATTGTGGAATGTAAGTATTTGGTGTGCAATGGGCCACACTCTAAGGTGACCTGTGTCGTGCGGTCCATTAAAATAAAAAGAAAAAAAGAATTAGGCAGCTACTACAAAATAAAATTGAAAATAGCTTAAATAATAAGAACAAGTATACAGTATTTAACATTTTGACTAACATTGTATAATTTAAATTTTCTATATATTATTTTAATCAACTATTTAATAACAGTCTACTTTTATCCCAGTTCAACATGGGTATGAGCGCAGGGGCGAGCTGGTATGAAATATTTCTCATCTTATGAGTTTAGACTTGACTGGACCCTTATCAAGCGGATAGTTGTGCTCAACTGATTCTGTAGATATACTCGCGTCTACTGCGTGATTTATTCACGAGTTTCGGGAACCTAACGCTATCAGCTTGATCAACTTGAGTTTACTTAGTCTGATTGTTTTTTTGTCTTTCTCTGCTGGTTGTTAGCGAAAATAACTAAATGAACGATAAAAATTAAGGCTAATATTTCTCAAGATAGTAGAATTGGCGAGCATAGTTTTTTCACGGCATAAATAAAGATCACGGCTTAGAAAAAAAAATCGGTTGTGACATTTAGATTTGAGTAGTCAACCACTGAAAAACGTTATACGTTAACTAAAGTAAGATAATGTTCTGCTTAGGTTTTTTTTATTTATAAGACTGATACAGTCTTATTAATAAAAAAAACCTAAAGTACACTTTACAAAAACGTGTAAGTACACTTTACAAGCAAAGTGAAACTATCTTAATTGAGATAAGAACTATTTATGTAACAGAGAGACTTAATGTCGCCGTCCCCGGAGAATAAAATGATAACTGCCATTATCTTCATTTTAGTGTTATTCCATTTTTGATATCTGTGGGTGCTGATACATCTGCTGAATTTTTTTCGTGATTTTAATACTGTTATTTACGGAAATATAAAATATTACAATGTTATTCGATTATTAGACCCATGCCTAAAGTTACAAGAATATAATTGTATTGTAATATTATCAAAATATTTTTAAACTTATAAGTATGACAAACAGTCATGAAGTTATATTCTCGAAAAAAATATTCGATTACATAATGATAATAGCAGTTATCATTTTATTCTCGTACAAAACCATCCGTGCACTTCGTATAATGTTCTGTTAGTAAAACTATTCGTGGTGCAAAACATATTGTCCTGCTCTGCTTTCACTTAGAAGTGACGGTTATAGTTTGAAATGGCAGCTACAAAATTGGCAGGGATTCCCGCGAAGTGTTATTGTTTATTTACCATACCTTTATTCATCACTTATTCAAATATATGCAATCAAGGACAATAAAACAGAGCTGTCCTCAAAAATAAATCAAAATAAAATATTCTATAATGACAATCAGTCGTCCTCCCCATATTATAGTACTATTAATATACGATGTTGATGAAAAAAATAAACAACACCATCTAATGAAACCATTGGTTCAGATGTAACATCCGATAATACTTCCGAAAATATATTTTCGAAACAAACGGTCACTGATAATATGAGCAAGATACTTAATCATCAGGATCTAAGTTAGGAGAAGAAAACAATGAATATATAGAATGAAGTCTAGTAGGAATAAAAGACCAACCCGAAAGGGGTTCATGTAGTGCCAGAATTTTTAGACAAAACAAGCATAAAACAAGCATAAAAGCGTGAAAAGATAACTCATGAGCAGTCAGTACAAGGAATGCCTCGTTCAACTGTTCAGTTATCTTTCACCTATTATTTGCTCTTGCATCATGATAAGAAACAATATTATTAAAAAGGTTGCACAGTGGTTTCACACCCTCTCATCAAAAGTGCACTTCTGTAATATACGGGGGTTGCACTCAAATCTCGCTTCTGTCCAACACCATCTTGAGACCATACAGACCTCACCTATTGTTTCTTGCGGAGACCCAAATCAGATGTCCGTCCGTCGTGTCGTACCTTTCCTACCCAGGGTACACCCTGGAGCACAACTTCAAACCACTCCGGGCGTGTGCTTATACGCCCGTGACGACATCTGTTTTCGGCGTCTCCGTAAATTTGAAGATCCCAGCTTCACGGTGCTGTGGGTACTGGTGGCCACAGGCGAGGAGAAAATTCTCTATGCCTGTGTCTACCGGTCGCACAGCGAAGATTTGGAGACAACTAGGCTCATTGACTACCTCAGGGAGAGGGTGGATAAAGCTCAACAGGAGTGCCCGTCGGCTCAGCTTGTGTTATAAGGGACTTTAATGGCCATCACCAGGAATGGCTGTATCCATACCTAGACACCAACCATGCTGGACAAGAGACTAGGAAACTTTCTCTTACGATAGATCTCACCCAGCTGGTTCAAGGAGCCACACGGGTACCCGACGTTGACTCTCATACACCTTATTTCTAAGACCTGCTGACAACTGATCCAGACCGATAATCAGTGGCGATTTCATCGCCACTGGGTCTTTCCGACCACTGTTTGGTGAAGTCTGTATTTGTCTTCTCCCTGCCAGATCCTAGCCCAAAAGGCTCTAGGTGGCTGTGGCGATACAAGTCAGCAGACTTGCATGAGATGCGATCTTTCTTTGCATCCTTCTCTTGGCGGCCTATATGCTTCTCTTCTAGCGACCCTAGTGCCTGCGCTGGTGCCGTGACTGATGTGTTGCGTAAGGGCATGGAATGTTTTATTCCTTTTTCTGACGCACCCCATCATCATGTAAGGCTCGCCCATGGTTTTGGCCTGAATGTGGTGAGGCACATAAACATCTAGCGTACCAAGCCTGGGCTGAAACTCGGCAGCGTAAGGCGTCTGATATTCGTGATAAAAAGAGAGCTTTTAATTAGGCTGCCAAGTTCTGCAAGAAGGTTATACAGAAGGCCCGTTTTGACCATATTGGCCGAATAGGGACCAAACTGGTTTCGTACCCGGCTGGTAGTAAAGCGTTCTGGTCCCTAGCCAAAGCCGTTGAAGCTAACTTCTGCCGTCCCTCGCTACCGACCCTGCTAACTACAGGCCCATATCTGTAACGTCCGTACTCTGTAAGAGTATGGAACGTGTTCTGAATCGCAGGCTCCTGGCATACCTAGAAGCGAATGACCTCCTCAGTGATCGACAATATGGCTTTTGCCGGAACCGATCCACTGGAGACCTTCTAGTATATGCCACTCACATCTGGAGAAAAGAAAATCTAAAGCCATCGAGAAATTCGGAGAATCTCTAGCTTTTGACAGCTCCTCCTACGGTTTGCCCTCTGGTTTCCGTGTGTGGATTCCCGACTTTTTGAGAGAATGATCTATACGGATGGTGATTGATGGCTGCTCGTCTGATCTAATGGCAATTAATGCCTGTGTAAATTTGTATGCAGATCACAGCAGAAGTACACCAAATATTTCAGATTTTCTTCCATTTACAATGAATTTCCACAAAGTAACATATGAGTCAATAGGTTATATCAAGCCCTACCCCAAGCCATGTGCTCGAATTGCAAGTGTTATGCACTGAGCCTCTTCTTATAAGCAAGGCTTTGCATGATGATCTCATTAGGCTTTGTAAAGTAGGGTATATAACAAATTAAGTTATCAAGACGCTTACCAAGTGATTTGTGATTTCCAGTCTGATTTTTATTCACTATTATAGAAAATAGCTGATTAGTGTTAACTTGTAATACTCAATAAAAATGACTGCTTATTTTGTTTTGTAAAAACTGTGTCCTTTTTAATATTTTATGTCAAAGCATAACCAAATTCTGAGGCATGATAGTCGAAATTTAATATAATAGTAGGATTTGTGAATACTTACCACACAAAGTTTTATTGAAATAGCTTTTATACAATATAGAGTTAAACAATGATAAGGAGAATAAGACGATATTAATACATTATCATCTTCAATTGTACCCTAATAAACCACCGAATAAAATGACAAGACAGTGATACAATATCAAACTTTGACTAAAAAGTACCGAGAATAAAATGATAAGTGACATTATACAACTCAAATGATGATTAATTTTGACTAACTTCTTATTTTTTAAATATCTTTATTATGTTATATTATATATGTGTTCTATTGAAGTATTATGTATGTATAAAAAATTAGCTTTACATAAAGGTAAGAACCATCTGCCTCCGACAAGTACTTTTTGAGATATACACAAAAACATGTTTTTTGGCTCTCCTGAAAAGTTGCGTTTTTGCAGTTATCATTTTATTCTCCGGGGACGGCGATGTGTTTATTATTTGACTAGCAGCCAGTCCTGGCTTCGCACGGGCTATAAAATAATGCAAGTAGTAAAGATAAACAATATAAAGCCTATGTTACTCGGAGATAATGTAGCTTCCCAACGGTGAAAGATTTTCTTAAATCGGTCCAGTACTTTCGGAGCCTATTCGCGTCAAACAAACAATAATAAGTGGTAATATAAACCAAGACACGGTTACAAGACATGTAAAGACAATATGTAACCGTGTCTTTTGTAGTCATGTTCTTATATAATATCTCTGTTACAAAAAAAAAATATACAAACCCTTGTTTTTTTGTCGGCTCGGTCGGAATTTTGTCAGAATATTATTAGGTTTCAGACCTTCCGTTAGGTTTCAGCTGATCCTTTAAGTCTGAATGTATTGTTTGCGGAATAAAGTATAAATGGCAATTTGTTTTGGGACAAAAGCTTGCGAGACAAATTGGAGGAGCAATAGCCGTTTTTTGTTGGCGGGAAGTTTGGTCGTGTTTTCAAGCTTTTGTGTTTTGGCCTAATGAATGGATTGGATTGGTAATGTTTTGTGGATGAATTGAAAAACAAGGAAAATATTTTATTGGGACTAAATAGCAAAAGCAGCTCACTATACGTGTATTATTGTGCTACTACTTATGTATTCTATGTTATGGGCCATAATTGCCTGCAATAAAAGTATAAATAAAATAAATTCGCAACCCGCACTTGGCCAGCGAGGATTTATCTTCTCGTCAGAGAACGCCCTATACGTTCCCACTGCTGGGACTCCGTATGGGACTGGGACATATAGAATACATACCATTATATACCATACAGAAGAGGCAGCGTCGTGTTTCCATGGCTGGTGCCGCGCAGCTGCCAGGAAAACGCCGGTACACGACACCTTTCGGCCAGAACTCATCCTTGAGGCAAATCTATCGAGACAATGCGTCGGTACCAGCACCACAAAAGACCACAAAATAACGTCTTCGGATATTGTGGTCCTCATTCATGTAGGTTTCCTCACAATGTTTTTCTTCACCGAAAAGCAAGTACAAATTCACACTTTACATGAAAAGCGTGTCACTGGTGTAGTGATTAAAAGGAAGACGTTTTTTCTACAGCCATTTCTTTTATTTTTTTACCGGGGCAAACAAACTTTTAATATAAATATTACTAAATCTCAATAATTTACACATAATATAAATCAGTACAGGGCCTGTACAAGTTTTTTGACTTATACAAAACTACGAGTATATTAAAGTTTTCGTTTCTTTCCAAGCATAATCATAATAATGATTTAAAGTTTTTTTTAATAACATAGTTTTTTTGCGCATCTTGCAACTTACAACTGAAATAACTTTGAACGTTAATGTGAGAGACAAGATACGCTTCGCTCGGTCGACCAATTCATTTGTTTCACTTTGTTAACTGCAGTGTCCTTTAGATGTCTTCACAAGCTTCTAGCTTTGTAAGTAAGAACTTAGGTAACGTCTAAATATTATACAAGAATTGCAGTGACTAGAATCTTTATTGACTGATCAAAAATGATTTAGTAATTTTTATTTAAGAACTTCTTATTAATAGCTTGAGCTTGAGAAAGAGTTGGAAAAAAACGGGGGAGGCCTATGCCCAAGCGGCAACTTTTGTATAAAAATGTGTAAATAAAAATATGTATACGATATACGATTTTAATTTATAGATAATTTAAGACTCTGTGTAAAGTATGCTAAGTACTATTGTGAACTGAAGAATAAATAAATAAACTAAATTAAAAATAAATGGATTTTTGAAAATTACTACACTTTTGACTAGCAAGACGCGTAACCTCGACACTCTGGCCTGAGGTAAATCATGCCTAGTTTGGAATAACTAGCTTTCAAGGCTAATCTTAAAACTATTCAGACTGGGAGCATCCCTGATGGAGACCGGGAGTTTATTATAAACTGTCGGGCCCAAGACGTGTGTGAGTTTATCCGACTTCGCGAGTGATCGTTTTACACCAACCAGTTTGCGAGTGTCACGTTTAGTGTCTTTAGGTAGCTGTCATAAATGACGTAGGATTTGAGATTCTGTCTCACATATATCGCTTGGATTATGACTACTGCTGGCAAGGTGAGAATCCCAAGACTCCAGAAGTTCTCTCTATCGGATGCTCTAACGGCGCATTTCTGCAGGCGGAATCTACTGGCAATATCAATCGACGACCTCGTTGGCGCAACGGTTACCATGCCAGACTGCTAACCAGAAGGTTCCGGGTTCGATTCCCGGCCCAGCCGACTACACTAAGCCGTGCTTAACTAAATTTGTTGGTTGTGGGTCTGGGTGTTAAATATGTATCTATATAAAAAATATATATGTATGTATATGTAGTATATCAGTTGTGTTAGCTACCATAACACGAACTAAAAATGGGTCCAGTATGGGGTTAGCCAGCCGTGTGTGAAATGAGTCATAATATTAAAGTAAAATAAAAATATCAGTCCACGGTTATAAATAGTCTATGTTCTACTTAGACAAGAGAACGAAGTTAACAACTTTGTTGCACTTTTATCACTTTGCCTCAAGAGTACTTGTCTTGTTTAAGATTACTTAATCAGTTCTAGTTTCACGAGAAATTTAAAGTTTTAAAAAGTTTTTCTTTTCAGGTGTAACGTATTAATTTGTTACTTTGAGTACGTAGTAGTTATTTATTTACTAGAAGTGCTCAGCAATGTGACCTACGTTGATCCGGGATAAAAAAGTAGGATGTGTAGTAAAAGTGTTAATCCAGTGAATGTTTTATCTCCATAGCAAATTTTATGAAATTCGGTGCAGCCGTATGAATGAACAAATATTTTTCATCTTTGTAGTTGCCAAGTTCTGGTGTCGAAAGTTTTCAAGACATCCGAAGGCTCTGAATTGAATTAAAAACTGCTTGTATTATGACTAACATCCGGGACTTACAATTTAAGGTTACACACGGTAAAGCCCAGATGCAAATGCGTCTTTTTTTTAAAGAGAGAATCTTGTGTTTGGTCACCCATCCAAAAACTGTGCGCATACTGTTGCTTAATCTCGATGATCCAACAAGTAACAAAAAAAACACACATAACACAATAAAAATAAACAAAAAAATACACATATGTACACAGATTCGTATTTATAATCTTATACATAAAATTTCCATGTCACAATGTTAGTTACCGTACTCCTTCGAAACGGCTTGACCAATTTTACAAAATGTTATATGCGTATTTAGTAGTTCTGAGAATCGACTACTATACTATCTACATATTTTTCATACGCCTAAGTGAGGCAAAACAACGTTTACCGGGTCAGCTAGTATTAGTTTAAAATTTATGTACAATATTGATACAGAACTGAATTTTCTATAAACAACAAAAAAAGAAAAACGTCGAAATTTAAACAAACAAATACAACTAACTTCACCCTAATAATTAAGGTTGCCAAGGACCGTAGAAAATCGGGAACATTCTCGAATAAATCCAATACAATTGCCGCGAAAAAATGTACCGTACCCCCTTACGTAACTCCGGTAAGGCGGAACTTTGTAACTATTTATGGGTTCTAAACCTTGCCGATAACGGGGGGTGTAAAGAAGGCTTATCTGTTTCTTTGCAAGGACTGCCTTTTATAGGTGCGAGATTATAAGTGGCAGACGCTGCTATAAATTATAGGTGGAGATAATGTGGCTGTAATGATTAAGGTATTTTTAACATCCGATTTACATGTCGGAGACCTTTTTTTACGATATTCCTTTCATACCGGTTCTCGCTTGCACGCTTCTCGCACTTGCATTCTTCATACTTTTTCTTTGAGTAAGGTGTTTAGTTACTGTAATATAATTGATAATGTCATCATTTATGTAGTTTAATTGAGTTTGTCTAATATATGGAACTTAATGTCAATTTAATCTAAAATTATGGCAAAGTTATTTTTTAAATAATGCTTGTGCTGGCTATATTTGCGTTTATTTGTGCGGGCGCAGCCGTCATTACGAGCGTACGTTAGCTATGTTTCTGAAAATGGCACACTGATTGTTCTGGAACATGCCCTGCTAGTACTGATAAAATAAACGTAAGTGATAGCTTGCTATAATAACATAACGTTTCTTTTTCAGTTTCAATAAACTCGTCAATATAATTCAAATATACAGTTGTTAAGTTTTTCTTTTCAAAACATATTCGATCATTGGTTTATTCATTCCACAGTACGGTCTAAATCATATTATCCTACTAGTAATAAGAATACAAAAGTAAAATGTTTTTTTACAGCGTAATAGCACGCTTAATGCAAGTAGTACTGCAGGTTACATCTAGTCCCACTAAAATTAAAAGACGAATATTTGCTTGTGTGTATGTTTCTTACTCCATCACGTTGTAACTGTACCGATTTCAAACAAATCTGGTATGGAGACTAAACCCAGTTTATACTATAAAACATAACATACACATTATAAAACACTTAAGCCGTGAATACATTGCAAAGTCCCTGAATTTTCAAACCAAGTAAGCTGACACTTAAAAGGACCTTTATTTATCCGACCGCAACCTCCCTGTCTCACGGCCGTATATCTTCTTCGAGATAATTGCATAGAGGCGCCATATGTTGTAAGGACCGGATTTGCGGCAAACGTGGGTACTACAGCAGTACTTTGGGGAAACCGCGATGGGGAAGGAGTACCTATTAGTTACACGCAGACAATTCTAATGACTCTATGGTTTTGTTCGGCATTTCGAATCTATTACGTGGCCGGAATTACGCGTAAGTTTGGCTTGAGTGTTAAGGTGTAGACGTTTAGAAGTTAAGAGCTTTGTGGGGATATGTGTAAACTTTGTCTTTGCTCTTTTGTAAACCGATAGAAATACTCGTGCTTTACTTGTCAGAAAGTGGAGTTATAATATTGTTTTTTAAACTAGTAAGTTCTTATAGTAGACTTTGCGACCAAATTTCTTAGAACACCATTTGTAATCACCAACAGTTAATGAACAAAAAAAAAATATCAGAAAATCTTTCAAATATGCATTAAATCTTTGAGCTATAGTATTTAATTTAATCTTTAAAATGGACCAAACCATCCTTCTAATCAAAACGCGTTGACGTCTAGTAAAAAGTTCCGTCGCGTTCGTTGCAAAATTACGATCTCTGCAAGACTAACGTACAAACATCATTACATACTTATAAATAAACGAAACGAATAAAATTGGCCATTTATTGCACAAACTTCTCCCGCTAGTCCAAAATAACAACTAAATAAAAAATAGTAGACATTTTTTTAAATTAAAAATACGACTTTGCTTTCAAAGAAGTGACTTTAATTTTGCTGACTATTCTCAGAAATCCTGTCGAGGAAAACCGTCCCTTCTCTCAGCTAACGACATTTGATACCGAACGATCGGCAAAATTCAAATGCCTCCTCCAAGTGGACGAATTCTCAAATATCAGCTGGAGAAATTAACATTTCCGCCACAAAATGAGGCGTCCTCGCTCCTGACATCTCGGGTTTCACAAAACGCCTAGTCAGATTATTAAGGCAATTATCGTTGAATAAAGAGAATTCCAGAATATTCCACGGAGGAATACACAGATTACGATCGCAGCTTCATGCTCAGCTAATCCTAATTAGTTAGGTTCAAAGGAGCAACGGAGTAGATGAAAACTTGTGTAATTTGGACCTTATCTCTTTGGTGACAGTAAAAATAAATAGCCCCATTTAAGCTGTGATCGCATGGTCGGCAGCAGCTGCCTTACGTCCCGCAGGTTATAGGTTCGATCCCCACTGAAGAGCTTACTTCACATAGAAAAATCTGTCGCCAAGCATCTAATGATGTGTTCCAGCAGCCAACTTAAGAGCTACTTACTTCAAGATTTCCAGACTAGGCATGCTCCACTCTAGACTAGAGACTAGACATGCTCTTCTTTTATTTATTTATTTATTTATTATTGCAGAACATGGGTAATATAATAAATAATAATAATACATTTTTCTTTATTCAAAAACAATGTACAATGTACACACTTCATAAATTATAAGAAAGATAACAATTTGAGTGCGCCATATTCTAAACCTTTCGGCAAGCAATTAAAAGAAAAACATAATAAAAAGAATAATGGATTTCTATATAGAAATGCAATGAATACCACCCGGTTGCTCAAAAAATTAAAAAATCATAAATATCAAACACAAAATGAAAAAATATTGTGTTCAATATAAATGTCTTATTTCTTATTTCATTACAAGATTAATTACCGTTTATTTTTTTCATGAATGTAATATTATTTTTGTATTTGGTGTATAATAAAGTTGTTTTGTATTGTATGATTGGAATTTACATAAAAAGTCTTTTATACTTTGAAAAAATCTACTAATTTCAGCAACGTAAAAGAATGAATGATGTGAAAAGCTCAGATTTCTCGTATCATGACAATCTCTTCGCGTTAACCTCAATGCGAGTTTTTCTTAAGAATCTGAAGAGCCATAGAGCGGTGTCGAGAGCTAACCGAGCCCCGTCAAGCACGTTTCCATCGCAACCGCATCACGTACTACTATCCTAGTGGGATATACCTACCTATACATAGATACTTGCCTCCTTTTGTAAGTACAGTAGTAGCTCGGCTAGCTAAGGTGATCTGACGTGATCACCGAAGCTAAGCAACGGTCGATGCGGACTGTTTTTGGATGGGTGAGCACAAGACTGTCGTTTCTCAAGTGGCATTTTCATCTGGGCACTACCGTTGGTCGGATGATACGTTAAATTGTAAACGCGCGGGAACGCTGTTAGTCTGATGGGCACCTTTGCACCGGGAACTATTAGGGGCGGGTTATTTAAGCGGGAATTAAGTAATTTATAATTAATTTAATTTTGACATTTCATTTGTATATTTTGACATTCACCGAACGAGAGAGAGGCCCGTCGAATGCCTTGCGTCTCTCTCCCACTCAACTATGATCGGTCTGCCGCGCGCGCAGCACGCGGCAGACGTTGTCACGTAAAATCTTCGCCCGTAAAACCGACTTTACAGGCAACCATTTTTTTTTTGAGTAAAACTAAGAAGCTAAAAGTAAGAAGGTCAAAGATATCTCATCTGAGGTGAGATGACGTCACGTTTGCACGTTCCATAATCCCCAACGGAACTAAGGTCTGAGCGAATCGAAAATAATTACTGTTCCCGGCGTTTTCACGTCATCCGTTTTGACCAGTCCACTGGAATTGATTGGTATTATTTTTACAATCAGAGGTAAAACGAGATCATTCGGTATTTGTTTTGAGATATTTTTGCGAGATTCAGTTTTGGTAAAATTTAACACGTTTTTGCATTGGCTCTTGTTTTGTTCTTCTTCATAATAATATGAGCTTAGTGGCCAAGCTTTGGTGTCGGGAGTTTTCAGCCGCCTTCTGTCTTCGCTTAACGACTGCTAACATAGTATACTATGACTAACAGTCGGAAAATACAATTTAACGTGTCATCGTACCACGGTAGCGCCCAGATGAAAATGCCACTTTAAAAATGAAGTTAGTTTTATGCATGGTCACCCATCCAACGTCTGTTCACATCGACCGTTGCTTAACCTCGGTGATCGCGTCAGATCAGCTCAGTTAGCCGCGCTACAGGCTCGTATTAAATTTTTTTAACTTTATTTTCTATTTTCAGAATGTTGATTTTACTTCTTCTTCTTATAAGGAAGGATACCGTACCTAATGTCTTTGGAGTTCATCACGAAGATGCTAGTCGTGCCGGGAATCGAACCTGGAACCCCTTGGTTGGCAGTCCGGCATGGTAACCATTACACCAACTCACAACAAAAGTCTTCGGTTTTGGTATTTAACAATATTTATGACACTAAAGAAAGCATGTAATAAGATTTATTTTCTTATCCTTTACTTTCCCTCCCTTTACTGGTCCTCTGCTACTACAAAAATAAATCTAATATTTCAATAGAAAAGAAAAGGCCGATTGTCAAGTATGTTTCCCATTACAAATACACAAGGGATGGAATGAAAATAGGAATTTAATTTTACACTTGGCCGACCAGTGAATGACATGGGATGGGCGGGACACCACATGCAGTAGGAGAACTTAACACAAATTCTTAAATAGTGATTTTCAATATTTTTTTTAACTTCTTTCTTGGATTTGGTTGCCTGGAAGAGATCGCTTGTAGCGATAAGATCGTCAGTTAAGGCACTAGCTTTTAAGTGATATTCAATTATTTTTTTGTACTTTCTTGGATTTGGTTGCCTGGAAAAGATCGCTTTTAGCGATAAGATCGCCAGTCAAGGCACTAGCTTTTAAGTTATTTAATTGTTGTAGAAATTCTAAGAATACTTGATTATCGATTAACAATAATTGAAAAATTATGTTTTTTATTAATTGTGTATTTTTATAAACCTTTTTAGTGTCGGAAAACCACTGGCCTAAAGTCTCCACGAACTCAACTCATCATTTGCGCTGGTCCACCACGCTGGCCAAGTGCGGGTTGACGGATGACATACGTCTTCACATATTTTAGTTTTCAATCAGTTGGTTTCTTCACGATGCTTCACCGTAAAGCGAGTGCAAATCTACACATAACTTGAAAAATCAGTCATTGGTATTGGGCTGGGATTGAACCAGGGCCCATCATATTGGAAAGCAGATGTTTTGCCATTCGAGACACACTTTTTTTTCAAAGGTTAAGCAAGGGAGATAAATTGCTTAATTAGCAAGCGCGCTTCACCTTAGCTACTATCGCTTATCATCAGGAGAATTAACTTATTGACTCAGGCGTTACTCGTACTTTGCGGAAATCCATTGTAAATAGAAGACAAAATTAAATATTTAGTGTACTTCCGCTGTGATCCGAAATCCAAATTAAGACAAATAAAGGAAAAATCAACTAAGATCAATTAATCAAGCTTAATTAACTAAGATTAATTAAGATTAACGTTACCTATCTATCACAATTCGGAAATTCTTAACTCTACACGTGTTTCGCCTAACCACAAGGCATCATCAGGAGATGCTGACTCTTCGAACGACAAGTCGAGACTCTCGACTTGTTGTCGTGGATTTCGGATCACAGCGGAAGTACACTAAATATTTAATTTTGTCTTCTATCAGGAGAATTATGGTCAAGCGCAGGCTGAATGATAATCAAAACACGAGTAGTATAAAGTGATAGTAGTCCATACTGGATATATGGTATGTGATAAGGGTAGTGCGTTGTGAACATCTCACTCGGGCGGTCTCCGCTGATTTCCTTTGATATACTTCACAAATCACATTAGCTGGAAGTTTTTTTAGCGTCGCGACAAATGTAAGATCCTTTGTTAGAGGTATTTCAAAATGTTCTTTTGGAATTTTCAATGTTTGAATAAAGTAAGAATTTGATTTCTCTTTACTTCTGTACAATACAAACCAACTTTTCTCTACAAAACAAATACTCTTATTTGCACAAAAGTTTATTTGTTATCTATACCAAAATAATGAAGAGCAAAAGTTTTATTGTTTGTTTGCTTCACGCGTATAGCTTCCGAAACTACAACAAAGGTTTTTTTTTCAGAACTAAAAAAACTCTCATACACTTACCAGATCCATAAAAAATTCTTAATTCGATTTTTTAATGACGATTTTGCTTAGTAAAGAAACGATTTAACACCATAAACACCATTTCGAACTTTGGCGTCACTGGTTGAAATCGAATTCAAAATGTACAATTTCTATTCATTTATATTGACGTTAAAAAAATTATACCATCAATCAAGCTAACCCAATTCTCAACAATTTTTACATATCATCATTACTTTAAAAAAATCCTAAAATACAGCATTCAAATAACTACTTAAAATCGAATTCAAAATGTACAATTTCCACTCATTTTTTATTGACGTTAGTAAAGTATACCATCGATCAAGTTGAAACCGATCCAATTCACAGCGAATTTTACATATCATCATTACTTTAAAAAGCTCCTAAAATACAGCATTCAAATCTTTACCGAGTCCGATACACGGATCGCTCGATCATTGCCCAAATTAAATTTACTGCTAGCGGCCCTAGATCGGGCGTAACGATATAACCGCCATTTATTGCCAATAAATATTTTTTTACTAGCAGCTTTTACAGGCTCTTGTATCGTTTTTCACGGCGTCCGCTGACCTTACACGGCCATCGGTTACACCCCATGTAAGGGATAACGGCCGATTTTTGTTCTGATAGCAATATGACACGAATATTAAAACCGAATGAGTTGTGTTGTGAGGCATTTTATTTTGACGGCCTATGTTGTTTGGGACCGAGGCGGGTGGTGTGTATAGAGGAATAGGCCTCATCTATTCTTAACCCTGCAGCCTGGGTGAAAGAATAAGGCTGCGGAATTGCCCCTGCCTGTCGTAGGAGGCGACTAAAAGGGGCATCAGACTCGAAGGTCTTCGGAGATGGGGTTCCGACACCCGCTCCACCGAGTCCGGGCTGAACGACGACGGCGTCGCGAAACAATCCGGGAAGGGTCACAGCGCAGTGCAAGGAGGTGTCCGGAGTGTTTCCCGGAAGAACCCGGAGACCTCCGTTAAGCACAGAGGCAGGTCACCGGGAGGGTTTTAGTGGGTACAAACCCCACATAACATCGCTGTGCCCCATCGTAGCCAGTTATCTTGTCGAAGATTTCCCCCTCGTCAACAAAAAAAAAGGCCTCATCTATTCTGAGAGTAGGTGAGTGTTATTACCAGAAGCTGGCGAGAACTGACTGTGGATGCTAATGATGTTTTTCTTATGTCAATTTTTAATTTTATTTTATTGAACAAGGCTTGTCAATAGCGAATACAATCATTCACGTACTTATTTTCTAAATTTGATGTGGTTTGGACAGTTAATTGATTCACTTGTTAAGACAAACACAACATGCACAAATTAATATAAATCTTGGAAAATTAATTAATAATAGTTATATAAAAAAAAATTCAAATTATGGCAAACAAAAGATACATCAATTAAAAAGTATAACAATTCATATATACTAAAAAAAAAACTAAATTGATGACCTAAGCACACATTTAAGTTATTTTTGAGTTTAGATACAGAGTCCAAGAATATATCAAAATTACATGAATCACTGTGATATTTATTGACAAGGTTAAAAATTCTAGATACTGGTGAGTTGGCCCTAACACAGTTCTACGAAGGATAGGTGCAAAAGGAGTTAATACTGTAGTCTTGTGAGTACGTACCATAAGAGATTTTTACATAGTACTTCTAGACATTTGACCACAAGACGCGTAGTCACAAGAATAATCGACCCTATTTCCTTAGGTATAGCATTCCTAGTCTGCATTGGCTCTCAAGGAACTTGCCGAAACAAAACTTGCCGGCAGATTTTTTTAATTGTACTTTGTAAACTGTTATCGTAAGGCATATTATATATTTACACGAAACAAACGGTCACACTTACTTAAAAACGTTGGACATACGTCCAACGGGTTTCAACGCATTAAGAGCGTCATCATCGGGTACGAGCTGCACACGGACTGTCACCGACAAGATCCGCGCACAGACTGGCCCGGCGCATGTTGCGCGGGAGCGTCAGCGACCCGCGCGTCCCGCACCCCGCGACGCTCTGCGCGCGCCACAGCCCTCTGATCCCGCAGATAACCGCGCAACATGCGCCGGGCCAGTCTGTGCGCGGATCTCGTCGGTGACAGTCCGTGTGCAGCTCGTCCCCGATGATGACGCTCTTAATGCGTTGAAACCCGTTGGGCGTATATCCAACGTTTTTAAGTAAGTGTGTTTGTTTCGTGTAAATAGATTTTTTTAACTTGAGGGCGATACTTTTATATTTTACTGGCTGAGCCTCGAGGTGTTTCTTACTCGTGTAGTCTTAATTCATGATCTCAAATTTCTCCATACCAAATTTTATTGATATCGGTTCTGCTGTTTGTGTGTAAAGAAGTTTCTAGTAAATATACACAAACTTTCGAATTTTAAAATATTGATAGGATACATTTCTATGCATTATTAAAAGTCAAATTAAAATAAAGTATAAACAAATTTCAGCTTAAATATTATCCTGAGTGTGATTGATGTAATTTTCGTATGCATTTTTCACATAAAAAAAGTATAAAAAACATAAGCACGAAACTAAAAGGCAGTTAAAATCATAACGATTCAAACCGTCTGACCATAATAGATTTGGAAGACACAATATTTATGATCCCTATAAATATAACCCCTTCGATATGCTCCCAGGTTTTTGTTCCTGGCTAGCAGCCATAATGGTAGTCATTATGGCAACACTACGGCTTGCAAAGCTTGAGAACTGCTATTGGCTCGACAACATGTGAAGAGCTCAGCTTAAGCTTTTAAGCACAGTAAGCTCATGTTTAGCGCAGTTTGAAATAGGTGTATACTTATAGGCATTGTAATAAGTATGGAGTAAACAATACATGCTTAATTCGTTATTTTCAATAAAACCACATCCTTCCTAATATAATATTATAAAGGCGAAAGTTTGTATGTATGGATGTATGGATGTGTGGATGTATGGATGTATGGATGTTTGTTACTCTTTCACGTAAAAACTACTGAATGGATTTGAATGAAACTTTACCACAATATAGCTTATACATCAGAATAACACATAGGCTATAGCTTATACATCAGAATAACACATAGGCTAAAATTTTTGGGGTTTCTAATGTGAGGTCGTAAAAAAAAACACATTTTTTGCGCTTACATTGCAAACGCTGACTGAATCCTACAAGATAGATCAAAACAATTTACTACAGTATTGTACAACTTAAAAAGGTCTACAAAAAAGTCCGTGATGGTATATGTTTATCTCTTAGGAATAACCCACAATAACCATTTTTTATAACTATGTAGGTCTGAAACGAAAAAACTAAAATAATACACGTTACGCAAAGAACAGCTCAACTGAAGTGGGACTGGGCAGGGCACGTCTGCCGCATGCTGGATGACCGCTGGGCAAAGGCCACCACAACATGCGTGCCAAACACTACAAGATCTCGAGGAAACAGTGGCGTGCCGGTCTATTTAA
This sequence comes from Mellilla xanthometata, assembly GCA_035578125.1. NCBI lineage: Eukaryota > Metazoa > Arthropoda > Insecta > Lepidoptera > Geometridae > Mellilla > Mellilla xanthometata. The sequence goes on along the minus strand of JAPUBQ010000039.1, from coordinate 2,161,047 downwards.
ATTTGATAAGGACTGGACCAAAGCCGAAGACCGGGCTGACTGGAAGGAGAGAAGGGAGGCCTTTGCCTAGCAGTGGGACACAACAGGCTTATAATAATAATAGAACTAAAACGTCGTATCATTTCGAATCGCTCTATTAGTCAAATGTCTAGTGCCTGTAGCTTGGCTAACTAAAGTGATCTGACGCGATCATCGAGGTTAAGCAACGGTCGTTGCGGACAGTATTTAATGTCAACAATTTAATATTAACTTTATGTAATCATATGGGTACAACTAGCCTGAAATAAAGACTTTTTATTATTTATTATTATTTTATTTATTTGGATTTGGGTGGACATGCACATGATTAAAAAAGTTTAATTATCATCTAGACATTCAAACTGTAGGTCAGCAAATAATTTCAAAATCTATGTTACTCCTTCTTGCTTCAACGCTGGACCGATTTTGATGAGATTTATTATGAAGATACGTCTAACCTGGGATGTAAACATAAGCTAATTTTTATCCCAGTTTAACTTGTTTATGTCCCGGATTAACACGGGTAACATCGTGGGGCGCAGCTAGTATTATATATATATCATAATACATCCGACTTACATCATAATTTTGAAGGCCGTAGAAAAATACAGCGGCTATTTTCCCAAAAATCCTGCAGTCGCCCACACATGGCAGCTTACACGGAAATAAATGACGCCATTTATCAAGCAACGCGAGGAAACGAATGACACAAACATTAAAATCTGTGCCTGTGTTACATGTGCTAGAATCATACTAAAATTATTAGAACGGAAGTTTGTTAGTAATTAAGATTTGCATTGTAGAGTACCAATTGTCTTGTGCTCGTCTGACTATAAGTAGATTCAACCTTTTATTTCCTTTTTGATAGCACCAGTATAACGTAACTGCATCATGTAACGCAAATTTTAATGTGAACTTTTGTGAAACATAACGGAGTTACGCATGAGAAAATGAATCGATATCGAGTCCACCATAATCACTTGGTCACAACACTACAACTGTTTCAGATCTATGTACTAATACCATCAAAACATGCTCAAATTGAATATTCCCGCGTTCCTGATCACCGATCATCTGCGAAACTTCAATCGACTTTGACACATTAACCTGCCAATCCCTACAGCGTTTGTTTTCTAGCCAACCACGCGACACTGGCGCTAAATTGCGGCAATACCGCAGAGGCCACTAACAAAAATTGAAGATGAACACTATAACTGTCATACTAGATCTATCAAAAATTAAATAAACGGGTAGATCTATGAACCACACTCAAGTTGCAAAATCTGTCGCCAAGTATCTACAAATAGCACAGTCTGTATTCCTGCAGAGCCTCATTGAGTGTCAAATTTTCTAGTACAAAGAAAATGTTATTGATTATACTAATGTTATGTTTGTAGATATTTATTTTTGTGCGTAAAATGCGTGTATAGCGATGATGTTTACAATCATGAGATGAAACACAACCGTGTTAAACTGAGCAGTCTCAGACCACTTTTTTTTACTTAAAATAGGTCAGCGCTTGACCACAATTCGACCTGGTGGTGACAGTCAAGAGTCGAAAATAAAGAAAGATTTGTACATTTTTATTTTAGACTTGTTTAAAAAAAAAACGAGCTAGAACATTTCGTAACATGTGTTGTTAGCACCCGCATTTCACCTGGTGACAATGGACGAATGAGCCATTTGCTTTCCATTCCGTAGGCTTTTTTATTTGTCAGTATGATGGCTGCTTTATGTAGGTATGGTTATGGGTTTAACTGTATACCGAATAATAAAGGTTTAATTTGTTACATGGCGTGGTAAAAAACTCACATACATATGTAGATACATACAGGTTAGAACATTCTCTATACGAGTACAACACAAATACACTCAATTATTTTCATCAGATCAGCAATAAACCCAAGATGCTTATCAATATTTATTCAAGCACCACCGTCGTATCTGTTATACTTTCGGAGATTATCTGGGGTACTCCAGGGTCAGTTCTACTTTCAGGCACTTTTAAATTTTTCCCAAAGTCTAATGGTCTCTTCTTTACAGTTAAGCCTCGCTATGAAATGTGTTGCTTTTGGTATTTTTATTTTTTGACACATTCCAAACACGGCTGGTTAGCCTCATACTAAACAATTTAAAGTTTGTTTTACGGTTGCTAAGACAGCTAGACAACACATGATATACAAACATAATTATATACTATATATATATCGTATAAATACCCAGACCGACAGCTAACAAATTTAGTTCACCACATAGATGTTGGCCGTGCAGGCATGGTAACCAGCTGTAAAATTAAGGTTGTTGTTGTGCTATTTTGTGTATGGAAATGTAAATTATTTTGTAATTAAGATAAATTTGAGTGAGTATTTATTAATTTTAGATGTAATTTTTGTATGATTATGCCAATATCATGTAAGCCGTGTGTGAATGTGTCCTAATATTTATTTTTTATATTTTTATATTGCATGCCTAAAGGCGAAGAGTGACAAGGACATAATTATAACCTGTAATAATCTGATAACCAGAGGTAAAAAAATGATTTAAATTTGAACCATTACGCCAACGACGACGTCAAAACTGTGCAAAATTGATATTGGACTGATTCTAAATGAGATTCTATTCGTATTCCTTATTATTGAGGGTCGGTATGAAATCGGTATTATAGGGGCGACTTCCTCTTGGGTAAGTACTTCTACACCGTAGTGGACGCCCAGGTCTTTACACGGAAATAAAAGTACATAAATACGTGATTCTTTTGATATTTTTCGCCTTCTTCTTCTTCGTATGAGTTAAGTGGCCAAACTCGGTTTCGAGAGTTTTCATGCCGCCTGAAGGCCTTTGACTAGGCTAAACGAATGCTTGTATAGAGACTAACCACCGAAACATAAAATATATTAAGTCATCCGACCTACGAATGAAAATGCCACTTTAAAAACGACAGTTTGAGCCTGGTCACCCATCCAAAACAAAGTCCGCATCCACCGTTGCTTAGCTTCGATGATCGCGTCAGATCACTTACGCCAGCCGAGCTATAGGCGCTACAAACAATAATACGTTCTACGGAGGTTTCAATACTACATTTTTATTAGAAAGCCTTATTCTCCATATCCACATTTGTGGAAAGTCAAACAACAAACTTTAAATCAAGTCTAGTTAAACTTAAAGTGTGAATGCAGTTAACCAAACGACGAGATATGAGTCTAGAGATCCGCAAGTTATAATTGACTCCACATGGGGCTACCATCTTTTTATATTGTATAGCTTTATCAATGCTAGATATGTCTTGGCTTAATTGTTACTAAGCCGGATGAACTAAATTTGTCGACTGTCTGTAAAAATATACATGTATCGATATAAAGTATTTATGTACTCGTATAATTATATATGTAGTATATCAGTGGTGTTAGCCATCACAATTCAAACTAGAAATGGTTTAGTATGGAGTTAACCACATCACAATTCAAACTAGAAATGGTTTAGTATGGAGTTAACCAGTCGTGTGTGAAATGTGTAAAAAAAATACGCCTTACTATCAGGGTACGTAACCGTAAGTTTCAACGACACTCTAACTGAATGTAGAATATGCCTAGTCTAAATTGACTAACTCCCAGAGATTCTCGTAACAATTGTTAGTTACTGGGCCACAGGTGGCAGGTAGATAACGTGGCGAGCACTAGATTTTTTTTAAACCGACAGATCAATTTCACTTTCATTTGCGGGATTTACTACACGTCAAACACAGCTATTGTCGATTCAAAGTCTTATATTATACATATAAAATACTCTGTAATTCTACGTGCCTTACTAGGTGCCAATCTTAAATTTTTTGAAGTTTTATTTCTAATCCAGAAGTCTGATTAATATCACATTAAATATAAATAAGCTACAGATAATTTTTCAGCCGGTCCTATGCTATTTTGTAACTTACTCTGTTTTTGATTTTTAGCGATAAAAGTGCAGATTCAAGATCTTGCATTCATGCATTTAAGCTGTAAATAACGTTGATCCATCATGGTTGTAGATCGTGGTAGCTTCGACGAGCGTGTCGAGGGAGTCTAAGGAAGTCTGCGAATTTTACTTAGCAACCGTACAAGACTTTAGCTGGATCGGTTAACCAGGCTTGTTTTCTTTTCATTCCTTTAAGTTACAATATAAAGCAAAACATAAGAAGAGAAGATACACGTTCAATTGCGATTTATTTACCTTAGGATTCTAGATACCTACGGGACGCAAATGTGCCTAATCAATGTGGCAATTAACCCTTTTGGGATTGGCTATAGACCATTGAATTTTAGAAAAATAACTTTATTTATACGAGATTAAGATATAAAGTTCCCAAATACGTTTTACAGTCGATTAACAAACTTTTTAGAACATTATAGCCCAATTTCTATACCAAAAAATAATAATTTCTGAATTAAGAAAATTCTTTGAAAAACCTTTAAGCCAAGAAAATCAAATTTTGAAAAAAAAAAGACAGCCTGGTCATCCATCCAAACACCGTCCGCATCCACCGTTGCTTAGCTTCGATGATCGCGTGAGATCACTTTAGCTAGCCGAGCTACAATTTTTTATGTGCTAATAAACCCTTAAAAAACATTTTTCTAGACGTCATTCCGAATCGAATGAGCTATGGCACATATTTTTAGGAGCTTTATATCTATTTAACACGTTTTTGAACTTGTTGACTAGACTATAAGTCTGAATATAATTTTATTTATATTTATGACGTAAAATTATAAATGAATTTCAGTAGGCGGGAAACGATAAAACTTCATAATTTACTTTACGTTGATTTTAACTGCGGCGGTACCGAAATTAAGACTGCTTCTGTGGGCTCGTCTATTAAGGTCATAAAAAGGGCGGACTCCGAGGATTTTAACTGCCAGCTTGTTTATTTATACTCGCGGTACCTGTTTAATTTGCGATCGAAAAACGCTTTGGTGTCAGAGGGAATTACGGAGGGTGCGTTCTAAAGAGATACTGGAAAAAAAAGCAAACAGTAAAGCTTAGAGAATTATTTTTGTACACGCTAATTATTATATTCGGTATAATCTGTTCTATTCAAAAAAGTTGTTTTGCTCTCAATCGTTTTGATTCGTGTTCTATCCTGGTATTTAAATGCAAAATCTTGTGAGAATCGTTATATGGATTTGTGTTAATCTATCCTGCTCAAACGGATGAATCAAATTTAGATGCATTTGGTACAAATATAGAATAGAGCCTGAATAACAACATAGAATACTTTTATCTTAAATAAACTAATAGCAACTGTGCTATGTAGTTTCGAATCTAAACTTAAAAATAAAATACTTTACTGTTATATTTTACTAGAATCTTATATCATCTTAATTTTTAATAACACGTTTGCCTAGAAGGAACCATTGTACTCTAAGATTAATGACACCCAAATGGTACTTCTCAGTACACAACAAAATTAGGAATAGACTTCCAAAATTTCGCAGTCCAAAGCTTATCTTGTACGAAATCCATACCGTGGACTGATGGATCAGGCACATTCCACTTCTGGCGAGACAAGACCTTGGATACCTTTTGAGACGAGGCATAAATATAAAAAAAACTTTGCAGTCCCCACAACGAAGGTCGAATCAAAACGCATTATAATGTAATTTACCAGTGACCCAGTTGAGTATGGGTTCGTTCTCTAATTGATGTAGGTTTAAGCCGCTTGCATGCCAACTGGACCATAATCTCTGAGTTTGAATGTTCAGATAAAGGCGCTTAATTATAACACGATAGAAACATGGCCACTCTAGGGACAAAGACCGGCCATTATAGAGTGAGAACCAGTGAACCCTGGCTTTCGTCATATTATAAAAGCTCAACATTCATCTATATATGCCCCCTATACAGGTATAAGCAAACCCAGCCTATACAACCTGGGTCGCGGTGGCCTTGGTTGGGTAGTAAAGGTGAGTAAAATTGTATTTCAAATTCGTAATAGTATAAAACTTAGTTATCATATATTTCAACTTACAATCATATTATAAACCGCCTCGTCTATTGACGGACACTCTTATTAGCCCTTTTAATTCTTCTAATAATAAAAATGCGAAAGTTACTGTGTATGTTTGTTGTGTATGTTACTGTGTATGTTTGTTACTTTTTCACGCTCAACCAGATGAACTTATTTCTTAAAATTCTCTTATTACCTTGTTATGTAGCTTTACACTGGCTTCAATTTAAAAACATCTTACTGAAATGTACACAAGTTTGTCGTGACATTTAGACACAATTCACGAATGTAAACTTGAGCTAACTAAATTCCTGACAATTAATCAAAGTCACAAAACTAAAACAAACAACGCTAAATTAATTAAACAAAGCTATTGCTTAATCACGTCTAAAATGTTTCAATTTTACTTTTTCTTGAATACATTTATAGTCTTCCTTAGAATCTTTGTGCAGTGATTAGATCAGTATGTTTTATGCATAATGAACTCTATTTACACGATATATGGGTTAATTTTCAGTCAAATTCAAGTGAAACGTTTTAAAAGTAAGTAAGCAAGATTTTATAGAGTAGTACGCGTCCACGAGAACTTCAGTTAATCTCTTTTATCTCTGTACTTCGTATTTCTCATTGCAATTTCCACTATGTAATTGCCAAGTAGGATTTCATGATGCTTCTGAAACGCTACAAGTTTTAACTGCTAGCGCTGACTGGATTTCTAGTGTTAAACTTTAATAAGGGTTTAAGTGATTTTCAGTGTCGTGCGACTGAGGTAAAAAGGGAATTAAGTTTTATGTTTTTGAAAGAGATATTTGAGTAGTTAAAATCCCGAATAATTCGACGTACTCGTAGTCGTACTATCAACATGTTTGTTACATATTTAACTTTCTAAATATTGTTCTTGACTTAATCAAATTAATGTATTTATCTTTTTTAATTTAAACCCTTTTTTTAATTTAGTACAATGCGCCTTATTTAAGCTAAATAATGTAATATAATTATACATGAGAACGAAATATTGATTGAGAATAAATCATCAACATGTTTGTTTAACTTTGTCAATTTCGTTCTTGACTAAATCAAAATATTTTATTCACACCGGTGTGAAGTTGGCAGCCAAAAGTTAGCAGCCTATAACCCGACTAAATTAAGATGGTCAATTTTGTGAAGTTAGCAGCCACGGTTATTTATGATTAAATATGTGTTAAAAATACAAACCGCACACATATAAAACAATAAAACTCATGGCTAAAGCGTGCCATATAACATAATTTACAAAATAAGATCTGAAAACTGACAATGACTTTGCTTATGAAAATTCGCTAACTCGATGGCTGCTAGTGAATTTTGATATTTCATCCCCTGAATTTCGTAATAAAACTTATATCAATAGAAAGATATTTAACTAAGCTATCAAATAAAATACAGCCTATCCCGGCTAAACGATTCCATAAGCCTCCTATGGCCAGTCGAAAACTCACAATGATTTTGCTACAGAAAATTGGTAAAGTCGAAGGCTGCTAGTGAATTTCGATATTTCATCCCCTGAATTTCGAAATGAAACTTATATCAATAGCAAGATATTAAACTAAGATATCAAATTAAATACAGCCTATCCCGGCTTAACGATTCCATAAGCCTCCTATGGCCAGTCGAAAACTCACAATGATTTTGCTACAGAAAATTGGTAAAGTCGAAGGCTGCTAGTGAATTTCGATATTTCATCCCCTGAGTTTCGAAATGAAACTTATATCAATAGCAAGATATTAAACTAAGATATCAAATTAAATACAGCCTATCTCGGCTTAACGATTCCATAAGCCTCTTATGGCCAGTCGAAAACTCACAATGATTTTGCTTATGAAAATTGGTAAAGTCGAAGGCTGCTAGTGAATTTCGATACTTCATCCCCTGAATTTCGTAATAAAACTAATATCAATAGAAAGATATTGAACCAAGCTATCAAATAAAATACAGCCTATCCCGGCTAAACGATTCCATAAGCCTCCTATGGCCAGTCGAAAACTCACAATGATTTTGCTTACGAAAATTGGTAAAGTCGAAGGCTGCTAGTGAATTTCGATACTTCATCCCCTGAATTTCGTAATAAAACTTATATCAATAGCAAGATATTAAACTAAACTATCAAATAAAATACAGCCTATTCCAGTTAAACGATTCCATAAGCCTCCTATGGCCAGTCGAAATTTCACATAAATTGGCCAATTAAATAAGAGTTGGTGAAAAAAATTGTCAATAATTTAAAAAAAAATATTTTAGAGTATACAACCCTTATCACTTAGGGGTATGAAAATTAGATAAAAGCCGATTCTAAGACCTACTGAATACACATATTTGATAGCTTAGTTTAATATCTTGCTATTGATATAAGTTTTATTACGAAATTCAGGGGATGAAATATCGTAATTCACTAGCAGCCTTCGACTTTGCCAATTTTCATAAGCAGAATCATTGTGAGTTTTCGACTGGCCATATGAGGCTTATGGAATCGTTTAGCCGGGATAGGCTGTATTAAATTTGATAGCTTGGTTAAATATCTTGCTATTGATATTAGTTTCACTACGAAATTCAGGGGATGAAGTATCGAAATTCACTAGCAGCCTTCGACTTTGCCAATTTTCATAAGCAGAATCATTGTGAGTTTTCGACTGGCCATAGGAGGCTTATGGAATCGTTAAGCCGGGATAGGCTGTATTTTATTTGATAGCTTAGTTTAATATCTTGCTATTTATATAAGTATTATAACGAAATTCAGGGGATGAAGTATCGAAATTCACTAGCAGCCTTCGACTTTGCCAATTTTCTGTAGCAAAATCATTGTAAGTTTTCGACTGGCCATAGGAGGCTTATGGAATCGTTTAGCCGGGATAGGCTGTATTAGATTTGATAGCTTAGTTTAATTTCTTGCTATTGATAGTAGTTTCATTACGAAATTCAGGGGATGAAATAACTAAATTCACTAGCAGCCTTCGACTTTACCAATTTTCATAAGCAAAATCATTGTGAGTTTTCGACTGGCCATAGGAGGCTTATGGAATCGTTTAGCCGGGATAGGCTGTATTTTATTTGATAGCTTGGTTAAATATCTTTCTATTAATATAAGTTTTACTACGAAATTCAGGGGATGAAATATCGAAATTCACTAGCAGCCTTCGACTTTGCTTATTTTCATAAGCAGAATCATTGTGAGTTTTCGACTGGCCATAGGAGGCTTATGGAATCGTTTAGCCGGGATAGGCTGTATTTTGTTTGATAGCTTAGTTTAATATCTTGCTATTGATATAAGTTTTATTACGAAATTCAGGGGATGAATTATCGAAATTCACTAGCAGCCTTCGACTTTGCCAATTTTCATAAGCAAAATCATTGTGAGTTTTCGACTGGCCATAGGAGGCTTATGGAATCGTTTAGCCGAGATAGGCTGTATTTTGTTTGATAGCTTAGTTTAATATCTTGCTATTGATATTAGTTTCATAACGAAATTCAGGGGATGAAATATCGAAATTCACTAGCAGCCTTCGACTTTACCAAATTTCATAAGCAAAATCATTGTGAGTTTTCGACTGGCCATAAGAGGCTTATGGAATCGTTAAGCCGGGATTTGCTGTATTAAATTTGATAGTTTAGTTTAATATCTTGCTATTGATATAAGTATTATTACGAAATTCAGGGGATGAAATAACTAAATTCACTAGCAGCCTTCGACTTTTACCAATTTTCATAAGCAAAATCATTGTGAGTTTTCGACTGGCCATAGGAGGCTTATGGAATCGTTTAGCCGGGATAGGCTGTATTTTATTTGATAGCTTGGTTAAATATCTTTCTATTGATATTAGTTTTATTTCGAAATTCAGGGGATCAAATATCGAAATTCACTAGCAGCCTTCGACTTTGCCAATTTTCATAAGCAAAATCATTGTGAGTTTTCGACTGGCCATAGGAGGCTTATGGAATCGTTTAGCCGGGATAAGCTGTATTTGATTTGATAGCTTAGTTTAATATCTTGCTATTAATATAAGTTTTATTACGAAATTCAGGGGATGAAATATCGAAATTCACTAGCAGCCTTCGACTTTACCAATTTTCATAAGCAAAATCATTGTGAGTTTTCGACTGGCCATAGGAGGCTTATGGAATCGTTTAGCCGGGATAAGCTGTATTTGATTTGATAGCTTAGTTTAATATCTTGCTATTAATATAAGTTTTATTACGAAATTCAGGGGATGAAGTATCGAAATTCACTAGCAGCCTTCGACTTTACCAAATTTCTTTAGCAAAATCATTGTAAGTTTTCGACTGGCCATAGGAGGCTTATGGGATCGTTTAGCCGGGATAGGCTGTATTAAATTTGATAGCTTGGTTAAATATCTTTCTATTGATATTAGTTTTATTACGAAATTCAGGGGATGAAATATCGAAATTCACTAGCAGCCTTCGACTTTGCCAATTTTCATAAGCAGAATCATTGTGAGTTTTCGACTGGCCATAGGAGGCTTATGAAATCGTTTAGCCGAGATAGGCTGTATTTTATTTGATAGCTTAGTTTAATATCTTGCTATTGATATAAGTATTATTAAGAAATTCAGGGGATGAAGTATCGAAATTCACTAGCAGCCTTCGACTTTGCCAATTTTCATAAGCAAAATCATTGTGAGTTTTCGAATGGCCATAAGAGGCTTATGGAATCGTTTAGCCGGGATAGGCTGTATTTAATTTGATAGCTTAGTTTAATATCTTGCTATTGATATTAGATTCATTACGAAATTCAGGGGATGAAATATCAAAATTCACTAGCAGCCATCGAGTTAGCGAATTTTCATAAGCAAAGTCATTGTCAGTTTTCAGATCTTATTTTGTAAATTATGTTATATGGCACGCTTTAGCCATGATTTTTATTGTTTTATATGTGTGCGGTTTGTATTTTTAACACATATTTTATCATAAATAACCGTGGCTGCTAACTTCACAAAATTGACCATCTTAATTTAGTCGGGTTATAGGCTGCTAACTTTTGGCTGCCAACTTCACACCGGTTTTATTCACTCATATTTATAATTCTTTTTCAAGTTTTTAACCTAGAACAATATAAATTTGAATAAACTTATGTTAAAAATAAAAAGAATACAAATAACCTTATAACATGCGAACTTTTTTCTCTCCATACGTTTTATCTGGAAATCACCTGATTAGCTTTTGCCCATCAAGTGCCAGATTAAATCGATTGTCTTGTACCGTGGTTGCGGTTAGCTTCGGCTCTAAATTGCTCCCTTAATTAATCTATTCACCTCGCTTTGCGGTTGTAATCTCTAAGTTATGATCTGCATACGGGGTGGGCATATATTGGCTGGAATACCTCGACCTTAGAAGGAATATCTTGCAACTTGCACCGGGATGTTTGGACGAAGGGAGAACGAAGATTCACGATAATTTGAGAACGTAACTAAGTGGAAAGGAAGTTTGTGCTAGGAAAATTATTCTACGTCTCCGGAGATACGACCAACGACATTTATAATACCTAAATGTCGTTGGATACGAGTGATAAAGTAGCCATTGGACGACCTCGTTGGCGTAATGGTAACCATGCCGGACTGCCAATCAGAATGTTCCGGGTTCGATTCCCGGCACGGCCAACATCTTTGTGCTGAACTAAATTTGTTGGCTGTCGGTCTGGGAGTTAAATATGTATGTATCTATATAAAATATGTATGTATATATAATTATGTAGTATATCAGTTGTGTTAGCAACCATAATACGAACTAGAAATGGTCAGTATGGGGTTAACCAGCCGTGTGTGAAATGGGTCCTAATATTTATATTTATTTATTGCTTGATGCATGAAAATGTATTGAATCCTTCTTTTAGAACCAGAAGACTGACATAGGTTACTTTTTATCCTGTTTTTCTTTGTCCCGGGATAATAAGCAGGTAAACATTACAGCACGCACCTAGTTTTTTATGTAAAAAAATCAAGGTTCTCTTTCTACGAACTCTCTTCCAGACTTCTAGAGTTTAGAGTTCAAGTTAGTGATTCAAAGCCGAGTCGAGTGCAGTGTCCGTGTGGAATTGATTATGGCGACTCGCCAGAGCACCGCGACACAGTTGGCAAATCCGCGTTTCCGCAATTTATAAGCGACAACCACGCGGCTTGATGTTTTTTCCGGACCATCGGGTGCTCTGAAATGTCGGCGTTACGTCACAGGGCTGTTTGCGTGCAGCCACAGATTACTAAATAGTTTGTGCAGCTAAAATTGAACGATTCGTGTCAATATAGAAAAGATTATAATAACTATAGAATATTTTATCAAACTACACTAATACGGGTGTGGTTTTTACGATAGCCAGACGCAAACTCATCAAGGATAAAAAAATTGTACAAAAATAGATTTTAATTTTTGTCTTTTTTCTGTCATAATAATAAAGCAAGTACCTACTTATGCTTTTCTATCAGATGGCCCCTGGTTCGATCCCGGCCAAACTAGTTTTTCAAGTTATGTGTGGATTTGCACTCGCTTTACGGTGAAAGAAAACATCGTGAGGAAACCGACATGTTTGAGGACCACAGTATCCGAAGACGTGTGTCATCCGCCAACCCGCACTTGGCCGTGGTGGATTGTGCCCTATATCTCTCTCCTAGTTAGAGAAGGCCCCGAGTACCAGTAGTGGGAACGTATAGTGGGCAGTTAATGCTTATGCTATAATCATAATTGGTATGTGTTTAATGGACAAATAAATGCAATATTGTATTTTAGGATCAACTGTAGCTGAACTAGGCTTTATGAAGAGTTCCGTACCATTGTTGTATGGGAGCCCATTGTAGGTTTCTGAGATACAGCCTGGAGATTGACAGACAGCGGAGGCTTAGTAATAGGGTCCCGTTTTTACCTTTTACGAAACAATAACGAAAAAGAGTATTCCTATATTAGAAGCGTTTTAACCGTGTTATAAGTTTTCATGAATAAGATAGTTACAATCAAACGGCTTGATAAACCTGAACGACCTTCCAATTGACTAAATAAACAATAAAAAGCCCAATTTACAATAGATAATGTCGTTAGAAGACCATATATTGCAGTAACGGCCAATAAATGCCCTTTGGCACAGACACTGGCCAGCTGTTCGATATAAAATGAACATTAAATCTGTAGGTGACTAAATCTGCAGCCTTTTTTACACGGATAATATATAATTTGGGGTTTTTAATGTATTGTATAGAATCAATGTGTTAAATAAAATCTTTAAAAAATCAGCTAATCCGCTCCTTGGGTCCGTCCGTGGTGCAAAGGTGTCCATCATATTTTTAAAATTATTGTGTAGTTTTTAATTTAATTTAGTTTTATTAAATAATTCATTCGTAATAAAATTAAAAAATATGTATGTTATATATTGTAATTGAACTTTTTGTATCAAGCCACTGGTATATTTCTTTTATATTTTTCAATATTTAGTATTATTTTAACTAGAGAAAATAATAAAACTTCTCTGTGACGGCCATCTTGTATTTCCAATTTAACATAATATTTGCATTTAACGTGTGACTTCTTTTATTTAATACCCATATTGAGTCAGCTGAAAAAATAAGTCACTCACCATTTTGTGACCGCGGCCTTTTTATGTAACATAGCTAAAGCACTTTCAACTAATACACCTCTCATACAAAATATCTAAATTATGTGTCACAGAAACACACACACACACACACTCACACACACACACACACACACTATGCGTAAGGCAAAAAACCTTGCTCTGTGGCGATCGTTAGGAGAGACTTATGTCCAGCAGTGGACAATAAGGGATATGCATACAGAATAAAATGGCCTGTTTTTTTTCCTGAGCTTTTAAGGTAGTATTACACTCATTTCGTTATTTCCTAATTTAATAAGTAATTAATTACATAAAACATAAATCAAAAAGTCAAAAATTTACGAGCGAAATTCAAATTTGTAAAACGCCCCCCTATTGGTAATGACGTCATAGGGCATGTCCTATCAGCAGCGTTGCCAGAATGAAATCATAAATACATACTAAAGTTAGTTACAGTTTAGCATTAGTAACCCGTCAATCTCGTTCTGTATATTCTATGAGAATTTGTTCAGCAAAAATAATTAAATATTCAAAATTAATTAACATAACACCAGCGGGGCGAACAAGGAAAGAGGACTTATAGTCTTTCCACCATTATTTCCACCGCTCAGCGGATATCCACCTTATTACCATGGCAACAAAGAACAATTTATCTCATATAATATTTCCACATGAAATTAATTTTGGATATTTTACATCACTATTTCCCGCTGTTTCCAAGTAAAATGACGGTAAATACTCTTCGATTGACATAAAATATGGTAGGAAAGACTGTCGTATACTTATAAGAGGTGGGGAAAAGAAAGGACCGTAACGTACATAAATATTTTGTGTTTTCTTTTTTATAATAAATTGAGAAATATATTTATGTTCGTCAGAAAATACGTTTTGCCATCCAACGTAGCAATGCTGCCAGCATTTTGGGCACTTTTTCTTCTACCCCTAGACTTTTGTAGGTTAAGTTTTAGTTGAGTGTTTTAAGTGATTATAAATAAAATCATTGAGAAATATTGTTTGTGTTTCAAAGATTTTGAAGTAATTTACAATAATATTATTTCAAATGCAGCAAACCAACAAAAAAAAAAACAAAGATTACAAAATGAAATGATTATATCCTCTCCCAGAGGTAAAATTGTCCACTACCCGTGCTTGACCCGCTAGAGCACTCAAGCGAATTTGATTACGCTATCGGTTGTCATAGAATAAAATATGGAATAAATAAAAAAGATTGAAACTGACGAGTGAATTTAACAGCATAGAAAGCGTTTTGTCATGCAATGGAACGGTATCTAAATGTTTTAGTAATTTCAAAAGGATAAAATAAAACTATGAGATCGCGAGTTTGTGCTTTTGACTGTGATATTGATATCCCGCTGGAAGCTAGAGCAGTGAGGCGAAGACTTCCGTTAAAAAATAAGAGATGTTATTTTTTCTAGACAGCACAACTAGCCATTAGTGCAGCAGGGTCAGAGTCAGTTTTATCAATATAAAAAAACTGGTTGAAATAAATGTATTTAAGATTCATTTGAACATGTTTTATTTCTAATTAATTC
Organism: Mellilla xanthometata; assembly: GCA_035578125.1. Taxonomy (NCBI): domain Eukaryota; kingdom Metazoa; phylum Arthropoda; class Insecta; order Lepidoptera; family Geometridae; genus Mellilla; species Mellilla xanthometata. Next base: position 2,145,896 of record JAPUBQ010000039.1, on the reverse strand, counting down.
ATCTGAGTGGTACCAAAATAACACTAAATATTCTTAGGGTGGTTTTTAAGACGGTCTTTAAATATTTTTCCAATATTTTTCACCGTTTAAGATTCACAATAAAAACTGTTAATTCAAGATTTTTCCCTTATTAAACACTCATATACAATTACAATGCAATCCATGTAAACCTTAAAAAGGACAATATATAACTCGTGGTTAACCGAAATAAGCGGCCTGCACTAAATCATGCACAGTGCAAACTGTGACACTCCTGTATTTACGTCCCAGCATATTGCATAGTGCATTACTATAATTCATATTGTACTAGTATTAATATATATAAATCTCGTGTCACAATGTTTGTCCTCAATGGACTCCTAAACCACTTAACCGATTATAATAAAATTAGCACGCCATGTGCAGTTTGATCCAACTTGAGAGATAGGATAGTTTAAATCTCAAATTATAGTCGCAATTTTAATTTATTGCTAATTATTGTCTGTTATTATTTGACAGTCAAAATTATCTGTTAACTCCAATTGATTCTAACAGATGTCGATACCTTTCGACTGGGTTGAGTAAGTAACACTGGTCTACAGTGGTTTTGTTGCCTTTGATATGATGATGATTTTGGGTCCGTTTATACACACAATTCGTAAAAATATCAATGATTTTGTAAGATTTGCTCGGATTTTTTTTAACGCATGACTGAAAAATTTAATTTTGACGATAAATCGTTCAAAATTCAATTTGTAGAAATGAGCAAATTTAGTACTTTTACGAATATATTCGCAATCTGGGCACTTAAAAATAACAATTTGCGATGATAAACAGGGCAACAAAAAAAAAATGATTGTTTGTAGAGCTGTGATAATCAATAGATGGCGCTGTTATGGCAAATCTACGAACGTGTCATATAAGCTACACTATCTATTTTTCATACCCCTAAGTGAGGCGAAACAACGTTTGCGGGTTAGCTAGTAGCTATATATAATTTCAATTGTAGTTTGTGGTTTAGCTAAAACACATTTTTTTTGTATCTGTTATAGCGGCACAAGAAATACATATCTTGTGAAAATCTCAGCTTTCTAGCTATTACGGTTTCTGGGATACGGCTTGGAGACAGACAGGCAGCGGAGTCTTAGTAGGTCGGGTATAGGGTCCCGTTTTTACCTTTTAGGTACGGAACCCTAAAAAGGCAACGACTTAGATTCAAGTCATTTCAGTCAAGTGGCAAATTGTTTTTCGTAAAGAAAAATCCTCGAAATCGTTGATAAAAGACACGATACTGTTCAAAGTAAACACGATATTTGCGAACGAAATAGCCAAGACAAAGAGGATAATTTACATTAATATAAAATTGAAATAAGATATTGCTTCGTTTCAGTTACCTACAAAATGTCATCACCTAGTAAAATTGCTGCGGAAATTCAGACCTTAACCTGAGTTGATAAGAATCAATGTTGAAACAATTAAACTTCCAACTGTATTGCCGTCGTTCAATAAATAAATGTAATAGCGAAAAGAATGGGTGGAAAGTCAGCATTTGCGTATAGAGCAGTGGAACGAGAAGCCAATTTCAATAAAATAACTTTCAATGGTGAAAGGATTGTTGTTTAAAATTTCTACTGTACATTCATTTGTTTTTATTTTTGCTTTGTTAAAGGTCAAGGATAGTTAGATTTTCAAAATTAGTTATTACTTTCGAATTTATCAAGTGCTTGATTGGAAAATTTTAGGTCACCAAAAGTTTGAAACAGCGGCTTAAAACTTTGAAGTCCCAGTACAAATTTAATATTAGGCTGCTTTTATTTTGAATTACGTAGGAATTTAGGTCCCATGGTATTATCTTCATGTCAATCTAGAATTAAAGTATCTCAAAAGCTATCTTCCTACCGATTTCCTTCTCAATCAGTCAAGTTGAGGTTGGCCGTCAGCTTACTGGTTTTTTTTTTATCATTTGCCAAGCGAAATAATTCCTCCATTCTTTCTCCTTTGTTTACTTCACATAATATCACTTGCGGAGTGATATTATTTAAACTGAGTGTTTGAAGTGTCCAGTGTATTCCTAGCTCAGATATCATCTAACTAGATGCAGTAGCAGGGAGTCTCGCTGTCGAGAGAAGCGATAAATGTATTCAATACGCACAAACAGTGGGTAACAAATGGCCCGGTTTCAACGCAAGCCACAGTCGTCGTTTACTGGATACATCGAGTGGTATCGGCAAACGTGGACTAGATATTCTATTGACTGATCATATTTATAGCAATATGTAAGTAGCGATGTATGTGAGACAATATATCGATTCCTACATCACTTAATGACTAACTTCCCTACACTAAACGTGACACTCGCTAACTGGTTGGTGTAAAAAGATCACTCGCGAAGTCGGATAAACTCACACATGTCATGGGCCCGACAGTTTATAATAAACTCCCGGTCTCCATCAGGGATGCTCCCAGTCTGACTCGACGCAAAAACGACAGTGTGCTTTGAGTTTTATATGTATATACGTATATTTCCTGGGATATAGTAAATGTTGGTGTTGGTAGATGTATTACTGATTTGAATAAAGGCAAGAAGTAGATGAAAACATGTATCAAGTGCTTATTTGAATAACAAACTAATGTAGTCTAGGAACTGAAAGGGTACAGACATACATACACACAAACTTTGCCCTTATAATACAAATGTGATAGGATAATGTGATCCACTAATCCGGCTGTCGAGTAACTTGAAAACTCTAAACACCAGAGCCTAGCAAATGAAGCAAACAAAGAAGCCGAAAATATGCTCCATGACTGGTGCGAAATTATTGCACAACCAAATAACCATCTATCTCGTCAATATCTATAATAATCTGTGTTAACAAAATATTCGTAGCAAACGTGACGCCATATGTCACGCAAAACCGATATTTTGCGTCACACACATTATAATTGAAACAGCTTATTTATTATTTGGAAAGTTGGCAGATTTATTTAGATTAACGTTAGATTAATGATCACGTTTAGACATTAAATGTACCAACTAAAGAATGAACCCAACGGGGAAGATGAGGAATCTATTAGACCCTGTCAGTACTCCATCCCAGCATTAGTGCATGCGTAAACAGCTCTAGAAGATGGCTATTCAAATTTTTGACAGAACACTAGATAACAAATTTCAATTAATAAACAAGGTAATCATCTCCAATAGATAATTGCAGTGGGTAATTAACAAATTACCAGATGAGCTAGAGTGTATTGATTATATTAAAAACTTTCCTGTTATAACTAAAAAATCTACTCATCATACAATGCTACCTTTAGAATAGAAGATTAAACAAATGACAGAGCACTAACCAATTTAAATTAATAAACAAGGTACTCATCTCCGGTAAATAATTGCAGTGGATATTTAAGCGTAAAGTGATACAAATAATGCAATACATTTTTTGACTTTGACTTTAGAGCTATGGCTGATATTCAAGTGTTTAATAAAAATATTCCATTGTAAGTGAATGCAAGGTATTTTCATATGTTCAATATATGATAGCAGAGTTCTTAAATCTGTCGCTCCTAAAGATGTTTACTGGGAGCCTCCTTGAGACTCTGTTATACCAGACTAGGCATGCTTCACCTCAGGTCATAGTGTCGCTAGCTTGTGTAGTTACTGCAGCGCGCTGCTGGCCAAATGCATATCTGTGTTTGTGTAAAAGAATTGCATTAAAAAAAGTCCAACACCCCATGAGATATAGGTGCTATTTTTGATGCACTACTTTGATAAATTTTGACAGACCATTGGCTATTTGGTGCTAAAACTTTTATAGCTTTTGAGAAACGAAGCAGTGACATCAGCTGTCGTCTGAACGGTATTGTGAAAGAACGATAAAGTCTGGCTAGTGGAAGATATCAAATAAAGATTTTTAGGTTAAGTTTTTTTTGGAATAGCCTCATTTTTGAAAACTCAAAACAGTTTGGTATTTTACCATCAGGGTGCATGACCACACAAGTTAGCTATACATTGGCCATACGTGGATCATGCCTTGTCTGCAATGACTGGCTCTTAGTTGTTTGCGGCAGAATTTCAGCTTGAGGGTGGTTAGAAAGTCATCTACTATCATAATTTGATTTCTTCACTATTTTTTTCATTCACCAAAAATCAATTATGAGTGAAAATCAAACACACGACCTACGGGGCGTAACATCGTGCACATCTGTGCTTTAATAGTTTTACTTTTGGTTTTCATAGCCATAGAATAATAGATATAATCATATGTATATTGCCGGAAAGTGTTTAGCTTACAAAATGCTCTTGTAACAAAATGTAATAATAATAACTAAAAATAATCAAATTCAAATTTGTTTAGATTTACAGAAAAATATACATGTAATCTTTTGAGATTTAATAAAAAAATATGTATTGATTATCATCATCAGCCTGTCTGCGTCCACTGCTGGACATAGGCCTCTCCCAAGGCACGCCACTTGACCCTATCCTACTCTGTAATTAAACCTTTTAAATTAGGTAATTTAACACTGGTTAATTTAAAATAATGCCTAATAAAGGTTATCTTTATTTTTTTTATGGGTCTCCTATACTGATATAGCGTGAGGTCTCGTGCCATGGGAGACACACACTCCTATGCTCTATTCTATAAGGTCAGCCAGAATTCTAACACCTGTTTTCCATACCCGAGTTTTTCTACCAGACTTATTCTCTTTCAAAGATCCACAGTCTTCATTCTCATTCAAAGTATTCAAGGAAAACCGGGAACTCCACTTATTTATCCTGATTTACAATCTATTTATGCGTTATAGCACTCAAAGTGACATATAACCACCATACAATATCCCAAAATACTTTTTCCATGTCCACAAGTCGTTCCCGGAATTCTGCCGCATATTTTATGGCTAAGAGTACTCTTAGTAACAAAATCATCTACATAAAGAGAATATTGTCTCAAGTAAGGAGGTATACTGGGTTATTGGAAACTAATGCAACACTTTGTAGGGTTGGTTTTAATACGTCTTGACAAATAAAAGTTTACAGCTGTATTTTAGAAATTCTCGAAAAATATTCTCGAAATGATCGAATATCCTATTGGTTGTTTTTATATTTTTTTTTTTGCTGCGCATCTTTGAATATTTCGATATCAAATTTTGAAAATTTCAAGATAAAAAGTGGTTTATCTTATACCAAATAGGTGGTTTTCACTACTTTCTTGTAGAATCTGGTGCAACCAATTCCACGTCAAATTTTCAATCGTAGTTTTGCACTCGGAAAGTCTTTAATGACTAAATGTTAAAGTCAAAATTTGGAAAGCAATAATTTATTAACCGAAAATTTGTTCTAATGTTGTCGATTTATAGCGAATAAACTGTAAAATCAAGATTATATATCTTTGCCTTAAGGCGAAGATAAAAGTATAATCTTTAATATGTCTAGACCACAATTGACTAGAAAAATGAATATGGTACGTCATGAATCAATCAACGGCTATGCGAATTGGCACAACAGAAATGTTTTTCAATCCAAGCCATAAGGCAATTTTGACTCTTATGTCTCAGGAATTAAGATCTCCCAATATATCAAAATCTCGTGTGACAATATCTTGACACATGACATCTAGTGTTCTACGTTAGAAAAATCAAGAGTGTTTCAAGGTGTTTGCGTTACTTACCAGTTACCCTGTACAAAAAGAATATCGAGCAATAGGCGTATGCAGTAAGTTATGTGATTTCCCCCGAGAGTGCCTCCTCAAACTTTGTGGTTTATTGAGCCGGCTAGCTGGCCCGGGATAAAATAATGGCGAAAGTTTTTAACAGTTAGTGAGTAACAGGTATGTTGACCCTTAGGGCCCTCTTGATAGAAATTGTGCGGAAACGGAAGGGTGTGTGTGACATTTTTTATGAGAGGTAGGTGGAAAAGAGATAACTGCCATCTTGTCTGGGTTTGCTTTTAGCAGGTCTCATGAGGGTAAGCTGGAATCTTAGAAAATATAAACCTGTGTAAAATAGAAAACGTGTAAGTAAGTATTTTATTTACCTTAGTTTTGTAGCTTAGGTAATGGAATAGATATTAAAGCTAACTCTCATTTAGTTTTATGTACGATAATATTTAATTGGGGAAACATAACATACGTAGCTGGGAATTAAAACATGTATTTAGTATAACAGTTATATTAAATAAAGCAACCAGCGTAAATAAAAAAAAGTTATTCTGTACAATTCACACTGAATTTTTTTTTTCGTTTACTTTCAAAGATAGAAAAGAGTTCCTTTTATTACTTTAAGAAAATGACTATACACTAAAACACTTTTGGTGGTGGTATGCCGATTGCCTCTTTTAGACCCAGTTATTCCAGACTAGGCATACTCTACCATAGGCCAGAGTGTTGCTAACTTGCCAACTCACCATGTTGGTCAAATGTCTATCTGAATAGTGCAAAAAAAATGTTGGCAAGCAAAAAAGAAGTTAATATTATTAAAATGTCGATGTTTATATAACATGACATCGATGCTCACACGACCGATTGCGAGGCACATCACCTCATTTGCTGGCAGTTTAAAAGCTAATGGCATGAAGTGAAGTGCATACTGCATAGTTGAAGAGTTGGTGGTTAAAATCAATAAGGTTTAATAAGAGGAGTGCCTCGAAACGTTACTCTCATTGTTTCATCGGTCAATGATTGAACAAATGAAAAACAATTGAATAAAGAAAGTCACTTTTAAATAAACTACAAATCAACATACAAATACCTCAAAACTATTTACTACTAGCTGTTATGTAATTAAATTTATACATAAACTCAAACTTTAGAACGGTTAATTGATATCAATAAAATGTCACCATAATTATAATTGCAAATGATTGTGTCTGTGTATGTATGTGTTTGTTACTATATCACGCTCAAAAATAAATATGTTAGAGTCTGGATTAAAACATAGCTTAAAAATCGTGGGGTGCAAGAAATAAATGATTTCATTTCATTTGAAATAAAATATTAATTAATTACTACATGTTTACTTCGTTTGATATAAGTTTTTTCACAAGCCGCTACAAGTCTCTGACAAGCCATAAGTAGATAAATAGAGTGGTTTATTTATACTATGTACCTACGTACATACACAACACAAAATGGCCGCGACCTCCCATCCCTCGTTAAGAGTGTAGCCGTAGCTAGCACAGGTTTGAGCCTCGCGATGGGAAGCCACATTACGGTTAATAGCGCGACAGCCTGGCGCCTGAACAAGGATATTTTTATGACAGAGCCTTCGTAAAGCCTTCCGGGAATTGTTCGCAGTTGTCTGTCTTTGACTTTTGAATCTAGCTTTAATATAACACTAGTGTCGAATTGTAAAGAAAACATTTGAAAGTGCACGCCTTGTGCTTCTGTTTTAACTCTGTGAAACGATGATGAAGAAACTTAAATTTATAGTTTTTTCGTTGCAAATCCATATTTGGTGAATAGCTTAAATACCGTCTAAAGAACAACTCTTACAATATATTTTATACCTACTCGTATTTTCGTACCGATTTTTATGTGTCAGGACGAAAAACGTGTAAATTTTAATAACGTCCTTGCCATCGCCTTAAGGCTAGGCATTTGACCAGCTGAGAGCGTAACGACACAAGTTATCGTCACTCTGACCTAAGGCAGAGCATGACTCGTCTGGAATAACTGGCTCGCAAAGAGGCTGCCAGAACTTACTGTTAGATGCTTGGCGATAGATTTTACAACTTGAGGGTGGTTGCTAGGCAGGCGAGCACTAGAAAATGCCCTATCACCATGCTATGGTTTCTTTACGAAAGCTCGAACTAATTGGTGGGGATCAAACCCACGTCCTCAGGGACATTGAGGTAACCCCACACTCGACTGAGCTGACAATATGTCTGTATTCTCACACTCCATCTAGTTTTGAACATTAAGTCACTCGAATAATAAAAGAAATCTTTTCTAATTATATTTTCGAATTCAAAATGTCTTTATTAGCAACAGAAATATACGAAAAATGTGCACCCTGTGCTTCGTTAGTGGACTATGGCTAAGACTACTTTAAATTTATTACTTAATTAACTATATTTAGATCTCGTTATCCACATTAAAATTATTATTAATTTCTCTTAAAATTGCTGACATGTTGGTCTCTGGAATCTATTCTAATACTAGGTAACAGAAAATAGTTCTAACTAATATTTTTACGTATGGTTATGAATTACTTATCCGAGTAAGTATCACCCGGCTGGCATACAAAGGTTCTCTTCAAAAACATAATCTTTTTTCACGGCCGGGTATAAAAAAAAAACAGCCTAATATATAACTAAGGTACTGTCTCCACGTACCGCGCTATATGGGCCGCGTAAAAGTTAACTACGCCAAAAGTGGAAGTGAAAAGTATGGGCAGCTAATTTATGCTTAACGCTCATGGAAATAGGTAAAGTTGGTCGTCACTTCCCGCGGTGATGGGAACAATGATCGCTTACATTGATGGTGAGGGCTTTTTTTTACTCTAAAGGACGAACAGAGTCCCTAACACAATACTACGTTCTATGACAGGTGTTGTTGATGTAGGCGAAAAAGCAACCAAACTAAAATGGGATTAGGCGGGTCATGTGGCTCGTATGCATTCTGACCGCTGGGCCGGGATCGTCACACAGTGGAATCCTCAAGGTCGGCGCAGTAGAGGGAGACCGAGGACCCGCTGGCGTCACGATCTTGAACAGTTTTCGAATGCCTGGCGAGAGGAAGCTATCGACCGGGATTCGTGGAGGGAGTTGGGGGAGATCTTTGCCCAGCAGTGGGACAGCATAGGTTAAAAAAAATAGATCAGCGCTTGACCACAATTTACTTGACGGCAGAGGTTAAGATCACTAGCTAGCAAGCTAAAGTATTTAGCTAGCCGAGCGACAGCCGAGTGGGAGCAGAGCAGTGGCAGAGCCTGTAGCTCGGCTATCTAAAGTGGTCTAACGCGATCATCGAACCTAACACCTTAAATGAATTTATGAGGTTGCCTCTTTCAGAATCTTTATTTAAGTATGACGCACTGTAAAGTGACATGATTTGTGTGTAAATATGTTGTTATTTTCTATTTTATTATTATGACATTGTACGAATAATTATATTATTACTAGCTGACCCGGCAAACGTTGTTTTGCCTTAATAAAAAAAAATCTAAATATACAGTAGCCGGTTCTCAGACCTACTGAATACGCATATAAAATTTGGAAAAAATCGGTCAAGCCGTTTCGGAGGAGTACGTTAACAAACACTGTGACACGGAAATTTTATATAAAAGATGATATTGTACGATCGACTAATTACTTAATTATTAACTAATTGATAATTGATGAATATAATTATGATGATAAGTAAATTTGACGTTCCTAGTATAACGCAATGTTCAGGTTAATAAAGTTCTATGATTCTAACCAACGGTCGATGCAGACAGTTTGTGGATCAGTGACCAAGCACAAGAATGTCATTTTTAAAGTGACATTTTGATCTGGGTGCTACCGTGGGTCGGATGACACGTCAAATTGTAGGTCCGTACTGTTAGTCTTAGTACATGCAGTCGAGAGGCCTTTGGGCGGCTTGTAAACTCTCGACACCAGAGCACTTAGTTCATACGAAGATGTAGAAGTTGGAACGCTGATTCCTTCTAGGTAAGCACCTAGAAAGAATCAGTTCAGTCTTGCGTAGCTCTAGATATCTATTATCTTTGAGGAACAGAGAATTCGGCAAGGTTTTATTTGCAATGTTTATCGTTTCGGACAACAAAGGTGGAAATTCGAGCTGGCATTAAAAGAAAATGGTTGCCTGTAAAGTCGGTTTTACGGGCGAAGATTTTACGTGACAACGTCTGCCGCGTGCTGCGCGCGCGGCAGACCGATCATAGTTGAGTGGGAGAGAGACGCAAGGCATTCGGCGGGCCTCTCTCTCGTTCGGTGACTCATCGTAACGTTACCGGGCGTTACACTTTTTCATAAGTGACTCCCAGCCGCAACCTAATTTAAGACGTTGTCACGTCAAAATTCGGAGTTGTTTTAAATGTTCAATTTATTTTGTATTTAAAAGCTTATTTTTTTCTTTTTGTTATCATTAGTTAAAATATGGATCGACACCAATAAACTAAACCTAACACGAAACATCTCCTAACATGAAACTATTATTGGCTTCCTCACTCCAGCCTGTATGATACGAGTAAGGCACAAGATGGTAGGAAATATACAGAGTAAGTAAGAAAAAACTTTTGGAAAATTGTATTTTTACCCCTTAGTAAGAAAAAAAATATGCTTGACAAATATTTCCATCGCTCCGGTAGGTGGAAACTTTATTATTAAAATAATTTAAAAATATCGTTGAATAAAAATAATCAATAGATCAGAGGTACATAGATCTATTGATTACTAAATTATTTATTTAAAGTATATCTATTGATTACTAAATGAATTTTTTACTAATCACACCCCGTGATTTTGACATTTGTAGATAAATGTAACATTAGAAAAATCTTTATCTATAATTTATGGACCCGTTGCATCCATTATGACTATCGGATGTCCAGATCTACTACCGAACCATAAAACAAAACTCAAAAGCTAGTGTTTGGTTTGGGTTTATTTGGTATGTTATAGGTTTTTGTTAGACCAAAGTTTGTCTGATGCTAAGCAGCATTGTGGATTACTTTGTACCACACTTAACTTTACGCTTACCTTATTCACCCTCCATTTGAAGGATGGTACTTCTCAGAAAATTCCAAAGCTACGGAAATCGTTATTTTTCTAAGTTAAATTAATGTAAAAGAACCGAATTTAGCACAATAATATAAAAATATACAGTGAACATAACATTTTTAATAGTTCATACCATCTATACCAATATTATAAAGAAGAAATGTTTGATTGTTTGTTTGTTTGACGCGAATAGGCTCCGAAAATAGTGGGCCGTATTTAAAAAAAAAACACTGTTGGGAAGCTTTATTAACCCCGAGTAGCATAGGCTATAAGTTTGTTTCTCTTTGCAACTTATTTTAGAGACAGTGCGAAGTTGGGACGGGACGCTAGTGCATGATAAGTTTGTTAGGAAATAGTTTAAACAGAGTCTGTACACGACGTCTATGCGCTTCAAACAACCGCCGATTTAATTTGGGATATTGCATAAACACTCGGTTGCATAACTTGTGGTATCGACAAGCGATTCTAGCCTTTCATGTTAAATTAATAGCTGCTAAAATTCATTAGCCGCTGTTCGGCTTTTGAACGTCGTTTGGTATGTGATTTACTGCCAGCTATGTTTAGTTATTTTGCTTTGCGAATTTAGGAACAAATTATTTTTTGTCATTGATTCAAGTAAAAAAAAATTCTTTAAACTATATAAATAGCTATATCTTAATATTATATATATAAATCTAGTGTCACAATGTTTGTCCTCAACGGACTCCTAAACCACTTAACCGATTATAATAAAATTCGCACACCATGTGCAATTCGATCCAACTTGAGAGATAGGATAGTTTAAATCTCAAATTATAGTCGCAATTTTAATTTATTGCTAATTATTGTCTGTTATTATTTGACAGTCACAATTATCTGTTAACTCCAAATGATTCTAACAGATGTCGATACCTTTCGACTGGGTTGAGAAAGTAATCAATAGATGGCGCTGCTATGGTAAATCTACGAACGATATAAGCTACACTATCTATTTTTCATACCCCTAAGTGAGGCAAAACAACGTTTGCCGGGTCAGCTAGTAATGATGTATAAAGGAGTGTAAATTAATAAAAGTAAAGAAAACCCCGCAACTGTTTGATTAAAATGTCATTTTGGATATAAAATGTATCGCATTGTATGTATTTTGGTAATATGGCTGTTCCATTTGATACTATATCTATATATCTATATTAAGGTAGTGAGTAAAAATATGAACATACTTAATATGTCATCAACCATTGTGTGTCAGTAGCCATCTTAGCAGCCAAACGTAGCTAAGAACAGTATCGACTTCTCCTACAAAAAACCTAAATCAAAATCAGATCATCTCTGCGGGAGTTACGATGCCATACATAGAAACACACACACATACACACTCACACACACACACATACACACATTCATCGACCGACTCAAAGTCAAGGAGGCAGGTGGATGGCATATCAGAAAAAATGATTGGGAAAATAATTAATTGGTATCGAGATTTCTAAAATAGACTTTACAATAATTATTGAATTCGTTTATTTTAGTGTAATCGCCTCCGGCTAATGTACAACCACCTCATAACACTGATTCTGACCACAAAAGAACAAAATGTTCACACGAATTTGAACCGTAACAGCCAAATTTATTATGAAAATTCACAGCGTGGCAGTTTCATTAATGACCATTGTTGCGTGCATTTATCATTGCGTGTTAGTGATACTAATGCTGCAACTATCCCTGCGAATGATGGCTATCTCGTTTCAACTCTACGATTTGATTAATTAGATAAATATTTGTAAAGGGTGTGGAAAATAATTTTCAAAACTTTTTATGTTTACTCTGAAAAGGTCAGCTCTTGACCACAAATTCATCTGAAGGTAAGTGATAGATAGATAAATGGATTTATTTAAACAATAATAACAACGTAGTACCGCTTACTATTACAATTCGTTAAAAAGTATATGGTAAAAAGTGATAATTCATATTGATAAGTGATACCTAGAAAGAACCGGTTCACATTCGAAATTAACTGATAATGTTTTCTATTATTAATGTTGATTTAAATCAATCCTTAATATTGAATTGATAAACTTACTAATTATTTCGCCTTTTAAACAAAAATATACTAATCTGAGGAATACGCATTAAACATACAGAATAGAAATATTCTAGAAAGAAGCGCGCCCTCAACACAGCAAATAACAGGCAATATTATTTATAAGACCTAGATACGTCTTCCCTGAACCCTGGATCCACTGTACAGCCTATTTCAGTCTAGACCTGACATTTTGACACTGGCTGGAGTCCAAACCGTAAAGTGAAGGCAATATAAGACTGGGTCTAAATCGGATTTGTTCTGAAAGATCAGGTAGTTATTCAGTATATATAATATAGCCTGAAGTGTATGTGTATAGGGCCTTGGCTAACTTAGGTTACCTCTGAAATAAAAAATAATTTCTTGAAACATCGTTTGTAATAACCGAATATTTATGATATCAAAATATCTCTAAAACTACTTGACCAATTGTATTCAGATAAAAAATTAATTGTTTTTGCGAATACCTTAAAAATCAACCAGTGAATAGTAATGGGAATTTGGCTCAAACTAAAATCCCCAAAGATAAAAAAACTATATGTTCTGTTATTTTTCGGCGATTTTTAATTGGGAGGTTATTAGGAGGGTTGGTGTGCCTGTATACACATTTACCTCGTAATTTGTTCATAATAACTGCCTCTGCGCGAGAATCAACATATTAACAGACGAAAGCAAATATGCGGCCTGTACGCGAATACTAACAGTCATATACACAGTTAACAGACAAACGGCTGAAGAGCTTATCTGTAAAAGTTGTCTAAATACTAAAAAAATGTGCAAACTGATTTAAATGCAACATGGCTTTCGGCTATCTTCACTCGAGTACTCTGTTTAAAGTTAATTCAGCTAGCAGCAAAATTAATTGATAAATACAGATTTAATAAATAAATATTTCTACTGTTTAAAAAAAAATACTTCTCTCGTTCGGTCACTAAAAATATACAAACTAACCTCGATGCAACTCTTAAGCCAAACTAAATTAAAGCAAAATTTTAACTGTACCTACTTATAACCTAAAACTTCAGCAAAATCAAGTGATAATTCATATAATTGTCCTTATCAAACTGGAATGTTTCAAAAACCCTTACGCAAACCATAAAATTATGTCAATAAAATTCCTATATCTTCGCAAAGCAGGCACTTTCCATTCTAGAGATGTAATAAAGTAGATAACTCGTTCTAACAACCGAAATAATACATTGAAAAGATCCGTAAAGTACACCCCTCAGTATGTTCGGGATAATTTGAACCTTATTGCGGTGTAATAACGGTGAAGATTATCGCGGATGTATGCGATAGGCTACATGGTGCTATTACGTAGCGGCATAGCGATAAGAGTTTTCTTTTTGTGGATGGTAACATCGCATATGTAGCTAACGTTTTGTAATACCAGAGTAAAACAAACATTTAGAAAACCTCGCGTCGAAACCGCGGCCGCCATCTTGATTAAAATGAAACATAGAATTACTAGTATTATTTTACGTATATGAAGACGTATGTCATCCGCCATCCCGCACTTGGCCAGTGTGGTAGATTATGGCCTATGTCTCTCCTCTCGTGAAGGATGGTCACGAGTCCCAGCATTGGGAACGTATAGAGGGCTGCTTATACTATAGTAAATATTATTTTACTAATGAAGAGCTTTCATTTGAAACCCATATTGAGGCAGTTGTAACATTTCATTCACCATTGGCGGCCATTTTGGATTTGAAATTTATAGCACAAAATATGTACAAAATACATCATAGTGTATGTATTCCACTAAATTCAAACAATCCCTTTCATTTCATATTAAGCTTGATTTGCTGTTGTTGTTGCAGCCACCATTTTTCACCAAGTTTCATAGAAATCATAGATTTTTATTAACCTTATAACATTGCGTTACAAGGCACGTTAAATCTACATAATATATCTTTATCAAACATAGGTAAGAACACTCTAAGCACAATACACTTACCTCTCGCTTGCAAAGCGAAAAGACTACAAGCAATAGGAAGTGAACATTCAAATGTTTCCTATATTGAACCGAGTTATACAATACCACAAACCCACACATATACAAATCAACACGTCATTTGCGTCGAGTTTAAAAAAAGCAACCGAGATAAGATTTTAATAAAACACCACAGCGTGAAGCTTTGCGCCGTGAATCTTCATCATATCAGGCTGTTGTCCTGAGAACTCTCATATAACAGTCCTCTCTCGAAACAAAGAGTCAAGTGCTTAGATTAAACTGGGACTGTCACAGATTTACTTCTATAGATTCATCATCAAATATTCATAAAAAACGTTGGCTTAGAAGAAATAACATAATTATACTCGTAAGTACAAAAGGAAGGTGACTGTTTTTCCTCATATTTCCACGTCTTTAGTTAAGTTTAGTAACCCGTGAACCTTTTTTTTGTCGAAATAAAGAGTTCTTAGATCAGATTTTAGGTGCTTTAGGCCAGAGTATCGTTGACTCGTATGGTACTGGACAAAAGTTTAGCTGTAAAGTGTAAAAAAATATAATATCATTTATTTAGTTCTAGTGACATACCTAACAATGTTTATTGATTGTAGTAATTGATGACAAGTTGATAAGAGTGATTTTTTATGAGAAATTTTAGTTTTGACAAGTTCCTACCAAGTTAGTTTTTCTAAAGGATCGTTTCCATATCTTATCTTTTTCTTTTTCTTTTACCTACACGCATTAAAATGCACAAATTGAGTGTTTGTTATCTTTTCACGCTGAAATGGCTGAAGAAATTCATTTTGATTAGATTCGATTTTTTTGTTAAAAATTTAGTACGGAAATAGTTCAGATGCAGGATTAATACAATTAGCTCATTTTATTTCGGATTAACTTCTACTACTACTTCACTTTTCTTGATGGTCGTCTCCTCTACCATCTAGCCGGAGTAATCCGTGGGCAGATAACCTTTTAAGATAAAAGTTAAAACACGAGAGATGTCTGAGTCGTCAACTTCAGAACTTACTTTCAGTGAAATTTTATCTAACAAGGATTAGAAATAATTTTATAAAATTTAAATGAAATTCGAATAAAATTTTCACATGTTGCTTTTAAATAATAGATATTATGTCAAAAGGGTGTTTTATTTCGTGATTAATTTTTGTCTACTAATCATTCTACTAAAATCATAAATGTGAAAGTTTGTGAGTAACTGTGTACGTTTGTTACTTCTTCACGCTCCAACGGCTGAACCGATTTTGATGAAAATTTGTGTGAAGATGGGTTAGACTTTAGATTAACACATAAGTTACTGTCTCAGATTACGCCGCGGGTAACTCCCCGGGTGCAGCTAGTAATTAATAACATTTTTATTTACAGATTTACTTGGAAGGCATTGACGCTTTGGTATACATTTATATTTCAAATCAGCCAAATTGGATTTGGCGTGTTTCCATTTCTAGAATTTTCCTGCAGCACAAAACTGCCTAGACAAAGTCACCTCTAGTTTTAATCTTTGCCAAAATCAAAGTACATAATAATGATAATATGGTATTGCACTTGGGCAAAATAATATTTTGAAAATTGCCCTCATATAATAAATAATTGGCCAAGTGCGATTTGGGCTCACTAGTGAAGGGTTCCGTACCATTGTTGTATTTGATATTTATTTAATTTTTTTTTTCTATTTGATAGGTAATATACATTTCGTCGCCGTAGGTGGAAAATTAAATAACTAACCAATTTTGTGAAATCGACTTTTTTGCATTATCATAAAGTCCAATTCAAGCGGCATCTTTCTGTCTCACTAAAATTGTAATATCTTAATTAATCACAAAATAAACTACACATAAACATTACAACACACTGTAGTTGGAAAAATAAATATCGAATATAAGAGAATAATTTAGCGAAGGAAAAGAAGCTAACTCTGCAATAATTAGCTAACTACACCCATGCGTCAATTCAAGAGCGAATAAAGTGCATAAAGTCTTATGTTTAATTTTCCCTCGACACATTTATTCTCTATTGGACCAATACGGTCTCGAAAAAAGTTATTAAAAGCAGTTATGTAATATTTCGTGTCTCATGGAATGTGATGGTTATACAATTATGTAATTGTTGTGTGATCCACAGTAGCACACAGATGAAAGTACCACATTTTTAAATGACAGTATTGTGCAGTATTGTCACCCATTCAAAGACTGGCCGCATGAACCGTTGCTTAGCCTCGATGTTCGCGTCAGATTACCTTTGTTAGCCAGACTAAGGGCTGCTAGGAGGAGCTAGCGGGAAGAAGCAGAATAGGTTTTTGAGTTATTTGTGCATTCCACTGGAACATCAATTACTTTTAAGATAAAAAGTAACCTTCAAGATCTAGCCTACCTCCATATTAAATTTTAGGAAAATCAGTACAGCTAGAGGAGGTAAAAGAGATGTGTTATCCGGTTCATCCCACGGGAACAGTAATTATTTTCGGAATATAAAGTAGCCTATGTAGCACATAGTCTAACCTATCTTCATCCCAAATTTCATCAATATCTATTGATGAAATTTAGACAGTACACCGTTCGAGCGTGAATCTGTTCAGGCGTATAATTAACCTAACTTTTTATAGTTACCTTCGATTTCCCTGGGAAGCCATTATCAGATCTTAACTTGGTGCCAATGGGACCATTTAAGGACTATACTCATTCAATTAAACAAATAATTTTGAGAATCGGTACACAAATGACTGGGAAATGGGTGAACATACATAAACAAATATATGCAGTCGAATATAATATAACCTCTTTCTTTTTGAAGTCGGTTAAAAATACTACAAATTACTTTTTCAGAATCATTTCATTCCATAGTTCATCATTACATTTCATTTCATACTTCATTCACATTCTAAATACATTATTAATAACATTACTCATGGAATTATTTAAAAAAATTCAATACAGTTTTAGGTCTCTCATTCCTGGGCTAAAAATCCTATTACGCATGTCTTTTTCCATCTCGGTTCGCCCATTTTTGAGCAGGGCTTGCGGGATAGCTAGAAAAAACAGATTCTGATCTCACGGGCTGATAAGTTCCAACACCTGCCGGCACACGTCTCTATGGTTCGCATGCGGGCCTGCTTCGGGATGCCTAACTTGACTTATGTCATGCGTACGGCGCCAACATGGAAGCTCCCGAAGGAGGTCCTTCAATTTGATGGCAGTTTGAAACGAGTGATCGAGGATCGGCTCAATATCAGTCTTAAAGGAGCAATGGTGCCAGGCTAATCTGCCTCTCCATCAATGTCAGAGGTCTGGGTGTTAGGTAATTACAGGAGTGCGGTACCATTGCTTTCCTGGCATCAGCTTATGGTGTCTCCGGGTTGGTTGGGCATATTCTGCCTGAATGTGGGGACTCGTTCACCATCCTTTTTGCATCAGAGACGCACGATGTCTGGGTAGCGATGCATCCTGGTGCAGTTTTGCCAACGAAGCCCAACTCACAAAGGTGTTGAGATGATTTATCAAGCTCCCACATCCTGTCTCGCATGCGCGTGGGGGTCTCAGGAACCGAGTTGGCTCGCCTCAATGCCGCTACTAAGCCGGAGTCCAAAGCCTGGCTGCATTCACCTCATCTGGACACACTGCTGGACAACGACTCTTTTAGGGTTGGCTGCAGGAAATCGACTCGGTTGTGTGGTTTGTGAGCCCCACGTTTGCATCTGTGGCGTGAGAGTAGAGGCGTATGGCTTACATGCTCTTAGTTGTTCCCGGTGTGCAGGACGCAGACCTAGGTATCATGCCATTAATGAAATTTTAAGGAGG
This sequence comes from Mellilla xanthometata, assembly GCA_035578125.1. Taxonomy (NCBI): domain Eukaryota; kingdom Metazoa; phylum Arthropoda; class Insecta; order Lepidoptera; family Geometridae; genus Mellilla; species Mellilla xanthometata. The sequence goes on along the minus strand of JAPUBQ010000039.1, from coordinate 2,127,375 downwards.
GCTCTGGTGCTAGCCGCAGTTCTGTGCGTGTTGGAACCTCCTGGCCTATCGCGCTCCGACGGTAAACGGGCGGATAGACTTAAGTTGATTCCTTGCCAGAAAGAATGCTGTCTTATCTGGGCATGCTAGGTAATCAAGGTACTCATGAAAGTAGCATTTGCGTGAGTACCTTCGCATCTTGCCATTTTCCAGCTACTCAAAGCGTGGCTGGTGAATGTGTGGAGGCGGCTGCGCTCAGTAATCACCAGAAGTATTCTGCCCTGGAATCGGCGTATGAGTTTGTGCCTTTTGCTGTTGGAATAGTGGGGCAGTAGGGGGAAGAGGCAAAAAAATCTGTCGTAGACATTGGGCGTCGTTTGCGTGAGAAAGGGCGAGACCCGGGGGCTGGGCAGTACCTAAAGACAGCAAAGTTCCCTTGCCATACAGCGGGGAAATGCTGCGAGTCTGATGGGCACGTTTGGGCGAAGGACTTGGATGATCTTATGTTTGAATATTTTCTTTTTTATGTTGACATTATATATAAGATATTATTAATAGTAAAAAAATTAAAGAATTTGTTAAAACTTAATTAGTAATCAAAAATCAATACTTAGAATTGGGTTGGATAGCCTTAGTAATAAATAAATAATAGATCGATTATAAACTTTCCCGTTGGAGGAAAATTAAATAAGTGCTTTTATTATGGGCTTTTTATATATTAACGAAAGATATTGGCGAAGTAGAACTAAATAACTAACATGCAAAACTAAATAATAACATAAAATATTAAAATTTTGGGCGAGGTAGAAATACATAGTGTCTATTTTTTGCTTTTCTCACAAACGAATCAATTAAAATAAAATTTCTTTGAATGAATAACTAGATGCTTTATCAATCTTTAACATATTAAAATTTGGACAGCAAAATTGTTTTTCAAAAAAAAGTTATCATAATTTTTGTTGCAAAAAAACAGTAAATCGCGTTTTTCTCGCAATTTTGATTTTGTTAGTTATTTAATTTTCCAACTACGGCGACTTTTATATATTTCGTGAAAATTTTAAGTGTCTTGCAGCTACCGTTATTGACATATAGAAAAAAAATGCGAAAAAAACAATTTAATTGTATGGGAAACCCCTTTAATATTTTTATTTTCTTATTTTTATTATTTGTTGTTATAGCGGCACGGAAAATACATACTCGTATTTTGTGGAAGGTTCAGCTTTCTAGTTATTACGGTTTCTGAGATACACCCAAGAGACAGACAGACAGCCAGAGGAGTCTTAGTAATAGGGTCCCGTTTTTATCTTTTAGATACGGACCCCTAAAAAGACTGAAAAATGTGAAAATGACAAGAAATGTTTCAGTCTAGAGAAAAATACTGGTTCTAAATAAAGTTTTATCAAATTCTAGTAGCCAGTAATTTCAGAAACAATTTCAATTTTAGAGTTTCAAAGTCAAACAATACAAACTATTTCTAAAGAAAGGTCCGTGGCTGACTAAAGCAGAGATAAATCGTTAGTAGATAGACAATGAATGTATTTTCTATGAGTACAAATTGATTGTCTGAAAAGTTCAGTAATTATTTTATTCCAATACGTTGAACCTCTTTAACAAGTTTAAACTAGTTGTACAAACTTTTCCATTTGGTCCACTGCCAGAATGACAATCACAGATGCCCTTTTCAAATACACTTTGAAATTAAGTAAAGTTTTAATAAATAAGTTTAATTATTGTTCAAAGTGTACCTAATTGTAATACGATTATTGTGCCTCGATAAGAAAACCTTAATGTCCATGATATTATATATTTCCTCGATTTTTGTTATAACCATTCTGTAACAGTCACTTTGTGAAACAATTAGCAAAAAAAAAGTGTTTTACCAAATAAGTTGTCTTCAAAAATGTACGTAGAAATCTGTGATTCATCATTATCAGAAATGCTCAAACAGTTTTACTTATTTTGATGAAATTTGGTTTAAAAATAGGTTAGACCTTGGATGAACACAAATGCTTCTTTTTATCCTGAAAACATAACTGGTTGCCGCGGGATGCGCAAATAATTTCAAAGTATATTTTACTCTTTCACGCTCAAACGCCACAACCGATTATGATAAGTCTATTTTTTTTATCTCGAATTAAGACGGATAACACTGCGGGCGCAACTAGTTAATAATACATAAAACATAAAAACATAAAAATAACTTTATTTAAACAAAGAATTTACAATATTAATAAGTAGGAACTAGACTTAGTACTAAGTATCGCTGCTTGTTTGAGCTGCCACCAAACCGGAACTGAGTAACAATACTCGTATATCGGGATTATGGTAGCTTCACAAACAAGCAGTATCAAAATAAGCTACTTTATTTTTGTTTATATTAGTTTGAGGCGAAGCTCTTACAATTTTATGTTCCTACTTAAGATTACGACATTCATATATGAATATTTAGTATTTTTTATTTAACTATCTCTAAATTAGCAGCTATTTTTTACTACAACCTAGTTTGGCTATTCAACGGGGCAATGCTGACAGCATCTTGGGAAAGCACACAGCGATAGCTTTGACGGCGTGCTATCCCTTATTTAAAAAGTAGATTGTTTTCATTCTTATTGTTCTTTTTTGTCTTAAAGTACGTAAACGTTGTAACAAATACTTTCTAAAATGAATAAATGCTCAATTTTCTTATTCGCGTTTGAAAGCTAATTATTCAAAACACTACAGGTACGCACTTCAGTTTCTAATTTCATCCTCGTACGTCAAACAAAGACATCAACAGCCTTAACTGGATTTCCGATTTAATTAAGGCGGAAACTCATAGGCGTTCATGTTTGGAAGGGCATAAATATGTCGATAGATAGCCCGCTTCGTGTTGTTTCGCGTGTTAACAATGGACAATTTTAGGGGGTTCGATGTGTTTCGAGATAGCCTCAACAATTCCAGCTGTACCTTCGTCAAACTAAGGAGTCCCCAATAATGCGGACGTTGGAATTTATGTCGACCCCAGGCGCTCGTTGCCGCTGAAATGGTCATTTTGAGCAAAGCACCTGTCATTCAGAATAATGCTGAGTCTTACCCTGGCTTGCTCGGTGGAGTGCAAGTACTTTGCTTTGAGAGCCAGTATTTTAGAGTTTCGTACCTAAAAGGTAAAAACAGGACCTAATTACTAAGACTCCGCTGTCTGCTTGTCTATCTCCAGGCTATATCTCAAAATCCGTAATAGTAAGAGAGATAAAACTTTCACAAGATATGTATTTCCCGTGCCGCTTTAGCAACAAATACTAAAAACAAAAAAAAAATAAAAAAAATATCTTCCATACAATAATCGCGTTTATTTCGTATTTTTTGCTATACTCGTATATCAATAACGGTAGCTGTTAGACAGTTGAAAGTTTTACAAAATATATAAATATTAGCCATCACATTACATTAGCCATCAAATTTAATTATAAAATTTAAATAAAATTAATATTTGAGGGGAGGGGGTGGGGGGCATATACATTGTGAGTTCGATACAATGATTGTATATGTAGTATATCAGTTGTGTTAGCAACCATAATACAAACTAGAAATGATCTAGTATCGGGCCAACCAGCCGTGTGTGAAGTGTGTCCTAATGTTTATTTACTTTAGAAATTAATACAAGCAGATGTGATCACCCAATTTATCATTCTAAATGTTTTTAACTTATCAAGTAACCAAATAAAAATGTAACCTTTTATCGTGTGTACAATGTACATAAAATAATGGCCCAAGCCTGGTCTTAATTGCCTGAAACGAATTTATTTTAAAAAGAGCGTAATACTCGGTTTCTTTTATAAATTGTGAAATGTTAAATCTTTTATGTTCGTATTTTAATAAACGTTTATAATTTATTGTAGCCAGATTACAACAAGGTGTGTAGAAAAGTTTTAATCATATTTTAGTTCATACGTATTATAATTTTTTCGTCATGATCAAAGAAATTGTTTGTTTATTAATTTATTTTTAAATTTGATGGTTAACCTTTTATAGTCGGTTATGATCGAACTAGAATAAATACAATAGTCACTTGTCCGATAAAATGGTTCCACCGTCCACGCGTAAAATACCGTGGTGGGCGGGGCAAAACAACTACCCGCGCGGCTAGTATCGGTGGTGTGACCTTGTTACGACCAATCCCTTGCGAGTTTTGTGTGTGTGTGTGTGTGTGTGTGTGCGCATTTCGTTGAGATAGAAGCATATTGAATAAAAATTCAACATGCTACCAAGCGTTTAAAACTTTTCGAATTTCGTAAGGGGCAAAACAAAAGTTAATTTCCAGATTATTCTAAAACCGACCTTGAGAAGGATCATGTTAGTGACCAGTTAACCGGTAAAGGTATAGTTTGTTCGAATCTTCGGGTCCTACCCTACTAAATTAGTAATATTATTCCAATCACGCACCAAACCGCATCCTGCCCTATAAAAACAAAGAGAAACTTCATTAATTAAGGAAAAAGGGTTCAAGTTTACTGCCAAGAGACCGTAAAAATGCTAAAACACGGCTATGAAATTAAACACCCTACAGATTTACCGCGGAAAGTAAAATAAATTATCATTAAAAAGCTTTCTGTAATTTTATAACAAAATGTCTTTTGAGAAAAGTCGTGTGAGGTTTTATTGAAAAGTGTGATTTGTTGCCGATTAAATTTAATTTATAACGTGGTATGTAATAGTTTCCAATGTAAAATTATATACATTTTTAGGAGAAAAAAAACCATTGTTATTAACCGTCGAAACACTAGGTACACAATCTTGTGACGTTTTTGCGTATGATTGTGTGGAGTTTTCAAGCTCGGATGGAGTATTTGTTTGTCTCCGTGAAATCAATCATGTGATAGGTTTGTTTTATTTATATTTACTTATGTTTCTGCGTATGTTAATTATAACATGTCAATTATCTATACCAATATAAAAAGGGAATGTTTGATTAATTGACGCGAATAGGCTCCGAAACTACTGGACCGATTTGAAAAACTCTCTCACCGTTGGGTAGCTACTTTTTTCCCTGAAAAACATAGATTATATTTTGTTTCTCTTTGCAAGTTAGATTATTTTATAGCCCGTGCGAAGCCGGGGCGATCTGCTAGTATAAAATAAAACGTAGCTTATCGAAATATGTACAGTCCAATTCCGCAAAAAGTATACCATGCTATTTGCTATGTGGCAACAAAGTATTATAGATGATTGAGGTCAGCATTATTTTGAACATTTTTTTTATACTCAGAGACTTTTCACTCACGGCTGGTTAACCCCATACTGAACCATTTCTAGTTTGCGTTATACTAACTAACTCAACTGATATATTACATATACATACATACATATTTTATATAGATACATATTTAACACCCAGACACACAGCCAGCAAATTTAGTTAAGCGCAAAATGTTGGCAGGGCCGGGAATCGAACCCGGAACCTTCTGATTGGAAGTCAGGTATGGTAACCTTTACGCCAACGAGGTCGTCAATGTCAACGTTGGATGATTGCTTTCAACAGACACAAACAAATCCTTTATCCAAACTAAACAAAATCTCCACACAATCTCACGCAAAAACGTCACAACCTTGTGCTATTTGCTATCTGGCAACAAAGTGTAGATGAGTTGCAAGGTAAAGGGTCAGCATTATTTTGAAATAAATTGGGTGATTGCTTTCAACAGACACAAACAAATCCTTTATCTAAACTAAACAAAATCTCCACACAATCTTACGAAAAAACTTCACAACCTTGTGCTATCTAGCAACAAAGTACAGATGAGATGCAAGATAAACGGTCGGCAATATTAACACTACAAAGCAAGATATCGCGAGGAACAAGCCTTAAATCTCTCTTAGCACTGAGACTTGCTGGATCGTCTTTATATTCTGAACACGATGGTTTAGTTTAGATAGGGTTGTTACACATTTATGAAGAATGTACTTTTCTTACGCACTTTATTGAAATATTGATTTTAAAATGTTTCATTAAATTATTGATTGTATAATGAGTATTAGTAGTTTAACGGAAAGTTTAACTACTAAGAAAGTTTAATTACTAAGACACTTTTATTTATATGATGAGTCTTAGTAGTTTAACGGAAAGTTTATAATTCTAAACTTTAGTAAAGTCAGTAAATAAATAATATGAGTAGAATGATGAATAGGGTAGAACCTCCCTATCAATAATCAGACAAGATGATCTTCTTCGTATGAGCTAAGTGACCAAGATCTGGTGTCGAGACTTTTCAAGCCGCTCGAAGGCCTCTGACTAAATCTAACCGTCGAGACCTACAATTTAACCTGTTAGCCAACTCTCAGTAGCGCCCAGATGAAAATGTCACTTAAAAACGACAGTCTTGTGCATGGGCGATCACCCATATTACAAACACAAATCAGAATCGACCGTTGCTTAGCTTCGATGATCGTGTCAGATCACGTTAGAAATTTGGTGAAATAGAGAAATATATATGATAAGTATAAAATATATAAATAATGTAAGTACGAGAAGCATGCAAGTGTCTTGTATTAAAAAAACAGCGTAAAGTTAGGTCTCTACATGCAAATAGCAAGTCAATGGAAAAAAGAAACTATTACCTAAACAAACTAGCCAATAGTGGCATAGGGTCTAGTAATTTGAAGTAACGATTTTCTTACACTAAATAAGTTAGTGCTTGACCAATTCAATGGCTTCGGGGATTGAACCCACGCCCCTCGGAATGTTAGGCAACTGCACGACAAACTGAACGGCCATCTAAACGGCCATCAAAAAAAAAATCTTCAAATTATGTTGAAACACTTTTACAACTTTAGATGACCGATTTTATTTTCATTAATAAGTTTGTTTATTCTGCTTAAAATAAATAATTATTATGAATTACATAAGCGTGTATACATACATGTATTGAGTTTGTTTACACATTTTTGTAAAAAAGACAGTACTAACCCTGCAAGGCAATTCATTATTTCCACAGGGTATTTATTCATCGCGACATTCGCAATTTACTTACATCACAGCATTCTTTACTTTGTCTCATGCCAGAACCTTATTGTTACGCAATACAGTCTGTTTTTGCTTAGCTTAGCAACCTCATTAAAATGGTAGCTGTCTCCACCGCCCTTTATAAAGAAAACTCATCGCTCTTTTGAAATTTTTCACCTTTTATCGTGTAACTGTCAGTTTTTATTGATTTGCGAGTTCCGGAGAGCTTTATCGAGGCTATCGGAAATACTTTTAATAAAGTGACGCGCTTCAGAGTCGTGGAAAGCATTTTAGAAAATGTTTTTTAATGAAATTGGAATCCCTGTTCCCACCGAACTACAATTTTAATGTCTTCAAGGCGAGAGTGAACCGGTTTCTTCTAGGCAAGTGCGCTTCATCTTAAACTGCAATGTCACTTAACATCAGGTGAGTTGTGATCAAGCGCAAGCTATTGAGCGTAAACAAAGGAAATCTAGTGCCTCCTAATTTACAGTTGAATTGGTTTGTCTTAAACAACTGAACCGTAAAATTGTAGCGCAGTGATTATTTTGCCAAACACGTTTTGGATGAATGTTTGTGAGTATAGATGTTTGTTATAATTCAATTCGATAAAAAAATTATTTGGAAGATCATTGATGAAGATTACAAAGGTATTATTTAGAAAAAAACTAAATGGGAACACAAATACAATTTGAAATAATTAGAAAGTTGACAACCTGACTTCTAAATAAAATAATTTAAATCCATTGCAATTAAATGTATATGGGACCGTTTATAAAATGATGTCTACGTTGAATAAAATCTGTAAATAAAAATATTTATATGAATATATTTTATATATATGTAGATTATAAAATAAATAATTAAATATATAAAAACATTTTCGATACTGAAAATAAATTTCAAAATCGGTTCACAAACGACGTAGCGAACACAAAACAAAACAGTCCAATTAAAACTTTCTTTATTTCTTAAAGTCACTTAAAAAATGCTCAACATAGAATTAGAGTGGAAAGTAGGGTACCGAAAATGTTCCAAACGAATCTATACTATAAGACTCTTTGTCCTGACTCATTCATTCATTCATCTATAGACAACGCAGAGCCCAAACGGCTGGTCCTAGGGTTGTGAAATTTGGAGGGTGTATTTGTTTTAGTATGTAGACGCGTACTAAGAACGGATTTTTGGAAAATCCACCCCTAAGAGGGTGAAAAGGGGTAAAACAGTTTGTATGAAACTTCTTTGTTTTTGAACTTATAGCAATGAAATTTGGAATATGTATAGTTTATGTAAAATTAAAAATAATGGTATCATTTTTTTTACCAGGGGTGAACTAAGGGTTTGTAATGGGGGATGAAAGTTTGTATGGAAAATTCTTTATTTATCAAGTTAAAGTCTTGAAAGTTGTTATGGTAGTAGATTATTAAATGGTTAAATAAAAATTATAAAATGTTTTGCCAGGGGTGCACTAAGGGGGATGCCATTGGGGTTGAAAGTTAAAAATGAAAGTTTTGTGTTTTTGAACTTAGGGGTGTAAAATTTGGAGTGTGTATATATTTTAGAACTTAAACATGTACTAAGAATAGATTTTTGGAAATTCTACCCTTAAGGGGGTGAAAAGGGGTAAACAGTTTATATGAAACTTCTTTGTTTTTGAACTTCTAGCAATGAAATTTGGAATATGTATAGTTTATGTAAAATTAAAAATAATGGTATCAAGTTTTTTTGCCCAGCGTGAACTAAGGGTTTGTTGGAGGAGGGGGAGGGGGCAATGTAATGTTTATATAAAATTGGCACGGAAATAGGATACGCGAAAAGCGACCTACACGCGGGCGGAGCCGCGGGCAACCTCTAGTTTGTTATATAACCATAGTACGTACATTCATTAGACTGTAAAAGTTTGAACCACGCGTCGATTCTCAAAAGGATTAAAATGAAGGACCTAGGAACAAAAATAAAGAGTTTCATTCGAAATGACCACGGACGTCCGATTCTCGACGATTCCTGCTCCAATAATAGAAAAAGTTTCTCAATACCGGCCAATGGAGAAAATCAGCAAAGGGACTACTATGCTCAAATTTTATGTTCCTAAAACTGTACGATACTGAACTACGCGACCATAGTATTCTTGAGTATTGATTCTCTATCTGCTTCCGTAGACTAATAAATATAATAGACTCTTAACTTCTTGTTGAAAATCGTACTGTGTCATTCGATACACGTAGCGCCATCTATTAGTATTTTCTTGAAACAACTTCACTCGGGTCACGCAATCTACTATCGTTATATCAGTATATACATAAGCCCACTACACTTTCCCACTGCTGGAACTCGAGGCCTTCTCTCATCAGGAGAGAGTTATAGGCCATAACCATGGCAAGTCCGGTTTGGTGAATGATACAAGTCTTCGGATATTGCAGTTCTCAAACGTGTCAGTTTCATCACTATGTGACTGCAGCGCGTTACGGATTTGGCGACAGCTATACGCTCGAATTGCAGCGCCATCTAGGTTTCATCGGTAATTATGGCAAACTTCCGCGCCACGCTTTATTGTATGGGAATCAGCAATCCTCTATAATATTCCGATCCCTGATGTCTAACAAACTAGCTAGCCCCTACAGAGGGTGCGTAACCGCTGAAATTAGCGTCAGTGGAGCATGCCTATTTTGAAATTAACGGTTCTTCAGAACGCTGACAGATATCTCTGTAAGATTTTTGTCGACAGATTCGTCAACAAGTCTGTACCTGGCAAATACTATAAAATCCCTTTCCACCATGCTATGGTTCATTTCATCAAAAGCTCGCTCATCAGCAGGGATCGAACTCACCTCTTACGGGTCGTATAGCTGCCGCTCACCTGACTGAGCTGTCATCGCTTGAAAATAGTTTTCTATGCCATGAATAGGTAGGTACTAATAATAGAAAAAAAAGCTCCTCTTATTCATTCTCGTTGTCACATTCATTGTAGTGTATATGTATCAGTCTGTCCCAAAAAAATACTTAGTATCCCCCCTAAGGTCTAAGGCTTGGGAATTATAACCTGAATAAATGATAGGATGAAACTAGCCGTTGTATGGTATTTTCTTTGATAAATGACCTAGCTCTTTGCTATAGACTATATAAAAATGTACTAGTAACCTTTTCGTGTCAAACATTTCCAAGAGGTCAGCTCAGTTGGACATGCAGCCGCCTCACGTCCCGAAGATCGTGGATTCAATCCCCGCAAATCAGCTCGAACTTTCGGTAAAGGAAAACATCGTGCTCTGCTAACTTAGGTGATCTGACGTGATCGCCAACTAAGGGTATAAGCAACAGTCGATACGAAAATATTATTCATAAGAAATTATTATTTCTGAACCATTTATAATATGTTTTTTTTTTATTGGTTATAATATGACATACTAATGAGTGCAAATTGCTGATCCGATTGTAAGGTATAGTGTTTGTCTTTGTATATATTTATATACAAAGACAAACACTATATTGTAAGTATATATATTTTATATCTACGTATTATAGTGCTCGTAATTTGATAGATCGCTTTTAGCGATCAGGCCGCCAATTAAGGGCACACTAATTTGTAAGTTATTTTTTTTTTTTTTTTTTAATTTAACGAAAATGTCTGATAACGAATTTTCTATATATCTATCTATCTATTTGAAACAGTCACGAAGTGTTTTTCTTTTAAAAAACACCTCTCAAAATCTATTAAAGGTCAAATCTTTTATTCAATAACCTCCCCACTTCGCACTTTCGTCCGTTAAAATCTCTTCATTAGCGCGAACAAGGCCCCTAATGTTTAACGTCATTAACATTTCCCCAAAACGAATTCCGATTTTTCAATAATACCAAATAATTATCTTTTTTCCGCTCCGCCACGTTTCAATTTACGCAAGAGTCTCGGATTAAACCCAAGTTTTCAATTATAGAAACCATTAAGACGTCGCAAGGCGTTACTGATTTCGTCGAAGCAGTACATTAAGTTTCTCGAAAGAGATTATCGTTAGCTTTGCCACTGACTTGGTTTCTACTATTGGTTTCTGACAAAAATACAATTAATCCAAAAATTTGGTCGTAGATTAAAAGAAAAATCAGGCGAATACCGCTCCGGATCGTACCTAGCGCAAAGGCTATCCATAGCCATACAACGCGGCAATGCCACGAGCGTTATGGGTACCTACCTTTCCGTCAGGTTCTATCCGGGGTGGCCTTTTTAATTAATTTTATGAGTGTTTTTTTTTATTAGTTTTTAATCTTATTATCTTCTATTTAATGTAAATAAGTAAATATTTATATCTGAATAATACACTATTTAAGTGCTATCATTATGTTTCTCTTTTGATTAAATGTAATTAATCCAACACATTGTTTCGACGCGATGGCAGCTCGGTTGAGCGTGCGATCGCTTTGCGCTCCGCAGAGCGTAAGTTCGAATCCTGCCAATGAGCTTCATTATCATCACGGAAGGAAAACATCGTAAGGAAACTATAGCATGACGGCTCGTGGTCAGATGTGTTCAAGCTTAAAATACATCACCATGCACTTAACGTTGCGTTCCGATAGCCTCCTTGAGATCCAGTAATACCAAACTAGGCATATTCTATCATTTACAAGTGTCGTTGAATCGTATGGTATGACCTTCTGGCCAAATGCGTAACTGTTAAGAGTACAATCATTAGAATAAAACTGTTAATGCTATCGGTAATGATTTTGTTAAAATATATTATGTTTTTATTTATTTCTATTTTTTTTTTCGAATTCAAATATTCCGTTACATTAAAACACCTTGTCTCTAAGTTCTTTCTATGTTTACATTCTAGGAATTGGTTGCCTGGAAGAGATCGCTTTTAGCGATAAGGTAGCTAGTTAAGACACTAGTTTTAAAGTACCTTAGTGTTTTAACCGACTTCAAAAAAGGAGGAGGTTATATATGCGACTGTATGTATTTTTTTTTATGTATGTTCACCGATTTCTTAGCCATTTGTGGATCAATTCTCAAAATTCTTTTTTTCTGTAATTTTTTTTAGTAAGTGTTTAAAAACAAATTACTGAAAACACTAAGGTAAATGTTTTAATAAAGTGTTAATCTATTTATCTATCTAAAATCGTGATGGGCACCTTTGCACCGGGGGCGACCAGGGGCGGGTTATTTGATTAGTATTAGTTTAAGTTTTTAGTGTGTGACATTTATATTGATACTAGCTGACCCGGCAAACGTTGTTTTGTATTAATAATTATTTCTAAATATACAGTAGCCGATTCTCAGACCTACTGAATACGCATATAAAATTTGGAAAAAATCGGTCAAGCCGTTTCGGAGGAGTACGGTAACAAACACTGTGACACGGAAATTTTATATATAAGATTTAAATATTGTCATAAAATAAAATCTAAAATCGTTGCAGATTAACAAACCTCAACTTCTGAAAGTAAGAGTTAGAAAACGAAGTCTTCGTCAGGTTTTATAGCGGGGACGGGATAAGCTCGACTGGTATCTACGTTTCTGATCACTGTTCTGATTCCTTTTTAATGCGATCCACTTGTTCTGTTAATTTGGTTGGGGTCCAGAGATGGATCGAGAGTTACAGAGAGCTGGATAATTGTAGAGCTGTAAAAGACTTGATTGTAGACAGTAAAAAATACATAGTTGATGTAGTTGAGTCAAAGATATGATTTAAATTGATCGTGAGTCATGATCTAAAATGATTCAAAGAAATTTAGATAAATTTGTATGTATATGTATAAATAAATAATACTCAAGTTTTTTGGCCAAGATATAGTAAAAAAGGCCATAGATATATTCTAATTTTCTTTTTTGGCAGGACTTTTTATTTATTTAATTGTAAACTTTTCATTTTATTACAAACTTATGTTTCACATTGCAGATTGTTTTAGATAAAATATCGAATACATACATGAAAACTTAGTTTTAAATTGTTATAAAACTTTTATGTTGCAAACATTTTTGTATTTTGTACTTGTACACTGCAGGCTATTTTGATATTTTGTCAATAATTGTTTTATAAAAACAAAGATTTGTGTTTGAATAAAATAATAGTGGTTTTCACACATGGGCGATAAAGATTTCCGTAGTTCTTTTCCGATACGTCCCTGTTTAGATTTGTGGAGTAAATCCGAGTCATTGAGGAATAGGGCGGAGTCCCAATGTCGTTCCGTAATTAACACATTTCCGATTTGTATTATACTGAAATGACCGTTAAGTATTAAATAGGTTTTCTGGAATTGCAAATTAAGATCATATAAATATCATATTACAAATTGTTACAAGTACCATCATTAGAAGAAAAAACTATTTATTAGTAGTAAGTTAAGTATGAAGATACACAACGATGAAAAAAAAATTAAAAATTGACAAAGTAAAACTAATGACTAAAAAGTAAAAAACTATCTTGATGCCATTCCGAATCGAATGACACCTCAATCATAATTTTTGGAGACTGCTGAAAAAAGTTGACCAAAAAGGCACTTGTTGACTAGACTAAATATATTTTAGATAAATTCTATTTTATGTCATTGACTAGTTTTAGTAACGTTCTTTTTTGCTTTTCTTTCATAACTCTTAGTTTGTCTTTTTGATTGCGTACAAAATGTTTCCAAAATAGTTCAATATGATTCTTAATTTGTAATACAAAGTATTAATATGTTTAAGCTGATAAATATACAAAAGAGTAGATGTACAAACATACCCTTTGTTTGTCAATTTGTGCCACACAACTGTGTCAGGCTTTTTCAGGATTAATAGGCATATTTTTCAAGTAAACCAGCTATTGTTTTTTTTTCGATAGATTGATTGCGAAACGGGCAGATGGTTGAAAACATACAATTTAAGCCGGATTCTGGAAAAGGATAAAAAATTACGCAAATAATAGCCATTCTTTATGTTGCTTTTTGTATGGTTAATGTTTTTTTAAAATACTATTATGCTTAGCTGTGGATGATAATTGACTTAAAATGACGATGTTAATTTATACCAATATAATAACGAGTAAAAGTTTGATTTTTTGCTTGTTTGTTTGACGCAAATAGGCTACTTAACTACTGGACCAATTTGAAAAATTCTTTCTCCGTTGGGTAGCTACATTATCCCTGAAAACATAGGCTATATTTATTTTGTTTTTTTTTTGCAACTTGCATTATTTTATAGCCCGTGCGAAGCCGGGACGATTTGCTAGTGTTTAATATTGTAGGTTCCATAATAAAACTGGATACCCAATACCTACCCTAATAATACTAAAGATAAAATTAGCTACATACATTTACGGAAGGAAATTATCAAGAGACTAGCAAAAGATATTTTGATCTCGCCCATTTCCATTTCTAGAAGAAAATACCCAAATAGAAATCCTAATCTCAAATCGCGTGATAAGGCACCATATTGTGGCTGGAAATAGATACAAAAGTCCACTTACACCCACACTGGTCTATAAAAGAAACCAAAACATGACCGTGGCGAAAACGAACCCACTAGATGTCGGATTTCATTACAGTAACAGCGTTTCCATTCCAAGTCTCATCTAATTTTATCGTAAACACATCGAATATTGCGTAGATACCTACTGGAATAGATTAAAAAGCTTATAGATAGACTAGCTGGGCTACCGATGTGGCTACGCTTTACTCCGAGGTTCAAAGTAGCCTATGCGTTAGGTTAAACTCTTAACTATGTCCGTACCAAATTTCATTGCAACTGGTCCCGTCCTGGTTTCACAAGGGCTTATAAAAAAGTTTTTTTTTACTCTTAATCGGTCAGCGCTTGACCACATTTCACCTGATGGTAAGTGATATTGAAGACTGCGGTGGAGCGTGCTTACCTAGAAAGAACTAGTTAACTCTTGCCTTAAAAACCGCTGTATTATAGTCATTACAGAAAAAAATGCAAATAAAAACAAAATATAGCCTATGTTATTCGGGGATAATGTAGCTTCCCAACGGTGAAGAATTTTAAATACTTTTATGTAAACCTCGTTCAACTGTGTTTATGGGGTTTGAAGCAGTGCTTGAAGTAAATTTTCAACTGACCATAACTTATTTTTCAATAAACTAATTTTGACGAAACAAAGTTTTAAAACCACTACTTATTAAAAATAAGTAATCCACCAGTGAAGATCGCGTTCAAATCAGTGGAATTGTTTCGCAGTTAGTGTAGTTTTCAACAAATAAACAGCTTATGGAACCCAATATTTAAAATTATATCTATGATAGCATTATGTTTAATGGTTGTCCTATTAATGAATAGATGTAGGTAGTCAACTAAGTTACCTAATCGCTGCCTACTACTACCTATCTATAAGAGTATTACGTAGCGCGCTAGGGCGGAAAACCGAAATTACGCGAACGGTACATTGAATTTTGCTGTAATCGGTCGGCTGCCTCCAACTGGTTCCGTGTTTACGTTACAGTTAGAAAATTTGGACGACCTCCTTGGTGTAATGGTTAACGTGCCTGGTTGCCAACTAGAGGGTCCCGGGTTCGATTCCAGCTCGGCCAACATCTTTGTGATGACTGAATTTAATGGATGTCGGTCTGGGTGTTCAATGTGTATCGTTATAAAGTATTTATTGAAGATGTGGATGAATTGTGTGAAGAGGATATGATAGAGAAAGGATGAAATGTAGATATGACGGCTGACAGAAGGGTGTGGAAGCAAAAAACGAGCTGTGCCGACCCACATAGTGGAAAAAGTGAAGGCAAAGAAGAAAAAGATAAAGTATTTATATATGTATGTAGCTATTTATCAATTGTGTTAGCCATTGAACCATATTACTTACGTAGTGGTAACACTTCAGTGGTGTAAGCAACCATAATACAAACTAGCTATGAATGACGTTTATATAACCGGCTATCACTTACGTTTATTGTGTCGGAATTAGCCCGCCATGTTTCAGCCCAATCAGCGTGCCATTCTCAAGGGCCAGACAGCCAAAGTACGCTCGCGATGACGGCTGCGCCCGCACTGCCTAATCCACCGACTCATGACCCCTGCAAGACAAATCAAAGTGTTGTGTAAACAATTTGACAAGACATGTGCATTTGTAAACTCAAGGTTAAATCGAAAAATGTTTATATTATACATACAATTTAAAATAAATTATAAAATTAAAAACTAATAATAAAACTAATTAAAAAGACTACTCCGGACAGAACCAGGCTGAAAGGTAAAAAGTATGTAAAAAAATAACTATATTTATTTAAATTCGTTTATTTATACAGAAAAATATTTATTTTAAAGTCTATCGAATTTATTCACTCATGCCAACTTTAACGCTATTCACAAAGTTGGTTCACCTTTGTAGACAAATATTTTGAACAGTACTCGCAAAGAAATTATAAATAAATTTGCTTATATCAAACTTGTCATGTTTTATTATTTTGTCCAACTTTGTTAGTCTCTTAAGTCTTTTAATCCAATTTTATGAAAGTTTTTGAAACAACTTGAGACATTCAAGTTTGCTCGTTATAGGCCTTAAAAGATGTAGATTCGCTGGAAATTCCGTTAATAGGGTGATAATTCGTGATACCTGATTAATCCTAACCCTTCCTTTGTTTTTTTTTATTTATTCCCAATGGGTTATAAATAGCTGTTGCCCATTTCAAAACACATAGTTGCGATTGGTGAACGTTATCTAAGCGCGTCATTTTCTACGAATCACGTGCCAGGATTTTTTCTACATATTCCTTCGACTTGCTGAAAAGGCTATGAGCAAGTTTAAAAAAAAACGGAATGTTTTGGTAAATGTTTGAAGTAAACGTTATTGAAAGTTCCAAAACCAGTGACAGGCTTAGTGGTTTTATCTAATAGTTAAATATCTAAGTGGCTAATTTCTATAAAAATATAATAATAAATAATATGGAGCAATAGTTTACATTGCAATTGTAAGCTATACATTGCCATCCGTCTGTTGTTCTGTGTAGGTGTGGCAATGTTTAGTATATTTATACATTGTTTAATTTCTAAACTATTACATTAAGTTTTTTTTTATAATTTTCTGCGTGTTTAGTGTCTAAATAAATTACATTTTATATTGTTTGGTTTATTTTACTAAAAATTTGTCTGCTGTATTAGGGGTTAAACTACTAAGAAAACCTTATTCACATGTGCTTTTATGTATGTATATTTTGGTAAAGCACTATAATATGTATGAATTTTGACAGTTATCAGATACCTATCACAGTGATAAAGAAACGATCACCGACAAATTTTCAAAAGGTTTTTATATTATAAGATATCTCATCCAGTTTGAAAATTAGTCACAGTTATAAACGTAATTTGTTTAGCAACATTTTGTTACATTTCATTGGATGAAAGAAAACCAGCAAAGTTTCAAGCTCCCTCAGAATGTAGGTATTGGGTGACAATTCGATTCGAAATTTCTGAGACAATGTTAGGTGTCCCTACTTACCTTAACCTATAAATAAAAATTATTTGTTTTAAATTTGGAATAAATTATATATAATAACTAGCTGACCCGGCAAACGTGGTTTTGCCTCACTTAGGGGTATGAAAAATATATAGTGTAGCTTATATGACACGTTCGTAGATTTACCATAGCAGCGCCATCTATTGATTACTTACTCAACCCAGTCGAAAGTTATCGACATCTGTTAGAATCATTTGGAGTTAACAGATAATTGCGACTGTCAAATAATAACAGACAATAATTAGCAATAAATTAAAATTGCGACTATAATTTGAGATTTAAACTATCCTATCTCTCAAGTTGGATCGAACTGCACATGGTGTGCGAATTTTATTATAATCGGTTAAGTGGCTTAGGAGTCCATTGAGGACAAACATTGTGACACGAGATTAATATATATTAAGATCATTTATGTTTAAGTATACCACAATTACATTAAACTTAAATGCAATTATTTTATTTACCAGTCAACGTGGTAATGCTGCCAGTATATATGCACGATGCCCTTAAGTAGTAGGCTAGAGCTTAAGGACTAGCTTTAGTAACTAATATAACACTAATCCAAATTAATAGCTTACTTCTTGTTAGTTGGTTATATGTAATAGTTACTTGAAATTATTTTTAATAGAGCTTATGAAAAAGCATCAATATACATAAAATAAATATATTTAAATTGATTAATGTAAAACTATATCAAATCTTTAAAGTTTACTTGCCTCTACCTAGCCAAAGGTCAACATTTACCTAGTAAAATCAACTAAACCGATGAAGTTGTTATAAAATGGCCCTTGAGTTATATTGTACTAAGACAGGACATGAATTAGCTTAAAAAAAACATTTATGCTTATGAATTAGAATCTTGGATTTTGCCATCAATTTTTTAAATGAACAAGTAATGAAAAAACTTGTCTAAATTACTAAAGGTAAATCCTAATTATCCTAATAACATTATGTTTAAAAAAATGTTTTTAAATGTGTGTATATGTTTGTTAAGTGTCTTAATTAACTTATGTATCTATTACTTGTTATATATACTTACTAGCTGACTCGGCAAACGTTGTTTTACCTTATAAAAAAAAAAAAAAACTAAATATACAGTAGCCGATTCTCAGACCTACTGAATACGCATATAAAATTTGGAAAAAATCGGTCAAGCCGTTTCGGAGGAGTACGGTAACAAACACTGTGACACGGAAATTTTATATATAAGATTTATTTATTTTATTTACTTATTTTTAATTCCGAATACATTATTGGTTCCCGTGGGATGCGCAATGTGTGTATTTCACTTGTCGAGCCCTTACATTTGATACTCATATTGAAATTGGTACAAAATAAGAAAACTTCTCCCACTTAATACACCTTTTAACTTTAAATGCATTTATCTAAAACTACGATATCACAGACAAACACTCACACACACATAGGCATGTTAAACATAAAACACCGCATCGTTTTTGCGCCGTGAGCTAGTAACAATTAACGCATGCGAGCTTGGTGCGTTTTAATCCTCTCATCTGACCGTGGATCAGTCATCGTTTATGCATGGACTGCGGGTCGAGCGCCCTCTATGAAATATCTATGTAATTGGAATTCCCGCGACACTGGCGCCGCTTGGGTCTGAGGCAGACTAGTATTAGGCTGATTTTGTAAGGGCTTACTGGGGATATCCTTGTTTTCATAATTTGACAACTTTCGTCTTATGTCTGACAACTTGCAACTTATAGCCTGACAACTTGCGACTAATTATAGCTTTACAAATTACGACTTGTAGTTTGACAACTTGCGTCATATAGTTTGACTACTTGCAACAAAAAGAAAGAAATGTGTATTTTTTTTTCTATCTGTAGAATTAAAATAATGTATAACATTTCTTGCTGATTATTGTAAATTGTATGTTATGTTTGACTACTAACAATTTGTAGTCTAACATCTTGTGACTTATAGCTTGACAACTTACAATATATAGTCTGACAACTTGTGACGTATACTTTTCCATTTTGAGACTTATCTCTGACAACTTGCAACTTATAGCTTGACAACTTGCGACTAGTTATAGTTTGATAGCTTGCGACTCATAGTTTGACAACAAACAATTTGTAGTCTGACATCTTGTGACTTGCTTGACAACCTACAATATATACTTTGACAGCTTGTAACTTATGCTTGACAATTTGTGACTTAAAGTTTGACAACTTGTAATTTATAGGTTGACAACTTATTACTTATGGTTTGACAACTTGCAACAAAATGTAAGGAAAAGTGGAAATAAATTTTCTATCTGCAGAATTAAGTTTTATTTTGCAGAATTACATTATTCTTGAGTCAATTTGTTATATAATTACATTTGTTATTCTAGTCGTATTCAAGCCATCTTTAAAATATATAAAGTCGTCTAAATAAAGTCGTCGCCAAATATACAAAATGTATCATGCAAAAACGAAACATAAATAAAACAGAAAAACATAAATTCAGTAACATATTAAAAATATCATTGTAAAGTTGTTGAAACTGTTGGACTCATTCCAACTTTTAATAATAAGTAAGTGTGACCGTTTTCTACGCGAAAATCATTGTAAAGAGTATTCACTACAAACAAAGCTCTTTGCTTGCAATCTAAACCACAATACAAACGTTATTACTTGTAATTTTCCTTTACAAGGTATAAGAATAGTATTCTCAAATCTAATATCAAATATCTAGACTGTTAAGTCACCCGAGGGACCGTCAGTTGGACGCCATATCAAAACCAAAATCAAATTACATATTTATAAACCCACTGAGGGTATACTACAAGTTATTACTAACAAAACATCGTGAGGATAACGATTATAATAATAATAATAATAACAATAATATACTTTATTGCACACCAAGAAAAAGAGAAATAAATACAAGGTATAGAACTTAAAAACTAGAGCACAATGGCGGCCTTATCGCCTATGGCGATCTCTGCCGATGTGTTTGCTTGAAGATCAAAATATTCGGAGACATGTGTCATCCGCCAATCCGCACTTGGCTAGCAAGTTATGGCTCCTCATGAGAGAATCCCAGCGGTAGGAACCTATAGTGATTTGCTAATGCTAATGCTACTAGAAAAACTTGACGACCTCGTTGGCGTAAAGTTTACCATGCTGGACTGCCAATCAGAAGGTTACGGGTTCGTTTCCCGGCCCAGCCAATATCTTTGTGCTTAACTAAGTTTATTGGTTGTGGGTCTTGGTGTTAAATATGTATAAATATAAAATATGTATTGTATGTATATGTAGTATATCAGTTGTGTTAGCTACCATAACACAAACTAGAAATGGTTCAGTATGGGGTTAACCAGCCTTGTGTGAAATGTGTCTTAATATTAAAAAAAAAACAACTTACTGTCACAGGTAAATTAATTATAAATAAATCACGGTCAAAATCGTACACAAAATTTAAAAAAAAAAATTTATATTTTTTATTCTAATGTATGTAACTAAAATATGTAGTTAAATTTTTCGAAAAACTTAAAAAATACTCGTATTTGAAAGAAAATGTTTCTTGTTTTTTCTACAGTCTCTGCTCTTATCCCTTGTGTGTAAGTTCCAGCTAGTTCCAAAGGTTTCGTCGTAGTTTTGCACAGTTTAGTAGTGTACCCGACTATCTGCTTTGTATTTAATTTTCGTAGAAAAGTCTTTTTGTCCCAAGTTTTTTCGAAGGCGCACCAACCTATAATCTTTCCTTGGGTTCTATCCATGATTTATTATTTAGGAATACAGCTAAAGGATAAAATTAGGTTCTATTCCTTAATTGTTTTTTAGGAATAGAAATATTAAGTTCTATTCTTAAATTATTATTTAGGAATAGAACTAAAGAAACTTAATAGAACTTAACTAAATAGATCTTAAGTTACTACTGGTTTACCACCATGTTTAGTTGTTGAGTATTTTCTAGTGCTACCCCTTAAATTTAAAAGTCTGTCACGAAGCGCCTTACGGTGTGTTCCGGCAATTTCCTAGAAAACAAGTTATACCAGACTAGGCATGCTCCACTTTAGTGAGTGTCGCTGACTCGTGTGGTTAAGCGCCTTGCGGCGGATGCTTAGCTATAGTGTATAAAAAATCTTATTTGTTCAAATGTGTGATCACGCAATTTATTGTCTTATTTAGTAAAATCTGTTATGTAATAACGATTGCAGCCCGTATTAACGTTTGCTATACGACTTACATCCGTTTGTGAAGTAGATCACTAGTTCATAGATACTACATTAGACAACCAATTACGTAATTTAATCTTTAAATGTGTCTGTACCATTACATTTTATAACTTTTACATATGAATTGTTTACAAACAAAGTTTTTGTATCTTTTTTATTAATTTTGTCGTCACTCGATGAATTTTTATTATTAAATGTGGCGATTTTTAAACGTTGTGAAACATAATTTTTTTATCTAGATAAACTTCTGCAGCATTTATAGTGATTTTTGAGTTAGTCGATTTATTTTTTCTGTAATTTATTTTAAAGTTAATAGTTACCTGGTGTTACACAATGCTATATCAAAACAAAATCTTATACTTTACTGGTTTTAAGCATAAATCAAAAAATCTTTTAAAAAGGCATTATGCTATAGTTGACGTTAAAACGACGTCGAACGTTATATAGTTAGTAGCCCGAATACAATAAAACACCGATTATATTTTATTTTAACATCTGGTTAAAAATGTTCATAAGAAATTGAATAAAAAGATTGAAACAGATAATTTAATTGAAACAAAGATACGAGTATCTATATTACAAAAAAAAATGCTATTCAAGAATTCGTGAAGTGACTTGATCATGAATCTATATTGAGTAATCTATGCAAGAAACTAATAGGTGAGCCAGCTCACACGGCGTTGTTTGACGAGCGGCCATGCGCAAATCACAAGGAAAGTTTCGCTTTGAGCCGACCTCGAGTGAAGCCTTACGCGGCTCTGATTACAGCGGTCACCATGCGGGCTACTACCGGACTTTAACTATCATCATTATAAGATTTTTTTTTTTTTTTTTTTTGACACATTCACACACGGTTGGTTAGCCCCATACTGAACCATTTTTCTAGCTCGTATTATGGTTGCTAACACAACTGATATACTACATATACATACATACATATTATATATAAATACATATTTAACACCCAGACCCACAGCCAACAAATTTAGAAGCACAAAGATGTTGACCGGGCCGGGAATCGAACCCGGAACCTTCTGATTAGCAGACCGGCATGGTAACCTTTACGCTAACGAGGTCGTCAATAAGTATAACAACGTTTAAAGGTACAGCCAAGTGAGAGTAAGTCCACGAGCATAGCTAGGCTATCTTAATAAATATAAATCTCGTGTCACAATGTTTGTCATCAATGGACTCCTTAACCGATTATAATAAAATTCGCACACCATGTGCAGTTCGATTCAACTTGAGAGATAGGATAGTTTAAATCTCAAATTATAGTCGCAATTTTAATTTATTGCTAATTATTGTCTGTTATTATTTGACAGTCACAATTACCTGTTAACTCCAAATGATTCTAACAGATGTCGATACCTTTCGACTGGGTTGAGTAAGTAATCAATAGATGGCGCTGCTATGGTAAATCTACGAACGTGTCATATAATCTACACTATCTACTTTTCATACCCTTAAGTGAGGCAAAACAACGTTTGCCGGGTCAGCTAGTGTATCTAAACTAAAATGTTAGAAACAAATAAAAACTTTTATATGTGTTTCATTACAAACGGATACCTGCAAACAACGTGCGATCAAAAAATGCCCCTTAAATTTAAGGGGAAAATTTACAAAACTATCATAAGACCTGGTATATTGTATGTATTGTGTGTTGGGGATCGAAAGAAGGGCATGTAAGAGGAGTGCATGCGGCTGAAATGTGAACGATACAATGGATGTGTGGAGTGACAAGAATAGACAAAATAAAAAATGAGTACATACTCGTAAGAGGAAGTGTGAAGCTGTCCCAGTGAGTGAAAATTAAAGAGTGGAAGGTTGGCGTGGTATGGGCATGTGATACGTAGAGAGGAGACGCATGTTACTAAGAGATATGGCCGACGTCGGCCGACCTTGGCTGACGTTCGGTTGGTCGTCTCAAGTATCGCTGGGAAGACCAAGTGCAGCAAGGCCTGAGCGCACTTCATGCCACAGACTGACAGGATAAAGAAAAGTGGCGTGTCCTTAGTGTCAGAGACCAGGATCCATTTTGGGGTTAGCGAGCCATCATAGTTAGTTAGTGTTCAATGTAACAACCGTAGTACTTCCCAACGTTTGACAACGGATTCAACTCTAGCTATTACGTCATTGTTTTACACATGTTTCGAAAACAGTTTGCGGCTGGCGTAGCAATGCATGAGCGTAGACCAGCTTCGAGCGTAGACGTGCTATGAACGTATAACGCATCTATTGTAGAGCTGCTACGAATGGAAACTTTTTCGAGAACTTTGTAACCTTCAGTAAATGGTTGTATTGTTATGAATATTGCACTTGTAGCATTTGTGGCTCAGCTTACAAAGGTAATCTGACTTGATCATCAAAGTCACGCAACAGTCGATGCAGACAAAATAATGCCATTTTAAAAAGTGGCATTTATATCGGGCTTTTGTCGGGGGTCTATGTTACATTGTAGGTTCTGGCGTTTGGTTTTAATAAAATTAGTCATTAAGCTAAAAGCCTCGGCTGGATTGAAAAACTATACATCACAGTTAGATAAAATACTAATATAATACGTATATCATAATTGTACGCCTGTAGCTCGTTTAGCTAAGGTAATCATCGCGATCATCGAAGCTAAGCACGGTCAATGCGGTCAGTATTTGGATGGGTAACCATGCACAACACTGTCGTTTTTAAAGCGGCATTTTCATCCGGGCGTTACCGTGGATCAGATGTTGTTGAGCCACATCGTAGGTCTCAGGGAGGCTTGAAAACTCTCGACACCAGAGGCTACTTAGCTGATACGAAGAAGAAGAACAGTATTTAACTTACAGTTGCTATACTTGTTAAGTAAATATGTGTAAGTAATGCAATGTAGCATTTTTTTGGTAAAAATAATATCCGCCTTTGTAAATTTTAGCTTAGCGGTCCGCTACAGCTTTTGTGGGCAAAAAATGAGTTTCACGTTGTATGTTCATTGGATAAAAATCCTTTTGTGTTAGAGGCTACATGACCTAAACAAAAATTAAGGCTTAAGTTTTGTTTTCTGCAAAATGTAACTAGTCCATTGAAAAGTTACATTTGAGGTTGCGTTTCTTGGAGAACGCAATTTTATTTTTTTGATGTGTAGGGGGGGTAAGTGTAAAGCTAAAATCAAGTTTGTGGGGTCGCCACCCTTGTCCCACGGCCGCCATCTTTAAAATTGGGGTTGAAGCGGTTTTTACAATATATCTCTTAAACTACTTGTCTGATAAAAGAATTGGTTAACATTCAATAAAAAAGCTATAATACAAATTGCTAAGCTACATTTTTTATTCATAAATATAAGCAGCCCACTTGAAAAGCAGACGTTTTCCAAGGAGTCACATTATATATTAATTCTAAAGTATATGAATTTCAATATATTAAGTATATTATTTCTAAAGTATACCAACCGACCGGGTGCGCAAAATTTCATTCACAAACACATTGGACCGTAAAAGAAACGACCGAAAAAGTCGTCGAGATCGGTTCAAAGGTACCGCGCAGTCTAAACACGGCAAACATAAACAGAATAAAAAGCAGGTGTTTAACGTTTTTGCTAAACAGGAGCTGCGTGCGTGAACATCGAAACCGCGGTAACAGCTTATGAGGTGTACAATGTACAGCAGTACTTTGGATAGGCAAGTTTTACGAATTCTAATTTGAAGTGAAGGTGATGAGACCTGCACTGACATGCGTCAGAACTGCACTGACATCCCTGAGACCTGCACTGACATCCCTGAGACCTGTACTGACATCCATGATCCCAGCCCTTTTTTTATGATGGATAGGCAAGCGCTTGATCGAAACTCACCTGATGTTAAGTGATGTTGCGATCTAGGGTGGAGCGCGCTTGCCTAGAAGAAACCAATTCACTCTCGCTTTGAAGACAGTAAGGTTATAGTTCAGAGTGAACAGAGATTCCGGCAATGAGTTCCACAGTTTAATGGTCCGCACAATAAATGTGGAAGCGAAACGCTTCGTACGGATTTTTGGAACTTCAACTGTATAGCGGTGCCTCCTAGCCATCTCTCTGCTCGCCCGATAATGGAAAGGGAGCCCTACACCAATGACTTGATGAATGACTTGTTTTTCAAGTTAAGTGTCGATTTGCACTCTCTTTACGGTGAAGGAAAACATCGTGAGGAAACCGGCATGTTTGAGGAGCACAATATCCAAAGACGTGTTTCATCCGCCTACCCGCACTTGGCCAGCGGTGTTGGATTATGGCCTATATTTTTCTCCTCGTGAGGGAAGGCCCCGAGTCTCAGCAGTGGGAACGTATAGTGAGCTGCTTATGCTTATGATGTATCAAATACCAAGGTACTGCGTTACATGTTCACAAAGACAACCTCCGTTTATTGGCTGCTTGAGGCCGTTTAAGAAACGGTACTTAAGTATATCGCCTGAATGCGAAAGGCACGTAAAAAGCCGCCACATTGTGTTGAAATTGAAAATTTAGGAGGTATGAAGCGAAGGCAGTTTTCTTTTAACGTCTCAGTGTTTTATCGCTTTTATTATACAATTACAGACTAATGGAAAGTTTTAAGTTTGTTTTAAGATATTATTATACATTAAAATCGTTTTATTGTCGGGCACATTGACATTCTCCTGCTCTTTTGCTCTAAATAAAATGTAGATCTAAAGTCAGAAAAGGCCTTCGAGTGGCTTGAAAAAATTAATAAAACTACTAAATACAGATTTTTGTCACCCAACTAATATTATAAATGCGAAAGTTTGAGTGTGTGTATATGTGTGTATGTTTGTTAATTCTTCACGCTCAAATGGCTAAATCGTTTTTGATGAAATTTGATATGGCAAGACTTTATATCCCGAAAGCCTTACTAGTTCCCATGGACGCATATGCGATGCCACGCTAAAATTAATACCTACATAATTAAATATTCTCCAAATTTATTTTATTTATTTTATATAATATTATTTGAAAGGTAATGTACCCTTCCGTTAAAATGTCTACAAGCTACCGTTATTGATATATACCAATATATACAATTTATTTTTTGTGTTTTTATTATAATAGCACGGGAAATACATAACTTTCTAGCTATCACGGTTTCTGAGATACAGCCTGGAGACAGACAGACAACGGAGGCTTAGTAATACCAACATCTAATAAAAGTTAAAACAACACCTTCTTAAAATTGAGCGTTCTATACAAAAGTGCCGGTTCCTTATCTCCGGCACATATTTAACAAACGACCAACTCCCATTTCACAGGAACACTAATTGGTAAAGTAAACTTCCACATCCAAGTTTCGACTCACGTACGCAGTTTAAGTTCAATGGAGTGTGTTTGTTTACACACTTTATCTGAAAATCCGCGCGCCAATATCTGATTCTTATCTTTAATACTCATTAGGGACTTTCCTTATTCTCTTGCTAGCTGCGTCACGCGGTGCCACCTGCGTTACTTCGAGGTTAAAAGTCGCTTATACGTTTAAAAAAAAACCTATAATAATATGTTTAGCCGTTTGAGCGTGAAGAAGTGACAAACATATACACACAAACTTTCACATGTATAAAATTAGTTTATACTTAAATACGTTTTGGTAAACCACATCAAAGACTTTGAAAATTTTTGAAGCAGTGCCTCAAGTAAATATTTTACTGAGCATAACTATGTTTGCCCTTGACCGATTTTGAAAAAAACAAAGTTTTGAAAACGCTCCTAATTATAAATTATGTGATTTTTTGTGAAAATTTTGTTCAAATCTATTGAGTAGTTTCCAAGTTTTAATTTACCACACAAACAAACAGACACAAAATTCCAAACAATGTTTTTTGTTACTGTTTTGTAATTACCCTCCTATGAGTTCTTACGAAAAATATTTAATACTAGCTGCACCCCGCAGTCTTACCCGCGTTAGTCCGGGATAAAAAGTAGCTTATGTATTAATCCAGGGTTTAACCTATTTCCAAATTAAATTTAATCAAAATCTGTAGAGCCGTTTGAGTATGAAGAAGTAACAAACATACACACACACACACACACAAACTTACGCATTTATTATATTAGTAGGATACAGACACTCGACTTTTCCGTCTTATTATAAGTATATATTGATAAGGTTGCCCTTTTGTTGTCAACGCTTTGTCTCTTTGATTTAAGCGATAAGTTTTCTCGTTTCGAAATTTGAATAAGTGTTGGTTGGTTGGTATTAGCGAGTCTATGAATTGTTTATATTTATGGTTTATTTTTTTGGTTTGTTAATTTTTGGATAGGTACTTTTAAGGAAACAATTTTTTTATTTATTGTTCCTATCTATTTTTCATTAGTTAGGTAATAGTAAGGGCTATTTACTAAATACTTTTAGTTAATATTCTAAATTTAATTAATGTAAAACTATAACTTATCTAAGATTAATTAATGCAAAAATATATATAATCTACAAAACCAGTACCAGTGGGAAGACTACCTAAAATGCCAGCCGAGTTGCCTCTTGGTATAGCAATGCTAATACCAAGAGGCAAATGAAAATATCATCTTAAGACTTTTTAGACTTTATGAAAAAGGCTTCAAGGATTCAAAGAACATACGTTTCTTCTTTTTTTTTATTAATGTTTATGTAATTTTACTATGACTTGAAAATATTGTCGAAATGAATGATATTTGAATTTGAGTTATACGAGTACAAAATGGTAAACGAAAAATACGAAAAAAAACTTGTTTTTTTTGTAATGTAAATTATGAAAAAGAAGTATTCTAAAATCTTATTTTTTGTTAACTTTACCACAGTCTTGTTGTTCAAGACGAGTAAAAAATCTGCATTAAGCATAAATAAACAAAATCCATACTGTAAGTACATGTGTAAGATGGGTTGAAAGCACTCGAGATCCCTTACCTTATTAGTGGATGGCAGCGAAGAAAGGTTTAGGATCTGAACATGCTTTTAAGGCTTCTTCTCTCACGTTAAACCGGCTTCTGACCCGTTTTTTTCTTCATACAATGGAAATAATTCAATTGCAATTGGTGACGATACAATTACAGTATTCAATTGCAATGACATTTAAGCGTTTCTATTTTTAAGTTTTTATTTATTATTATTTTGTTATATGCCATTTTGTTACATGCTTTTTATTTTCAGTTTTTTACATGGGCTTGCGCTTGATCACAATTCACCTGATAGTAAGCGACATTATGATCTAAGGTGGAGCGCGCGTACCAAAAAAAACCGGTTAACTCTTGTTGTTGAAAACCGCCAGATACGAAATTAAATAAACATTTTACGAAACGGAACTAAATCTTCAATTATATCTGTTAATTTTAGTAAAAGCTTACTTTTACAACATAGTTTATGCAACCTTCTTTTTACTGTGGTCAAATGCTAATATGTTCATTCACACACAAATATAATGATTTTATTTAAATAAAATTATCTGACCTTAGTATTGTTTTTTTGTAAATATTATTTGAATTAAATGGATAGTCAAAATCAAAAAAAAAAACAGTAAAAAAAACCCTTTTGTGACTCCCGCTCCGGGTCATTCTTGGTGCAGAGGTTAGCCATAGCTGTTCAGGTGCGGTAATGCAGCGAGCGTGATAGGCACCTTTGCACCGGGGGCGAGCAGAGGCGGGTTATTTGCTAATTTTATTTTATGTAACATGTAATTTTTAATTTACTTTTAGATCAGAATAAGATAATTTAATGCAATGAATTAGAATTTAAAAATGCTTTTTTTTTCAAAGCACGTCAAGTAATGTAATAAATAAAACCTAGTAAATATTTGGCTTTATAGTTTAAATGATGTAATCGATGTGCGAAGAACAAACGATTTTTCTTTCTTTATTTTCTTAAAGAAATCTGCCTGAACATATTGCTAGACGCTTTAGTTATATATAAAAAATATTTTTATTACTTATAGATCTAATTTAATTTTTTGCACAATTACACAATTGATGTGTGCGCAAGAAACGATTTTTCTTTCTTTATTTTCTTAAAGAGGCTTTCTGAACACATCGTAGATGCTTTAGTTAAATATGAAAACTATTTTCATAACTAATCGATTTTATTTAATTTTTTGCGCATTAAAAACAGATAGTGAGTAAGTTGCTCCACGTATATAAAGCCCAAGAGAGACCTTTTCAGATTTGTTCCTCTGGATGAACATTCTATTCACAAGTAAAGAACCGTACACTTCTTATTTTTATCTTTTATTTACGTTTTGCGTTGAGACCATAGAGAACGATTTATTCCATGTTCAATACTCCTTCAAGAGCTCCTTCATACTCTAGGATATCAATTTCATGTTGATATAATATAAAAAAAGACAAAGCGTTTTACCTACACCTTGTGATCCGAACCGCCAAACTTTGGAATTCCTTGTCGAATTCCCTGTGCCCCAATGACTACAATCTAGCGAGTTTCAAGGTGAGAGTGAACCGGTTCCTTCTAGGTAAGCGCCGTCTTAGACCTCAATATCACTTATCATCAGGTGAATTGTGGTCAAGCGCTGACTCTTTGCTTCCGTTTCATTTTTTTTTAATTTATCTATTTTTTATTAATTTATACTTGAACATTTATAAAACAAAAAACTTAATTATGCTCTGGCCTCATTCTCAGCGATAAAGGTTTACTAGTTTTTATATAGTATATTATTATTATCGCCTCGAATGGAGCCGTTCGCATAATTCTGATCGATCTTCACTTAGGTAAGTTCGTTTGATCATTGATTATACTTTGTTGAAAACATAAGTTAAATATTAAATCTCTCAAATAGTAAAAAAGTACTCACATAATAATTGTCATCCATCCCAGCTTCAGCGCCAGATTTGAACTGCTATATTTTTTCAGCATAATGGCACAGAAAAATGGGAAATGCATAGTGCTTTCAGCTTCGTTTACTTTAGCAAAGTAATTATTTTCACAGAACTTCTCCAGTTTGGTTTTTATCTCGAGAGAAATTTTAAATAAACGGTGTTATGTGGTTTCTGTAAAGAATAAAGAAGGATTCCAAAAAAATGGTCGTAAAATTATTACTTAGTCTGAGTGACATCCGAAAATATTTTATTGCTTAATTTAAATAAAACTTATGTTTTCGTTAAAACTATACTATAATAATTGGCCTAGTGCGAGTTGATTTCGTGCATGAAGGGTTACCATTACCTAAAAATACGACTAAACACGTTTGTTGTAAAATTTATTATATTTTATTATTTATTTTTGAAGCCATAAATAACTAAATATTATTTGAATGTTTGGAGGTGGTCTACTAAATGTTGATATAAAGATAAAATAAATAAATAATAAAAAATAGCTTAATTCAATTCAAAAATTGAAACATTGAAGAAAGCAGCGCCTAAAGAAGAAGATGAAAAGAAAGTAAATAGTTTCTCAGTGTAGGTACTGCGGGTTCATATTTACTTGTACGTTAATAATTTTTAGTAAAATAAATATTTTTTAAATATTTGAATTTTAATGAGTTATTCAAACTTTTGAAAAACAAAAAGGCATTCTTCATCACTTTCTTATCCCTAAAGGTACGTTTGGCGCTTCAATTGTTTTTCGACTCCTCTTTATCAGCCGTAATTTTTGCACATAGATTATGTAATACTACAGATATGAAACATATAAAAACTAGCGTGTTCCACGTTTTGGAACCTTGCCTTTTTTGTTGTCACTACAACTACAACAAATTTGTTTCAAACGTTGTCACATTTTGTTTCAATGAGACCATAGATAATGGCCTCTCTATTACTAAACATCGTTATCTTTGCACGTGCACTCCTTTCTCTCTTATATATAATTATAATCATCAATTTGTCTTCAAAAGACATTGTCCGATAAAACCCAAACTAATTTGAAATTAGAAGCCTTCATCTGACAGAAGTCCAATTATCACAACAAGGACCATATAACAAGACTTGACTTTATCTACCATCAGACAATATATCCTATAGGCCCTTAGAGAAACTGATACCCCATACTCAATACGGCAAGATACGATGTCGTAAACTCAAACTACAATAGAGAGTGTTTTGTAAAGTAGAGTATTGAGGTCAAACGTGTGTTTAGGTCGATATTAGACCTCCAAAGAGAGGTATTGTGCGACGAAATTATGAGATTAGCCCTCCTTTGTGAACAAGGTTTGGGGTTAGTTTGAGGTCAGACAATTTGACCTGCAGGTGTCTTATTTAAATAATGCTAAGGCACTTTGTACACAGGTTTTAAACTCAGCTACATAGTTCTAATCTGTTTACTTCGTACCGTTTGTATTTTAATATTTGTGTAGTACAACAAACAACTTAGTATACAATGAATTTATTGTTTGAATTTTGCTTTTCTAATCTTAAACTTAAAAAAAAAACGATATCACGAAAAATCATTGTATTTATGTAGTTGTATATTTTTATTTCGAAAAAGTTGTAAACAATAAAATATCAACATCAGGCTTACAAAGATTACGCGACCAATTAATGATGCCTGCAAAAATACAATATATAAAACGACCTTTAAAATTCCAACAGACATTTTCTCGCATTGGGTATTCGAAAATACCGTTTTTAATACTCGACGCCAGTTTGAAAAGCGGAAAGCTTCGCCAGCTAATTTATTCACGGCATGCACTCCATTGTACTATCACGCAAGTGGCAGATTTCACTCGCGGTAATACCTCAAGCGGAGTAGAATTTGGCAGAGAGGTAGGCATCCTTTTCGGGAGTCGTTCGAAGAAGTATACAAGTAAACTGCCTGTTATTCAAGTATACCTCTTATACCAAGCAGTAGTGTATAAAGGTCTTTTTGGAAATACTGCTGCGTGGCGAGGTTATTATTTACAACTTACAGCTACGCACGTGATCAGTATATGCATCTACTTGTTTTTGTAGTCACTTCTTATATTTAAAACATGTAATGCAACAAATGTAATTCTCTTCTAAAGTTTACGTATATCAAAATGTCCTTCTTATATTAATCAGGCGAATACCGCTCCGGATCGTACCTGGCGCAAAGGCTATCCATAGCTATACAGCGCGGCAATGTCACGAGCGTTATGAACAAATTTCATTGTATTTCTACCTCGTTAAAATGCTTCAATGTGAGGAGCTATAACTCTGTATCGTCTACTCTGTGTTAATACCTCCGAAGCCAGTGCTTTCGAGTTAAACTGACAGTGGAGGTCGGAAGTTTTTTCATTAGCGGCACCACCGGATTAGTGGCCTGTGACATACTAATTGCTGTCCCAGGCTGTGCTTAGCGGTGGATGGAAGTTAGATTACTCTAAAGTACTATCGATATAAAGTTTTTTAGTCTTATTGTATCTAAATTTTGGGAAGGACTAGCTGCCAAGGCACGGGCTAATGCCTATTTTGGCAGCTTATTGATTAAAATATGCATTTTTGTGTCAATAAATTTATTTGAATTTTGAATTTGAAAGTATTTATATATGTACGAGTATGTATATGTGGTATATAATTTGTGCTAGCGACCATAAAACATGCTATAAATGGTTTAGTATGGAACTAACCAGCCGTTCAAAAATGTGTCCTGATAAAATAAATGCGAAAGTTTGTGTATGTGAGGGTGTTTGTTTGTTACTTCTTCACGCTCAAACGGCTTAACCAATTATGATGAAATTTAGTATGAAAATAGGTTAGACCTTGTATTAACGCATAAGCTACTTTTTATCCCGGAATAACGCGGGTAAGACAGCGGGGCGCATTTAGTATATTATATTTTATTTCAGCGAGGTAATGCTGCCAGCATTTTAGGCACTTTACCTGCGGACACTGACTTAGATTTAATTAACTATTTGTTAGGTTTTTGTGTGTGTGTGTGTTTTTATTTGTATATGGTTTCAATAAATTATACATTGATGTATATAATGATTAAACATAAGCTATACATTTAAAATATTCAAGTACTCTTGGTAGAACCTCTTACCGCAACTTTAACGACGCCACTTTAATAAAGAACTCGGAGTGAAAAACAAAAGAGCCTCAAAATAAAATGGTTCCGCAGTAAAACAAAGACACAGATAAAGAAGCCCATTCACAATCATCACGCTGGCCGGGCCCTCATTTGATTTATCCCCTTGATAAATTAATTCCTGCTTTCACTCTTTCACTTAAGCTTCTTTGTAAGGCAGTAATGGTTCGTTTTGGATGTTTTCATTCAAAAACATAATATATTGCTACACAACTTACAGTATTTTTTTAAATAGAGGACAAAATTAAATATTTAGTGTACTGTGATCCGAAATCCAAATTAAGACAAGTAAAGGAAAAATTAATTAAGATTAATTAACTAAGATTTATTAAGAATAACGTTACCTATCACAATTCGGAAATTCTCGAAGAGTTCGACTTGTCGTTCGAAGAGTCAGCATCTCCTGATGATGCCTCGTGGTTTGGCGAAACACATGTTGAGTTAAGAATTTTAATTTTAATTAATTAATCTTAGTTAATTATTCCTTCTTGTCTTATGGATTTCGGATCACAGCGGAAGTACACTAAATATTTAATTTTGTCTTCTATTTACAATGGATTTCCGCAAAGTAACGCCTGAGTCAATAAGTAATTTTTTAAATCGTACTCGTACATACAGTATCACGCGAGTCTACGACACTCTGGATTTAGCTGGAGCATGCCTTGTATGGAATAACTAGCTTTGTAAGTGGTTCTATATGTTCAGTATAAAAACCTGTTATCGCAAGAGTATATAGCTTAAATTATTGTATGAGTTTTTTTTCATTTATTAGGCTTTCGTTGGTTCATAATCAACCCTAAAAATAAAAATATTAGGAAAAACATTAGTAAACAAATAAATAAAAAATAATGTTATGATTAATTATTATTGAATTTGTAATTTTTAATTCTCATTTTTATTTTATATTTTTGACATTTTATAATTGTATTGTTTTGACATTATAGGTATATTTTCTCTAACATGTATGAGTCTTTGTTACTTGTAAATAAAATTTTGAATTTGAATAACAATTTTAAAAAACTTGATGGCAAATTTGTGTTCTAAGGTGGAACGCGCATGGCCTGCAGAAACCGGCATACTACGTGTACATGCAAACCTGATATTAAAATCACTAAGTAACCAAAAATGTGTGTACTACAAGCAATCTCAATACGTTTTTATTCCCCACACGAGTGACTGGGATACAGCGATAGCGCGGGGGTAGCGGGTTATTAAATTGTATGGAGTTACTACGCAGATAAACCGCGTAAGAGTGTGGATAAAAACAACCGTACTAGGGGACTGTGTATGTTTTATATTGTAGTTAAATTTCATTGGGGTGGGGATAAAAAATAATTGTTATAGCCCCTTGGTATGGTCATCGTTTATAAGCGCTGTTGTGGCCAAAAAATAATCTTATTTTATTTACAGAATGAAATCACATGTTTTTTTACGCTTTTAGGAAGTTTATTTCCAAACATGAATTCTGTAAACAGCCGAAGACCTGTTTGGGTAGGGAACCCTATTAAAGTAGAAAACTGGTTCATTTAAGCCAGCCAATATTCTTGGTGTATTAATTTCCTAATTCTTCTAAGAGTTTTTCTTCATTAGCTAAACGATCCCAATCAATCACGGCACGCCGAATTAGGCCAAGCCAAAATACTCGATTTGTACCCGAACTACAGGAGCGGATTCAGATTTAATGTATCTAACGGTTTTTTAAAAACTTTCTCGTAATTTCACAAATAATTCTTATTATAGATAGATGGATATATAGAAAATTCTATAGATTGGACAGATAGAAAGTTCTTTATTGGACACGAACATGATATTTAAAAAGGAAAAAGAAAAAGCTTACTAATAAGTGTGCCACAGTTGGCGGTCTTATCGCTTAAAACGATATCTTCTAGGCAACGTTTAGGTTATAGAAGTTAGTTATAACTTTTTAAATTAAAATAAACAACACCTTTAGTACGTACCACACATACAAAGGCACTTTTAATTTAAAAAAAAAATGGTTGCCTGTAAAGTCGGTTTTACGGGCGAAGATTTTACGTGACAACGTCTGCCGTGTGCTGCGCGCGAGGCAGACCGATCATAGTTGAGTGGAAGAGAGACGCAAGGCATTCGGCGGGCCTCTCTCTCGTTCGGTGACTCATCGTAACGTTACTGGGCGTTACACTTTTTCATAAGTGACTCCCAGCCGCAACCTAATTTAAGACGTTGTCACGTCAAAAATAAA
The DNA here is from genome assembly GCA_035578125.1 of Mellilla xanthometata. NCBI lineage: Eukaryota > Metazoa > Arthropoda > Insecta > Lepidoptera > Geometridae > Mellilla > Mellilla xanthometata. The sequence continues at coordinate 2,091,614 of JAPUBQ010000039.1, read as the reverse complement.
GTGTTCTAATTAAAGTGAATTGAAATTTTATTTTTATATACAATTATTTATGCAAGAAAAAGGCAGCGTGATAGGCATTTACAATGGAGGTGAAAAGGGGCAGGTTATTTGATTTAATTTAAGTTATCAATCAATGTTTTATAACATTTTTTTTTAATTTACGAATAAGGAATAAAATATTTTTAATGAATCACACATAGGAGTACGTGCACATTTCATTTAATAATGTATGTATATCCCATAATTATTAATATTTTCCGTTCTTACTGAATTCTACCCTGGACATTTTCTTAGGTACGCCGCCTCGGAAAATTTATAAGTAAGGAGGTTAATATTTTAGTAAAAAGTTTTGGTATCGGGATGAAAGTTACTTTTAATTAACAATTTTAATTAGAATCTTATTTATATATAATATATGTATATTGCATTACAAGAGCAGAAGGAATAAAAATTAAGAAGCATAAAATGTGTTCATATATGTATTTTTACCCATTATATGTAATCAATAACAAAATATAATGATCATTTACAAAAATCACAACATAATAAAAAAAATTATAACGGCTGAACTAAAATTACATAAAAAAAACACACAATAATTAAGAAAAACCTTACAAATATACATATTTGAGCGAATCATGCATGGGCTGTGGGAAATTCACGAAATATACTCGTTTAGAATCAACAATTAACAAGACTAAAATAATAATCTTTGATTATTATAGACAATATCATCACCCACAAAAACAAGTAAGACTTGTTTCAATTTATTTCTGACCGTCTGAAGGGCAAAGTTTTTTCAATTTGGAAAGGACTAGTTTTCAAAAAATAAAACTTTCGTTCGAATTTTACGAGCACATAATCGTGGTTTGGAGTTCTAAAGATTCTTAATCCTGAACTAAAGATAATAAAACTGAAAAAGAAATTATATAGCCTTATAATATACGCAGATTTTATATAAGTAATAAAAAAACGATTTTGCTTCCGTTACGCTTTAAAGCAGAAACTACGCTCGCTTTGCTTGCTTGTTCGATTAGAGTGATTTTTCAGAACGACCGAATATCCGATAAAAAAGCTAGCTAGCTATATCCGTACAAATTGAGTTAAAGATAGGAACGCTGCGAGCATTTTTCTTCAATCAATCGATGCGGAGGTAATTTGAGAACTATTTGTCTCTGTCGAAAGACGGACTGTTCCTTACTCGGAATACGCAATACGGAAGAATCTCTAACTGGTGTTTGGAAATAGGAGACTACGACAAACGGAGGTGGAAACTTGAGCTTTGTTTGTAATTGTTATGAAATACTACGAGTATAATGGTTACAAATCACGCATTTGCTGCTTTGGTATTGTCGAAGTAAATTTAAGAACAATTACAAAGTTTTACGTAACTAGCGAGTGTGGCTCGGTGGTAAAAACGTCTGCTTTTCATTCAGACGGCCTCTGGTTCGATCCTAGCCCTACACCAATGACTTGTTTTTCAAGTTATGTGTGGATTTGCACTCGCTTTACGGTGAAGGAAAACATCGTGAGGAAATCGACATGTTTGAGGACCACAATATCCGAAGACGTGTGTACCCGCACTTGGCCAGCGTGGTGGATAATGGCCTATATCTCTCTCTTCGTAAGAAAAATTCCAGTAGTGGAAACGCATAGGGACACCCGGATAGAACGAAGTTTTTTGACTGTCAGGATTAATTATTATTTTTTACAAAAAACCTGTATACACTCAACAAATATAATCGTCGTGACACCACACTGTTTAATGCGGAATAGAAATGAAAATATCTGGCTTGCTTTCTTTAATAGAGAGAGAGAGAGAAACATGCGCATGCTGCATAGCTTACAAAAGCTTACTATAGCAAAAAGTGTCGTGACAACTTTTCGTAAGAATTTTTCCGTCTAGCCCCCTTTCACAACGCGCGATAAGGAACTTTGTTCCAAAATGAAACCTACCTCCTATATAAAAGTAGATGTATGTTAGCAAGCTGTGTTCTATTCATACCCAGCTGCATACACGACTGAAAGGATATCCCCCGGGCCGCATCACTCCGCGCGAGTGATGGATCTATTGACACAGCCACGAACATGAGCCATTTATGCATGACACATCCATGTTCGATAGCTTGACAACCGTAAACCTTGAGGATATCAGGGATAAAACCTTAAATATACATATACGTACATTTGACACGGATATTATTAATCTTCTTATATATAAAATTTCCATATCACAATGTTAGTTACCGTACTCCTCCGAAACGGCTTGACCGATTTTACCAAATTTTATATGCGTATTCAGCAGGTCTGAGAATCTGCTAGTATCTATTTTTCATATCCCTAAGTGAAGCAAAACAACGTTTGCCGGGTCAGCTAGTAAATATACATAAATCACTCGCGCATTAAGGGTTATCTTAAAAAGTGGCAAATAAACACTTTTTTGTATGGGAACCCGCATTTAATATTGATTTTATAATTTATGATTAAAGTGAATACATAATTAAATATTCTGTGAATGTTTAGACGGCCACCAAATATCGAGTAAAAACTTGTCTAAAAATTACGTTTGCTTTATGGGAGCCTTATAATTTATTTTAAACTTATTAAAAAATATTTTCTATTTTTACCGAATTGTATACACGTATTCAGTAGATCTGAGAATCGGCTACTATCTATTTTTCATACTCCTAAGTGAGGCAAGACAATGTTTTCCGGGACAGCTAGTATTATTATATTTACTACAATATACTTTAACATATTATTGCCGAAGTTCATCGTGTTTTTTTTGAAGAAATCTTTAAATTAAGCTCATCATCTTAGCTCTACAGAACTTTTATTTTAAACTAAACACAAGGAAATATTCCTTCCTAACATAAAATACCTTTTTCTATCAGTTTCGCGCAAAAAATGAAATGGCTGAGTCATCGCGAAAAATACACAAAAGCAGGTTTGTAGGGCAACGGGATGTCCTTACATTGACAGCCCTTTATGGAGCCACGGTTCATTTATTAAGGGGCAATGACTCGACCAAAAACCTGGATAAAGTATCAAATAGAATTGGCATATCCTATCCTGCTAATGTACCTAATAAATGCGAAAGTTTGTGTATGTATGTGTGTTTGTTTGTTACTTCTTCAAATTTGGTGTGAAAGTAGTTTTTTTTTTACTCCGAATAGGTCGTCAGCGCTTGACCACAATTCACCTGATGGTAAGTGATATTGAGGTCTAAGGTGGATCGCGCTTACCTAGAAGGAACCGGTTCACTCTTGCCTTGAAAATCGCTAGTTTAGACTTTGAATTAATATAAAGGTTTTTTCTATCTCGAAAACAAGTGTGGTTCCCATTGCATACGCAAATAACTTCAAAATCTATGTTACTCCTTCACGCTCCAATAGCTCGATCGATTTCGGTGAGATTTACTATAAAGATAGGTTATACTTTAGATTAACACAAATGCCACTTCTTATCCCGGATTCACTTCACTTGTCCAGATAATTTAACAAATACCTAGATGGCGCTGCACGACATTTAAACATTGTAGGTCAATTACTTGAATGAAATATCAGCTAAGATAATATAATTTTAGTGTTATGTTTGAATCAGCTATATAGGCATCCGAAATCATGACATTGATAACTATAATCTCAATCAAAAGCTAAAGATCAAGATAAAAAACACATTCGATATATAAGTTGCAATAGCTAAACATCGTTTATTATTATTTATAGTAAGCAACCGCCGCAGTCAGTTAAAGTTCTAACAATCGTATTTTTATGCACTCGAGTTAAGCAGAGTTTATTACAAAAATTATATGTCAATAAAGACAATCTGAAAACCAACAAACAAAATCGTAATTTCACACGTTTCAATTCTGGACATGAATGACGCAATGCGTTCATGTATGGCTTTAAATAAGTAAATAAACCTTCTTATTCTATAAATTGACTTTCATCATGAAATGCTGCGCTCGACTGCAATGCGGTCTAATATTTAGCGCGCTTACAGAAGAGACCGGTTCACCCTCGACTTGAAGACAGTCAGATGATAATGATGATTATCGTTTAAAATAATTTACTAGCTGAGCACTGCGGTGCTACCCGCGTTAATCCGGGATAAAATAACTTACTTTGGGATAAAAAGTAGCCTATGTCTTAATCCAAAGTCTAACCCATCTTCATAGTAAATCTCATCAAAATCGGTCTAGCCGTTGGAGCGTGAAGGAGTAACATATATTTTGAAGTTATTTGCGTATCCCACGGGAACTAAAAAAAAATATACAAATACAAAATTGATTTATTTGACATTGTAAATGTTACAAATATATAAAGAAATCCAAAGGCTTCCGAACTAGTTCAGAACTGTATGACGGAAGCCAATGTCTCAACCACAATTGTTTTTTGGGATATGAAGTAGTTTTGTATGTCTTAATTCAACTTATTTTCCTACCATTTCTTTTTAATCAGTTGAGCCGTTTGAAGAAGTAACAAACATACATACACACACACACACACACAAACTTTCGCATTTATAATATTAAAGGGAAGTAAGATAACATTGTCCGTTCCAGTGGTACCAAACATTTCTAAGTATAAAACAGACAGGAAAACCTGTTGTGTTCTGCGAGTAAACAAAACAAGGGTCCTTCAGAATATGTCGTGTCATATCCTTTACAAGGTTTTTTTTATGAATGACCGCTGTAAACCTAATTAGAATATAGCTCTTTATTAACAAGTGGAGAGCCTACAACTTTTAATATAATACTAGCTGACCCGGCAAACGTTGTCTTGCCTTAATACCACATCATAAAAAATAAGAACGATTCCGATTCTCTGAATACCTCTGAAGACCTACTGAATACAAAATATGTAAAATTTAGTAAAAATCGGTAAAGCCGTTTCGAAGGAGTACGGTAACTAATATTGTGACTTGGCAATTTTATATAAATGAGAAAGATAAGAAGACAAGAAGAAGATGAATTGGACCCGGTGATGTTGATTTTAAAAGTACTGTTTTTTTTTCAATTAGTTCTGTTCACTCTCGCCTTGAAAACGGCCAAATTTCTCAGGAAACACAGTACGATGTATGTGGAGCCGAATCGTTGCGTGCAGATTTTACCAATCTGTCTGTTTTTATAAATACTTCTGACTGATCTTTATCTTCTTCTTCAGTCTTCTTCTTCTCTTTTGACTTGCTTACGTTATTATAATACTTTGTAAAATAAAATTCACAATTGTTCACTCTAAATTCCAAAGTCATAAATTATTGTTTAAAAGTTTATTTTTTGGTAAAACCTTTACTCAAACGTTCTAAAGTTAAAGTTCGAAGAGTTATTTACTAAAGTTACGCACCAAAGTTTGTACGTCATTGAACATATCATAAATCGTTAAAGTTTATCAAAAGCTACGCTGTTATTCTCCTTGCCACTAGTTTTGCGGTTATATGTTTGCTAAAGCAAGTTTTGCTATCTCATATTTTCGAATGGACATCCGGATGCTTATCTAGCTTTGAGAGTCAAATATATTTCTGGTTGAGTGGTCAAGTTCCTACTTCTTCTTCGTATGACCTAAACTATGGAATCGGGAGTTTTCAAGCTGCCAAGGCATCTAATAGTAGAAGAGCCCGTGAAGATCGTCCTTCACCGATCTGATAACCAGATGAGACGCATTTTTTATTAAATATTTTTTATAAACAAATGTGCCTAAAATTGCTTGCCCATCGAAAAGTGCTCATGGCTATTTTTAATTAAATAAACTTTTATTGTTTTTTTTTATCACCTTCATACTTTTGATAACCAAATGAAATTTATTTCACTGATAGTTTTTAATACACAGAATATGCTTCGGTATGCTTGCCTTCTCATTTCAGTGTATAACTACCTGGCAAGCAGGTGTAAGTAAACAGGTAAGTCAAAATAGGTGACTCATTCGATTTTGATGCGCATAATAGGAGTAACAACGATTCTGAACAGTTAGAATGTTATTTTTGTTTTTGATAATTGTAGCTACATTATCATTTGACTATACACGAGCATGCGCAAATAAAAGCCATGAGCACTTTTCGATAGGCAAGCAATTTTAGGCATATTTGTTTATAAAAAATACTTCATAAAAAATACGTCTCATCTGGTTATCAGATCGGTGAAGGACGATATTCACGGGCTCTTAGACTATAACTTGGCTTACTACTGCTTGATACAAAGATTAATTGGGACTTACAATTGAACGTGTCATCAGACTCACTATAGCACCCAGATGTAAATTACTTTTTTAACGACAACCATCCAAAGAATGTCTGCTATCTACTGTTGCACTTCGATGATGCTATAGTTTATTTCAGGACTTTTCTACAGTATATTTTTGTAAAAAAAACTTGTTTGGATAAATAATCGCCAAAATTAGGAATCACGACTTTTGCAAGATTTGCTTATATAAAATAAATAAAAAATAAATAATATGACACATATACACACAAGGCTGTTTAGCCCCATAATATACCATTTCTAGTTTATACATTATGGTTGCTAACACAACTGATATACTACATATTTAACACCCTAATCGACAGCCCACAAATTTAGTTCATCACAAAGTTGTTGGCTATGCCGGGAATCGCACCCGGGACCCCTCGGGTTGGCAGTCCAGCATGGTAGCCATTTCACCAATCAAGTGTTTCTTGAATCTCTCTAGTTGAGAAATTCAGATGTGATAATTTACTAACGGCACAACAAAGTAAGATTGCATCATAAACTATATGTAGGTAAATACAACAACTACAACTCCATGGATTCCATGGAGTTATTGTACGTGCATTTCATTAATTTGTTGCGTTGCATTCCATTCCATCCATGATTATTAGGATAGGATACTTTTTTAAACCAACGGACTTTATAAATCACTTTAGTTATTAATTTTTATATTTATTTCTGTCTCTAATGATGTACTCACTTTATAACAGCGCTAAATTCCTTTAAAGAATTTCTCATCTGGGTTACCCAAGTTACAGGCGCCAGCCGAGTTTGGGACCCGATGCTATATCTAACTACATACATACTAAACGTACATACTAAAGACCATATATCTATAATTAAAGTAATAAGTCCTTTTGTTATACAAACTATGTGTAGGTAAATAATTCTCAATGTATAAACAAATATGTATGATCTTTTATATTTTGGTAAATAAACAAATTTCTTTCTTTCTTTCTTCTTTAATGTTAAAATGCAAAAGTGGGAAACAAGACTCCTAGGTGGAGATATATTTACCTCCTAGTTCGTATCTACTACACAAAAGCGAGATGGGTGGCGTAAATAAGTAAACGGGAACATCTCCCGTTCTATTTCATTAAAACTTTAGAAAGTCGTCGCCGGTTACGTACGAGTATTGTGCTAGGAATGCAGTGCTCTTAACAACTCTTCTAAACTTATTGTCGGCAGCTTTCGGGAGTTTAGTTTGCTGTTCTGAAAACGGGGAATGTTAGCACTTATACTGGAAATTGAAGCAAAAAAAATCTTGGACAGAGTTCATATTTATAATATGGAAATAAATGTTTTGATTTTCTTTATAATTATTAAAGACAGATATTAAAGAGTGTTGCAGAGTAATCTTTCTCGTACTCGTTTTATAAAAGCCAAATTTTGTAAGGATGGATCAATTTTTGAGTAGACGTATAATTATGACTCTTACTATGCCTACAAAGGTTGTCTACGCCACGCCACAATATCATTCGATTGAAGACCTAAACCTAAATAAACTATCAAACCTTTCCTATACCTATATAATAAGTAAAATACTTAAAATAGCTTATTTACTAATAAAAATAATTACCTGAAAGGCGAAACAGTACCTTTTCCTCGAAACCTCAAACTTCACCTCTCAAAAATACAAGGATCGGATACGAAACATTGAAGATTTTAATAAAAAAATGTGCGACTCATATTTCTTACGATAAACTTTGTATCAAGCCTCTTTGGCTAGATTAATGAAATTCTGCGCTAGCCAAGAAATTTATTAAACTAGTTGCTGTTGGATTTTTATTGCAATTTTAGTTGTTTGGTGAGTTAACCGTGTGCTAAATAGTTTTTTATACTTCAAAAACTTTAGAAGTCATAAACAGAAAACAATGTTTAAGATAACAAAGTTACGATAAAAAAAAATATAAATATATAAAAAAATGCTAGGTTTGTGAAACATCTTTATCCTACATAGATATTATACGTTATTTTATTTATTAACGAGCCTGCATAGCACAATATACTTGAAACCGATTCTATTTTTAGAAAGTTAACGTAGTCTATCAGAATCCCATAATTAATTCTAAACTTAGAAGTTTAGAGTTAATTGTTTATGTGTTAGAATACAAACTCTTTGCACCTCCAAAAGGGTTCTAAAATACGGGTCAAAATAACTTAATTAAAGATAGCTACTTCGTTAGAATGGGATCTTATATGGAATTAGTTAACTAGCTGAATGTTAATAGAACGTGTACGTCAATAAAAAGGGGTCAAACTTTCGGACCATGTGAACTTTGTTTTAGTGGGACGAGTTAATTACAACCGTAATTTACGTTTTATGTGAAATTTAATGTTTCATAGAAGCTGTGAAAACGTTTGGAAAGTCAATTTATAGTTTGAAAAGGGAACTGAAATTATCAAGTCAGTTCATTTCGTAAGTTTGATTTAAAATAGGAATTAAAGATGTAAATATCGTTATTTATTTTCGATAATTAAGAATTAATGATAAACAATTAAATTAATTATATGTTATTTTTGATTCTTCTATAATATTGAATATTTAAAATAAATTTATTAAAATTTAATCAACTCATTTCTTGAAGCCATGCTTTTATCCTTCTTCTTTGTCTTCGCTATTTGTGTGGGGTCGGCACAGCCCGTTTTTGCATGCACACTCTTCTATCAGCCGTCATAACTACATTCACTCCTTTCTCTTTCATATCCTCTTTCATCACGTCTTCTTAGGTCGACCTCTACTTCCACTACCATGTACAATCAAGCTATTATTATGTTTTATTATTATTTTCTCACACTTCTTACACAAAAAATCACAATATTTGTAGGGGAATATGAATCTTGAAGAACAATAAATACAATTATCCGAGCACTTTTCATTTGAGACGTCGATTTACCAGGTTTCAAGCAAAGTGCATTGCGGCAAGGTGAGAAAAGACCATTGATCAACGTCACCCAAACACGATTACGGAAAAATATCACGGTTTCTGAATAATAAATCTGTTCTGAGTGTGAACTGTGAACCCACAGTGCTTTGTGCTTTAGAACTTAATGCACCTCTTAAGGGAACTTGAAACTGAGCAGTAGCATATAGCATAAGCAGCCCACTATACGTTCCCACTGCTAGAATTCGGGGCCTTCTCTCACTAGAAGAGAAATATAAGCCATAATCCTCCACGCTAGCCAAGTGTGGGTTGGTGGATTACACACGTCTTCGGATATTGTGGTCTTCAAACATGCCGGTTTCCTCACGATGTTTTCCTTCACCGTAAAGCGAGTGGAAATCCACACATAACTTGAAAAACAAGTCATTGGTGTAGGGCCGGGATCGAACCAGGAGCCGTCTGAAGGAAAACCAGACGTTACTACCACCGAGCAACACTCGTTTTTTTTAAACTGAGCAGTAAATTCCTTTTATGTTAGATAATGAGGTGATGAAGCAAATGTTTAATCATTTTCTTGTAAAATCAACTAAAGCTGAGGGAGATTCAGAAAGAATAAACAAAAACAAATGGTGCTGATTATTTCACGGTAAAAAATTAAATTACAATTTTGTCGAAATCAGTTCAGCCGTTTGAGCGAGAAAAAGTAAGAAACATGCACACTCATACACAAATTATTGCATTTATAATATTAGTTTATTCTTAAATACTTTTTTTATATATATATTCTGTTTAAAAGTATTGAAATAGTGCTTGTAGTACATTTTCAATCAACTAACCTTAAATTTTTTCCTTAGGAAACTGATTTCACGAAACAAAGTTTTTACAACGCTCGTAATTATATGTAATCAACTTGTCTCACTGATTTTCAGGACCAACCTTTAGATACGCGCGGGGATACAGATGAAGTAAAAGTGATTAAAAATGAAATAGCAAACACATAAAATACACGTATAAGACATTATAAAAAAGAAACAATAATAATAATAAAAACAAACAAAGAATTAGAAACACCACCAAACATATAAAACAACTAGAAAAAATAAACTAAAAAAATGTCTAACAGTCAGGGTGAAGCGGCAAAAGCGGCAAAATATATATTTTACTGCCATTTGTGAATTCAGACTTCTTTCTTTTTCAATTAATCATAAAACAAGCTTTGAAATTAATACAGAGTAATAAATGCAGCAGTTGAAAGTAATCCCGCATTTAATCGACAAGGAAAGCGGATAGAGACATCTGGAATACAAATGCAATAGCGGATAATGATCGGCAGACAGCATTGACAGATTGAAGCTGTGATTATGCACTGGTTAAGTGATTGAACTGCACATTGTTCTAAATAGACGGTAAACAAACCTTAACAATACATTAGATTGGCATTCAGGTAAAGTAATGTATTGAGGTGAATAATTAAATTAGAATAATAATGTAGCGCCTGTAGCTCGGCTAGCTAAGATCTGACGCGAACATCGAAGCTAAGCAAAAAGCTAAGTTGTTTGGATAGGTGTCCATACTAAAGACTGTCTTTTTTTAGAGACATTTTCAGGTAATTGACACGTAAATTTGTAGGTCCCGGCTGTTAGTCTGAGTACAAGCAGTAAGTCACGTCAGAGGTCTTCGGGCGGCTTGAAAACTCTCGACACCAGAGCTTGGCCAATTAGCTCACACGAAGAAGAAGCCACAATCCATCAAGCTAGACAAGTGAATGCTGGTGATTGATATAGTCTTTGGACCATACATTTACAGGATTCAATAAAGAACACTTTTGAAGGTTCGCTTCCTCCTGCCCGTACTCTTTCAATTACTTATGCATGAAAAAAATATTATTATTATTTTTAATAAAATAGATAATTAATTGAGATGGGAAAACGTCTACTTTATAATCAGACGGTCCCTGGTTCGATACCTTGATTTTCCGGTTTTGGTGTGGATTGTGTTGATGGAAAACATCGTGAGGAAACCGACATGTTCAAGGACCACAATAATATCCGAGAACATGTGTCATCTGCCAAACCGCACTTGGCCAGCGTGGTAGATTATGGCCTATGTCTGTTGCCTCGTGAAAAAGTCTCGAGTCCCAGCAGTGAGAACGTATAGAGGGCTGCTAACGTTATGTCAGACAAATCATAATATTTCCCTTCAAACAAACAAATAACAACGTCATTTTAAAACAAACTAAAACTCCGCAAAAAGCTGAATTACCAACTTTATAATAGGCGGCTTTTGGCAACCCTCGCTTTATTAATACTCGTAATTTTTATACACATTTATTTATAAAAATAATTGGTCAAGGGCGAGTCGAGTTCGCTATGAAAGGTTTCGTACCATTATTCGAAATAAATGGCCATAAATCATGTTTGTTGTATGGGATCCCGATCAGATATTTAATTTATTTTTATTTAACTATTTGCGGCCTTGCGACACAGATTCTCCAAAAACCTACAGCGAGGTGCAATGATCCAGCAACGCACGACTCATAAGTCTGATTATAAGGATACTTTTGCTTTGTGTAATCCGTGCTCATACCAAGACGTTATAAATATATATTTCTTAATCTTTATTTATTTGAAAAGTAATGTACATCTATAATGTGAAAGTTTAAAACATCTACTTATAATCGTTATTGATATATAGCAAAAAAAACACATTTATTGTATGGGGACCCCCCTTAATATTTTAATGTTTTAATTATTTGTTGTTATAGCGGCACGAGAAATACATATCTTGTAAAAGTTTCAGCTTTCTTGCTATCACGGCTTCTGAGATACAGTCTGTCGACAGACAGACGGCGGAGGCTTAGTAATAGAGTCTTTTTTTACTTTTTAGCTACGGAACCCTAAAAACCAACGGTGCAAAGCAAGAACCTTATTATTTATAACACAACTGACAGGAGCTGATAAGGCCTCCCAGTGTAATAAGGGTGGAAAGAATGGTAGGTATATTACCTAATTATCGTTAGACTCTCAGGGGAGGGAAAATGAGCTAAAAGTTTTTGGTTATCAACGGAATAATGTAATGGAATCTGCCCTTAAATGCTTCTACGTAAGATGGTGTTGTTTTAGTTCTGAGTTTTGTTATGAAAGGTTTAGTCTAGTGGTGTGCCTAATTAATTTAAATATTATCCTTGAAATTAGTTAGTATTGCAAAAGTAATATTGTTAACATAAGTTACATTTATGTTTTCTCTTAGATTAAATTAAATAATGTAACAATTCACAAAATCAATAAACATTTGAATTTTTCATATGTAACATGCCATTTTTAATTAATTAATATTTTCTTTTAGACTAGTTTTGTGACTGCATGTATCTCATTGTATTTATACACGGATTTAATACATAATTCAATGTTCTGTATGTATCTAGTCTTATAGACTTTAAATCGGTATTTTTTTTATAATCATAATAATAAAATCATTTGTTCGAGCCAAGAATTAGTGAACATTTTTAACAATGTCACTTGTTTTTTATACTAGAATTTGTCTAGAAACAAGAATTAAATAATTATTGAGGCAAAAAATCATTTGCCGGGTCAGCTAGTAATTTATATATTTTGTGAAAATTTGAAGCGTCTTGCAGCTACCATTATTAATACTGAAGTGATCGGTATAATCTATATATCATAGCATCGTCTGTGAATGATTTTCGTTTTTTTTTTTTTATTCAGTTCGTTGATGATGAAAATTGAGGAAGAATCAATTTCAAAAGCGAAATTCGAATATACGTACCTAACCCGTGAAAATTCATAATTTGCGATACTTTTTGAACACACCTCGTACATAGTTCAATGCTGGCTCCCCCTGTCTGTGCATTTCAAGCTTAAGCCGTCCCTTTTAAGTTCCTTTATTAGAACAGACCCGGGCATAATTGAATCATTAGGTGTGAAACTTCTAGGTTAATTAAACACACTGTTTAAAGGGTCTAATGAACTTACCCTCGGCTTGAAGTGTCCATTACAGTTTTAAGGCTGGAAATCTTTTACACAGATTACGTTTAGTTTAATTCACTAAGTTGACTTGGAGATATAACAGAAAATAATTTAAGGCTTTTTTAAAGGCTTTAGAATTGACCGGGAAACAAAGTGAGCAAATTTCTGAATCAATTGGTCATTTTTTTCGTCTGTGTATTTGGATGGTAAATCTCGAGTAGAGGCTGTTATTTTAAAGCAATCACAACAAAACTCTGTATACATGTACACACTACTAGAAAATTACGTGCGTCTGTAACACGGCTAACTAACTATCCGACGCAATTATAGAGGTTAAGCAACGGTCGATACGGATAGTCTTTATGACTGACCATGCACAAGACGCTGCAAGGCGACAAGGTACTACCGTAGGCTGGAAGACATTTTAATTTGTAGGTCCCAACTGCTTATCTTATTTTGAACAGTCGTTAAGTCAAGCTAGTATGACTAACAGCCGGGACCTACAGTTTAACGAGTCTTCCATCCCACGGAGTCCCCAGATGAAAATGCCACTTTTTAAATGGCAATTTTGTGCCTGGTTTCCCATCCATAGACTGTCTGTATCGACCGTTGCTTAACAGAATCTGATTAATCGCGTCAGATAACCTTAACTAGCCAAGTTATAGGCGCTTCTCACTACAAAACAGTTAAAATATAATAACTAGCCAAGTGCGATTTGGGCTCACGCATGATGGATTCCGTATCATTGTTGGAGCCCCTCTTAAATATTTATTTTTATTAAAATTTATATATAAATTTGATAGCTAATATACATGTATATATTTTGTGTAAAATTTAAGTGTCTAGCAGCTACTTTTATTGATATATAGCCAAAGAATACCATTGATAAAATACGAAAAAAACGTTTATTTTATGGAGACCCCCCTTACTATTAACAATTTTTTTATTTTTAGTTATAGCGGCACAGGAAATACATATCTTTTGAAAGTTTCAGCTTTCTAGCTATTACGGTTTTTGACATACAGTCTGGAGACAGACAGACAGACAGCGGAGTCTTAGTAATAGGGTCCCGTTCTTACCTTTTAGATACGGAACGAAAACTACAACTAGTGCAAAGCTTTTATAACTTCCACACACTTTACTTAAATCCAGTTAAAAGCTCACTCCATTGAAGAGCCAGGTCAATCTACGGTCTCGTATAAGCCTCTCTAAAAAGCCTCCAATTTTCGGTCACCGATGAATATTGTAACCGTGAACCGTTTATCCAGATTTCGCGGTTTCGACTCGGTCCGTGACCCGTTCTTTGTACAATAAACACGTTGTTTATGCAAATACATCGTTACACATTCACGTGTGCCTCGGAAGGGATGAGCACGCAGATTATAGAAAAAGTAGATAGAAGAAAGCTCTATTTTTTTTGAAGAAATACAATGCACCTGGTCTATCTCTTCTTCTTCTAAGTCGGAACGCTCTTGACAGAGCAGTCGTAGTCTAGCAGATAGTACACGCCTCACGATGCCATTTCTCTCTGCTAGAGGTCATCCTGGCGCACTCGTTTAAGGGGGTACCCACGATTGTCATTATTTGGTCAGGCCAGTCGAGTGGGTGAACTCCCGCGCGGTCTTGCTAAGCTAAGTAGTCTGCCCTATCACTCGAATACAAATAAGCAAGAATCCGGACAATCTTGTTGGTCTCTTATTAAAATCTTCTTCTTCTTCGTATGAGCTAAGTGGCCAAGCTCTGGTGTCAAATGACAATTAAACGTGTCATTCTACTCACGGTAATGCCGGAAATGTCACTTTTAAAAATTACAGGCATTGTCACCCATCCAAACACCGTCCGTAGCGACCGTTGCTTAGCTTCGATGATCGTGTCAGATCACATCAGCTAGCCGAGCTACAAGCGCTACGGGGATATAATTTTTTTTTAATATATTTATACTAGCTGACCCGGCAGTTGTTTTGTCTTAAGTACAATTAAAAACATTAAAATTTATCAGTTATCGAGCGGGATGAAAAATTATTAAAATACTAAAATGGCCATAAAAAAATAAAGTAGTTGGTGATATAAAAAGTAAAACTTTATTGTCGTATGTATTTTTAATGCCACATTATAAAAAATAAAAACAAAATATTTCGTCGAAAAATTACAAAAAAATAGTGTGAACAACCCTTATCACTGAGAGGTATGGAAAATAGATAGTAGCCGTTTTGCAGACCTACTGAATACGCATACATATATAATTTAGTAAGGTTAAGCTGTTTCGGAGGAATACGCTAACTAACATTGTGTGGAAATTTTATATATAAGAAAGATAAGAAGAAGATATTATAAAATATATAAAGATGAGTTTTTGATTCAGTCTACAAGAAACATAGTCTACGTATGAGGATGTTTAGGGGTGTTTAAACGAAATTAAAAAGGGTTAGTAGCTCCCCTCGTGCACAGTTAGAAAGTTATGAAATAATTTCGACGCTCAAAAGGAAATGGAGTTGCGAAAATATAAAAGCTTTGTGATTACTCGTATTGTTATTTGTGTTGTTATGTTATTGTCGGAATTAAAGTGGATAAAGCCTGGGACTTAGTAAGGTTCAGAAAATTATATTTTATATTTTTAATTATATTTTTTTTTTACATCAGCTAATTCCTCCGGCCCCTTTCCATTATCGACCGAGCAGGGAGACGGCTAGGAGGCACCGCTATACAGTTGAAGCTCCAAAAATCCGTCCGAAGCGTTTCGCTTCCACATTTATTGTGCGGACCATTAAACTGTGAAACTCATTGCCGGAATCCCTGTTCCCTCTGAACTATAACCTTACTGTCTTCAAGGCGAGAGTGAATCGGTTTCTTCTAGGCAAGCGCGCTCCACCCTGGATCGCAACATCACTTAACATCAGGTGAGTTTCGATCAAGCGCTTGCCTATCCATCATAAAAAAAATAAATGTACAAATGTATGTTTTTTTATGATCCAATGTCATTATGATCCAACTATATTATGATAGTGGCTACCAATGACGCGCCATTAGCACCCGAGCTGTTAAGGCGCTTTTGTACCAAGCTTAGCCGCACCATACAAATTTAATCGAAGCGCCACTTGCCAGTAGAAATTTCAAGAAATGTTTAGTGTCTTCACAATTTAATTATTTATTAGCTTTGATGCTAGTTACTCCAGACTAGGCATACTCCACCTTGGCCAGGAGTGTAGCTATCTAGAGTGGTTATGTTCCTCCCTGGTCAAATACCTAGCTATAAAGTGTAAAAACGAGAAAGAAAAAACACCAGCTATTCGACAACTGCTAAGCCAATGTTCCTAGTCTTTTTTTTAATATTATTGGGCTTGCGCTTGATGGCAATTCACCTGACGGTAAGCGATATTGCGATCTAAGGTGGAGCGCGTTTACCCAGAATAAACCGGTTCACTCTTGCCTTCAAAACCGCTAAATTATAGTTAACGGGGAACAGGGAATATCTTTTTGACATTTGAAAAATATTGTTTTTCCAAATATCATACGAGTATTTATAGAATATGGCTAAAATGCAAAAAAAATATAAATGCTAAATTCTGCTAAAATTATCAAATGGCGTTCTGTAATAAAAATAAATAACTTTACAAAAATCACATAAATTAATTTCGCCCCTCTCAGATTCGAAACGAATGCTCATTTTTCATTTCGGAAGTATCCTTCAAAGTTTTTCAAGTTGTGCGAAATTTTTCATAAAACGAATTTTGAATAGCAACTGATCGATAAACACCTCAGGCGAAACTCTGTCGTTTTGGATAAAGAAATGCATGGATTTGGCAAGAAATAAAGAAGAATAATTAATATTTTTTTTATGATGGATAGGCAAGTGCTTGATCAAAACTCACCTGATGTTAAGTTATGTTGCGATCTAGGGTGGAGCGCGCTTGCCTAGAAGAAACGATTCACTCTCACGTTGGTTGTATGGGAGGCCTTATTTATGTTTACATTATTTGAATTTAATTAATTATTTAAAAAGCTAATACATCTTTATATTTTGTGAAAATTATATGCGTCTACATGTTACCATTATTGATATAAAACAAAAAAAAATACGAAAATAACAAGTTTATGGTATGAGGACCCGTCATAATATTTTTTTTATTTATTGTTGTTATAGAGGCACGATAAATACATACTTTGTGAAAGTTTCAGCTTTCTAACTATTACAGTTTCTGAGAAACAGCATGGGGACAGACAACGGAGGCTTAGTAATTAGGGTCCCGATTTTACCTTTTAGGTACAGAACCCTAAAAATAAAGCAAAGCTTACGCTTACACTTTGGACTTCTAGCATCAAATTGTAAACTCAAACCAATAAATTTTTGATCAATAAGAAATATTTATAAATTTATTTTTGACTAATTACAACCAGGCATTTGATTTTGTCTCTATGATTGCGTCTACCATTAAGGTTCTTTAGAATATTTTCTTTTACCGAAAGCTCAAGCTCATTGGCGGGGATCAAACTCATGACCTGCGGGACGCAAGCCGGCCAAAGGCTCAACTGAGCTGTCAACGCTTCAAATTCGTATATGCAGTAGATTTTTTTTTTACTCTAAATAGGTCAGCGCTTGATCACAATTCACCTGATGGTAAGTGACATTGAGGTCCACGGTGAAGCGCGCTTACCTAGATGGAAGCGGTTCACTCTCGCCTTGAAAATCGCTAGATTATAGTCATTGGGGAAAAGGACAACAAAGGTGGAGGCAAAACGCTTAGTGCGTGCCTTGGGCACCTCAACTGTAAACCGATACCGCCTTAGCGTTTTTGCTCGCCCGATAGTGAAAGGGGGCGGGGGGAATAATTCATTCGCACACTCATCGAAATGCAACCGATCGAATACCGGCAAACTGGCAACAATGCGGCGGTGCTCCAGGCTCTGCAACTTTGCCTTTCAAAGATTTTTGGCTTGGTGCAGACACGAGGTAGTTCTAGTAACATTGTACCACCAAGTTTTTGCGAAACGTTTGACAAGTTTAAGATCTTGGCATCAAAGAGAAAGTTGCGCAAGTCGGCGGCTTCACAGCTTCACATTCACTTTAGGACAAGATCATACTGATGCTGGCAAATCTGCTCCTCAAACGTGGAAATCGGAGCAAAATGTATGGTATAATGAAAAAAAAAAATTGTTTTAATTAAACAATATAGAATAAATAATTTCATCACCATAAGTCAGTAAACTAGAATAAACGGAAGAGTAACTCCATACAATTACCGCAGAATTTAAATCCATCTAAGCACACAATTATACTGGCATCCCAACGAAACACACACACAAAGCTCGCACGCGATTGGTCACATCATGGTCACGCCACCGACCATGTGACGCAGGCGCGCGGATATTTTTTTGATTTATCGGCCAAGTTAATTTTCTCTTCATTCTAGTTCGCTGTCATAAGTATGATAACCTGACATAGGCTTTATTTTGCGGAAATGCATAGTAGATAGAAGTAGATCAAGAATTATTAAGTGAATGTTTTGTTCACAGTGGAAGTACAATATTAGGTTATCCTGCCGGGCTGTATCCAGAGGGTCCCAAGTTCGATTCCTTGCACCGCCTCTTTGTGCTGAACTAAATTTGTTGGCTGTCGGTCTTTTCAAATATTTATCGATATAAAGTATGTATGTAGTATATAGTACGACCTATATAAAAAAGGAAGGTGTGACGTTAGTCGCCATTGCACCTGGTGAGACAGTGAGCCGCAAAAAACTGAACATGGCAATGCAAGCCACTCGCACATAAAAACTGAACATGGCAATGCAAGCCACTCGCACATAAAAACTGAACATGGCAATGCAAGCCACTCGCACATAAAAACACATAAAAATACAGAAAATACTGCGAAGTCTGTCAATGTGCTCTCAATTGTGTGAATCAGTGATCCTGAATTGTTTGTATGTACTAAGAATCAATTTCATTAGGTACTCAATACGCCAGCCGGCAAGAGAGGACTGCGGGTCACAAGGCGGGCGAGTTTGTTTAATGATTTTAAATTCAATTTAGTTATGGGTAAAGCCCAGGGCTGAACAACCGTATTCCGTTACTTTAAGGAGCTTGGTTGGCTTGGGTAGGCTGGTAAGGGGACATGCACAAAACGCCTTCTGCGGGTTGTCAGTGCAGGTAGTCAGACCTACAATAAAAAATAAAAACGATATATTTCATATCATCGGTACTCATACATTTATAACCGTAACAGATATTAGAGTGGACGCGTATGTTCGATATGAACCAGCCCTAACAAAGTTTGGTGTGGAACTCTTAACTCGTGCGAAGAATACACTCACCCCGAATGGTTTTGATCTCTCTTTATTGACAGCTCGTGGTAAATGATCCCTTTGAAAGTTTACATAGTTTCTTTGTGACGCGTAGATTGTGTTGCTGTTTGATTTTGAAAGATGTTGTTACTTGAACTTGTGCTTGTGTTTATCAAGATAAAATCTAAACGAAGACTATGCTGATGTTATCTTTCCTGCTTTATTCTACTAAAGAAAGAAAGAGAAGAAAGAAATATAATTTTTTACAAACAAAAACCTTACATATCTTCTTCTTTTTCACCTTACCCCACATCATGTGGGGTCGGTACAGTATGTACGCTTCGTCTATACATCTCTGTCATTCGTCATTCACACAATCCATCCATACTTTCTTAGGCCGCCCCCTTCCTATCTGTCCGTCCACACTCATACTCATTGATGTGATTAAATGTTTAAAAAAATAATGTTTAATAGAGGAACTTACTTATTTGAGGCCGGTTCTTTATGAAAGAAACAGTAATTAAACAATTTCATGAAATCTCAGTGAAAAAGTTATCATTTCCGATTTAAGCAATAAATTACGGATTCAATACATAAATCCAACGGTTTCAAAACTTTATGGGTCTTTTAAAAACAATCGGTTTTTGATTGCAGGTACATCTGTTACCTTGGAATACGTGAGCCATGGTTTTGGAATATTAATTAGTATATTATGAATAATAAATTGCACAGTATCAATTTCGTTTATTTAAACATCCAATATTATAGAGATATACCTGGCAGATTCATTTTTTTTTATTTTAGAAAGTTGACTGTCTATTTAATCGTTTGAACTTAGTAGGCAAGTTTTGGTGTCGATAGTTTTCAGGCCTCCCGAAGGCCTCTGACATGGTTTACCGACTGCTTGTACTATATCAAAATACAAATATAAAATTTATTTAATTTGACACAGCATTTCATACCAATATATAAATAAATAAATTCAAATGCTTCCAAACTATTTGAGAACCGTATGACAGAAGTCAATGTCTTCTCCCAGTCATAGGTCAAGAAACTTATTAATCTTGTATTAGATCTACAGAATCTTATAAATTCATCATTCTCTCATGCTATCTCTTTTATATTTTATTGCGCCCCGTGGTGTTACCCGCGTTAATCCGGGACAAAAAAAGTTAATCCGAGATCAAATGTAGCCTATGTCTTAATCCAAAGTACTACTACTATATACTATATTATAGTAAATCTCACTAAAATCGGTCCAGCCGTTGGAGCGTGAAGGAGTAACAAAGGTTTTGAAGTTAGGAAGTAACAAACATACACACAAACTTTCTCATTTATAATATAATATTTGTAGAATTTACTCTGTAATAAATAATAATAATATAATAAAATAAATAAAAAATATGAGGACATATTCACACACGGCTGGTTAGCCCCATACTAAACCATTTCTAGTTCGTATTATGGTTGCTAACACAACTGATATACTACATATACATACATACATAAGTACATATTATATATAAATACATATTTAACACCCAGACCCACAGCCAACAAATTTAGTTAAGCACAAAGATGTTGACCGGGCCGGTAATCGAACCCGGAACTTTCTGATTAGCAGACTGGCATGGTAACCTTAACGCCAACGAGGTCGTTTACTCCGACATCGTCGCAAATATAATCAAACAAACTCAACTTTATAATGCGACAGTAACACTACCCTCCATATGACTCCCACGGGCACCCTACACCAAACGAGTTCATTATTTCAAATGTAAGAGTTGCGAACACACATTGATACATTCAGGGGTTACTCAGTTTTTAGGGTTCCGTACCTAAAAGGTAAAGACGAGACCCCTATTACTAACTCCACTGTCTGTCTGTCTCCAGGCTGTATCTCAGAAACCGTAATAGCTGGAAAGCTGAAACTTTCACAAAATATTTATTTCTCGTGCCGTAATAATAACAAATACTAAAAACAAAAAATATTAAGGGGTCCTCATACAATAAACGTGTTTTTTTTTCGCATTTATTGCTAAATATCATTAACGGTAGCTGCTAGATACTTAAAAGTTTCAAAAATATATAAAAGTATATTAGCTATCAAATTAAATAAAAATATTTTAATAAAATACATATTTGAGGAGGGCTCGCATACAACAAACATATGAGTGTGGATTAGGAAACTTCGAAGCATAATACATAAATCCTTATACTATTTTAATGTAACCATGACAACCATGTCACAACTCTGGTTGTCAAATTGTCAAATTCTATCCCAATGGACTGTATTTAAATTAAGCTGTACTTTGTGAGCCTTTGTGCAGCGTTTTAAAATAAATTATTTAAAAAAATAATATTTAATTTTTCCCATACAACAATGGTACGGAACCCTTCATGCGCGAGCTCAACTCGCACTAGGCCAATTATTTTGTTTACTTTTTACAGGCATTTGACCAGTAGGGCGTGTGACCACACGAGTTAGCGACACTTTATCTTGAGATGGTGTATGCCTGATTTGGAATATCTGGCTCTAAAGCTGGAATACACCGCTAAATGATTGGTGACAGGTTTATCCACTTGAGGGTGGTTGTTAGCCAGACGAATACTAGAAAATAGTCTACCACCATGCTATGGTTTTCTCAAGATGTTTTCCTTCACCTGAAGCTCGACCTTATTTGCGGAGATCGAACATACGACCTTTGTGATGTAAGGCGGCTGCTTCAAAACATTTGTATTTATTTTTATATTTAATGGACCTGCGCTTGATCCTAATTTATTTTATGATTTTATGAAACGATTTTATTTATTTTTCATGAAGGACGTTCCATTTAAATTTAAATAAAATGAGTTAAATAGTTTTAAAATACTTAGACGTCGGTTGTTAATTTTTTTACAATTCACATGTTCCATTCTGACTTAATAATCGTTTATAATTTTCATACCCACAAAAGAAAGGATACCCTACAATTTAACTCATTTCTAACCACTCAATTAGAATACTTCCAACAAACAATTATTTTGTTATATACTCGTAACAGTCAAGTATAACGAACGAGTATGTAATAATTCGCAACGTTAATAATTGTGTACAATCTAATAAAGCTGTTGGAGTTTGTAAATATTGTTCTTGTTTTTACGTTAAGGCACATTTACTGAATTTACGTGATGCTTTAGCTTATTACAATTATGGGTTATGATTAAATTTATTATCTTCTTCTTCTTCTTCTTCGTATGAGCTAAGTGGACAAGCTCTGGTGTCGAGAGTTTTCAAGCCGCCCGAAGGCCTCTGACTTGGTTTTAATTTATTAAGGCGATATTGTACCGTGTTAAGCTGGGCCATACAAATTAGAGCGAAGTGCTTGCCGCAACGCATTAGAAATTACACGAAATAAATTCTTATAAAATCAACATAACAATATTCCAATTATTAGCTTTAACAATACCAATATCCAACAAATGCAAGAATTTTTAACCATTGCTGGGTTAATAAGACCCATTGGTTAATAACGTTTGAACAATTAAAAACTGGAAAACCCTACTTCAATCCTACACACTGATGAAATATTTTGTTGATGATCAAAACCATTTTTCCATTTGAAAAGTAAAATAATTAAATTTCCATCCACAAAAATTATTTCATCATTCCAATAAAAAATACATTACTGAAACCGGTCTTAGTATCAGAATTATGAGATTATCCAAAAAATATAGAATCGAATTTGTACATTCGATACCCCTTCTTCTTTGGAAATCGATTTTTAATTATAGCTTTCCTAGCGCATCGCTCTCGTTTCGCCCTCGCCTCAAGTGTGTCAGCGGCCTAAAGAGGGTCCTGGTAATGCCTGTTACGTTTAGCCGAGTGGATAATACAACCCTGAGAAGAATTATGGAGCTTCCACCTGGCGGCTAACTTGCCACTTGTGCGTTAACGGCCTCAGCACGGCCGAGGGGCGAACTTTGTCGATTTCCATAATGTGCATCGGAATAAATTTTGAAGATATTATTTTGTTTACACTATTTCTGACTTGCTGTACTGACCCCCTATTCGTGAAGACACCGAATTCCATGTTTCCCAATGTTTATAATCTAGCGATTTTCGAGACGAAAGTCAAGCGTGTCCCGCCGTAGATCTCAATATCACTTACCATCAGGAGAATTGATGGCAAGCGCTGACGTAATTCTAATTCTGATTTGAAGTGGGGGTGATGAGACCTGCACTGACATCCCGCTAGGGGCGTATTGTGCATTCCCCCCTTACCAGCCTACCCAAGCCAACCGAGCTCCTTGAAATAACGAAGCACATCCCAGGGTCGCTTGCATACCTGTTCCACCCCTGTTGCATCAGATGGTCTGTTTGTCTGAGGATTAGCAATGGAAAGCAAACTTTCATCTTGAGCTGCTATCATCTGACCGTAATTCTCTCTGGTTTATTTAGTAAACTCACAGTGCTCACAAGCACTGACCTATTCAGAGTAAAAAAACCTGTTTTAACTAGTATATCTTTAACAAGATATCTGGCCATATTGTGGTGCAGTCAGAAAATGTGGGATTTGTACCCACCAAGACCCCCCGGTACGGATCTGCCTATATGCTTAACACACTCACTCACCCCCAAAAATGGCTGTTGTATCGATCTTTACACGTAATATACTAGCTAAACCGGCAAAATTTGTTTTGCTTTAAGTACAGTTAAAAACACTATAATGGATCTGTTATCGAGTGGGATGAAAAATGATTAAATTATTAAAATGGCCATTAAAAAATAGGTGTTCGTGATAAAACAAAAATTAGGGTTGTATGTATGTTTAATGACACATTATAAAAAAATAAATAAAATAAATAATTCGTCATATAAATAAATAAAAAAATTAAGATTGAACAATCCTTATCACTTAAGGGTATTAAAAATAAATAGATTAGCCGATTCTCAGACCAACTATAAAATTTGGTAAAAATCGGTCCAGGCGTTTCGGAGGAGTACGGTAACTAACATTGTGACATGGAAATTTTATATATTAGAAACAAATAACGAAATACGAATAAAGATTGTGTTCTATTGTATAAAATTAACTTAAGACCACATAACAAAAGTATATTTTAGAATACTTTCTTCAATCAAAACTTACAAACACATTATGTTGACTAATGTTTAACTCATATAATAGATGTTAGTTTTTCAAGCGAACATACATACTTATCAGGAGTACCGAAGCATTTGAACAAACTAATTTCCCCAAACAAAGGGTGGAGCAACTAATCAATCTTATATACGTCGGTAGACCACGGCGAGTGTTGATTACTTACCCGGGGGCAGTAGGGTCGATTACAGGTCACTGATTAGAAGTAAACAATAGCTATAAATTTAAGAATTAGAATTATAATAGTGAAATGTATATTGGGAAAATGTATTGGTGTATCGTGTTGTGTTTTGTTTTGTATAGATTAGTGATAAATTTTAAAAACAGGTAATGATAAGATTGCTAATCGAGATATATACGTAGGGTTTTTTTCTTGACAAGTCCATACTGTATCTTGTTATCTATACTAATATTATAAAGCTGAAGAGTTTGTTTGTTTGAACGCGCTCATCTCAGGGACTACTGGTAAGAATTGAAAAAATATTTTTATGTTGAATAGACCATTTATCGAGAAAGGCTATAGGCTATATAACATCACGCTGCAACTAATAGGAGCGAAGAAACAATGGAAAATGTGCAAAAAACGGGGAAAATTATCCATTATCTAATAAACCGCGGGTAACATCGCCGGGCACAGCTAGTTAATATTATGATTGTATTTGTAATAGGATACCTTGTGATGAATAATGAATAATATATTCTATTCTATTCTATTCTATTACAATTATCGAGTGAATGCACAAAAGGAAAATAAAAATGAACATATTTGTAAAGCTTTGTCGTATACGGAAACCGATACATGTGTTGGGGTAAAAAGAAATTTGTACAAACCAATATTGTCATTAAAATTTATATTCAAAATTTTAGTTAAATTTTTAGCGCCTGTAGCTCCCCTTGCTAAGGTGATCTGACGCGTTCATAGAAGTTAAGCAACGGTCAATGCGGACGGTGTTTGGATGGGTGTCTTATTTTATTTGTCGCGGTCTATTGCTATATCCTTATCTAGTTTACTTGTTTAAAGCAAAAACAAAATGTGAAAAATGTCAACAAAATAGGTTTACCTATAATTGTACCTACTGTACGTAGAAGAACAAGTAACATACTCGTACAAAATTCTATGTAGTTTGTACATTTGTATCGAAACTAGTTAGGTTCGATAGTAATGGTAACTAATTGGTTATAATACCTAGTAAGAGAATATTATTGATCAAAGACATTTGTATCAAAGCTAATTTTCCCGAACAATACCTTGTGATTCTCCTCTATTCATATTGGAGGCATTACGCTCCTTGTTAGTGGAGTAATCAGTTGTAAGGTATCAACTGTTATATGGTATTATCCTAGTTATTATTTGTAATGAAATATATTAAGTTTTTATTAGAGCAAGTAAATAATTCTAATAAACTTTTTAATAAGCGTTATTTTCACTCTAATTTTTGGATATAAGACGAAACAATTTGTTTTAAAGACAGTCTTCAAATAATTAATTTTATTGATCTAATAAACTACATTTAGGTAGGTATGGGATACTTCCGCATTTTTAGGGTTCCGTACCTAAAAGGTAAAAACGGGACCCTATTACTAAGACTCCGCTGTCTGTATGTCGGTCTCCAGGCTGTATCTCAAAAACCGTTACAGCTAGAAAGCTGAAACTTTCACAAAATATGTATTTCTCGTGCCGCTATAAGAACAAATACTTAAAATAAAAAATCTGAGGTCCTCATACAATAAACGCGTTTTTTTCGTTTTTTTTTTTTGCTATATTTCAATAATGGTAGCTGCTAGACACTTAAATTTTTTACAACATATATAAACGTATATAAGCTATCAAATTAAATTATAAAATTTAAATAATATAAATATTTGAGGGGGGCTCCCATACAACAATGGTACGGAACCCATTATGCGCGAGTCCAACTCGCACTTGGCCAATTTTTATAAAATACTACATATGTAAAGGGTTCTTATTGTATGTTGTTTCTTTTTGAATATTAACGCCTGCAGCTGGGACCTACATTTCAACGTGACACCCAACCCACGGTAGTGCCCAAGTTACCTATCCAAAGACTGCCCGTATCATCCGGTGGCTAACCTCTATGATCGCAGCAGATCACCTTTGTTAGCTGAGCTACAAGCGTTACATGGTACTTTATTAAAATGTAGGGATAAAGTGTGGAAAATTTATTTAAGAATTTAACCCAATTATTTCTGCAAATAGTGGAGAACGTAAGTCCCGGTTACGACGCCCGAGCCAACGTGGCTGGACGTCGTTCATTACGAATTTAACTAATTTAGAACTTTATGGGAATTTCCTTAGCTCTTTTTATGGTTTTGGACAATAGACCTTTGTAACTTTACTCGTTTTTTTAGGCAAATGATAAACTGTAAAATATTCTTTGACTTATGGCTTTGTACTATAAACCCGAAAACAAGCAACCTATTGAAATGAAATGGCATATAGATTGTTTAGATTGTAGATTAACATAACAGCTACATTTTTGGTCTAACGTGGATGGCACCTAGTAATATAACTTAACAATTATAATAATAGTAAAACACATTACAAGTATTTTTTTGAATATTCATTGTTATTTTCAAGGAGATTGTATTGCACAAACTTATAGTTTTTTTTTATTTTATGTGTGTGGTGACTGGTTTTAAAAGCTCAAGCCGCTTAGTGGCTGTAACTGCTTTAGCTTTTAGGAAAAAATACTACCAAAATATGCTCTGGAATCGACTTGATATAAGTAAAAACAATGTTTTTAAAATATGTATCGTTGTAAAGTATTCATGTAAGTATATTTAGCTAGCTACTATAATACAAACTAGAAATGGTTTAGTGTGAGGCTAACCAGCTGTGTGTGAAATGTGTCCTAATATAAAAAAAATATATAGATATATGTTACGCCTGAGTCAAGGTTTGTACCTAAATGTGTGGTCAAAAATTTCGTTACCAGCCAACAGTTTTCAATTCAAAATATTATGTTATAACACTTTCGATTCTCGTCACGGAAACTCAGTACCAGCCATGTTTTTGGCTCGGCGTCAGTTTGCGGTGGACATTTTTACAAATTTATAGTGCACTAGCAACCAGCAGGCGCTCCCGCCATTATAGTCCATTTGGTGCACTTAAAACGTTTCTAACTGTTAAATAACAAAGCACGGAGCTTAAGTTTCAACTACTCACAAGAAAAGGAGGTATTATATTTTTAAGTTTGCTCTTAATTTGAGTGAGTTATTTAAGGAACTATATAAGCAACATATTATAAAATCCTCTGTAAATGATAGTGCTACGGTTTTTGCAGTTTTATTAGCTTTGATTCGGCGTTAGCTACAAAATACGATTACAATACGCTCGATAGCTTTGCTTTTTGAAAAATAGTTGTGCTTTCTCAAAGTGATAAAGATACTCGTATTATAACAAATCATACATACCCCACATAATGAGAAAAAGCAATGATAGTAATTTGAAATGCCGAATTAAATATAATTAATTTGAAAGTGATTAATTAAGTCTATCGTATTTAACTCTTCTTCTTCGTATGAGCCAAGTTGCCAAGCTTTATTATAATTTAACATTTTTCTCGGTTCCCATCCAACCAGGCGCGGCAGTCATACCTCTATAGCGCAAATAGTACAAACTCACTTTAAAATTCATGCGAATTCGTGTTTCACCAAGCTCATCTGTAAACTTCATCCCTGCATTGCAGTGAATCCGCAAACCGACGCCATTCCACGGCCGTCGGCGCAAATTGAACTGATAAATCGAATTCTTAATCTGATGGATTAAATATTTATTTCAATTAATTCACGAAAACGTGACGCGGGATAATTTAAAAGAACATTAATCACGTTCTTGGACTTTCTTCGCTGAACAGTCAGAGGCTAGGAGTACGGCCTTATGGATCAGTTTTATTTTAATCAGATTTTATTTACCCGCGTTAATCCGGGACAGAAAGAAGTTAATCCGATATAGAAAGTCACCTATGAGTTAATCCAAGGTCTAATTAGTCCCCTATATTTGAATCCAAGATCTAACATAATTTCACGACAAAATTAATCACAATCGGTTCAGCCGTTTTAGCGTGAAGAAGTAAAAAATTGCTTATAAATTCGGAGGTACACTAAATAAATTAAATTAAAAAAATCATTTAGAGAATTTAACATACTAATCGTGTCTCTAGCGTTTCTTAACACTGAAACAGAGATAATAAAACCATAGACAAAATATACTAAAGATAAAACCAAAAAAACCGTAGCTCTATCTTTTACGTGGGATTTTAAAATTTCAAAATATGCTATTTTGCTTCCCAGGCGGGTTTAAGGCTAATTTATCTTTAGCCTATTGCTCTTTTACATTTTCTTTATATACCTACGTTTGACATGAAATACGGAGCTCAGCTT
This sequence comes from Mellilla xanthometata, assembly GCA_035578125.1. NCBI lineage: Eukaryota > Metazoa > Arthropoda > Insecta > Lepidoptera > Geometridae > Mellilla > Mellilla xanthometata. Next base: position 2,062,673 of record JAPUBQ010000039.1, on the reverse strand, counting down.
AAGGTAGCGTACCCGGTTCCCAGAGGAATAGTGTTTGGAGAAATCGGACTCTGATCTTAAAATGTTAGAATTGAGTCTGAATGATTGCCGTCTTTACTAAGAAACTGCTAAGAATTGAATGAAAACAAATTCTGATTGTATAGGTATTTTTATTTAGAGTATCGTCATTTGTTGTTTAATGCGGTGACTGCATTGTCACGTCCTGAAGGTTGATGAGCTCAAGCATTTGTTTGGTCAAGGATAACATCAGGAGGAAACTATAGCATGATGGTAGGACGTTTTTTAAAGTTTGCGATGTTAGCAACCACCATCAAGGTGATAAATCAAGCCAGTTATTCCAGACTATCAATGCTCTGCCTTGAGACAGAGATTCGCTAACTCTAAAGCAGTAAGGAGTAAAAAAGTAGTCGTATCTATATCGTATCGTAAATGAATGTGTATTTCTTTTCATTTTTTCTATTACTCGGGATTAAAAATATCCTTCATACGATTAAATTTATTCTTGCTATGTACATTTTAATTTATTTATCAGGAATTCAAAACTGTTAAAGATACAAATACATAAACAAGGCCAGAATATAACACAGAACACACACCAAGATTTTTCTCTTCTAGGGGCTACCGTGGTTCGTATGACACGGACAGGTATAAATCTACTAATGATCAAGTATCAATATATTTATTATCTTCTATACTAATTTGCTAAATAAATACAGTAAGCAATAACAAACGAAACTCAATCAAAGGCAGACAAACAGCGGCTAATAAAGCCTAATCAAATAGAGAATGGCCTGCGAATAATGGTTGTGCAAGCAATAGGTATAATTTACCCGATATGGCCCCGAACAATGTATAGAGTTGTGCCATATATCACACTAGCATCCCGTCCCTGCTTTGCACGGGCTCTAAAATAATCTGAGTAGCAATGACAAACAATATATAGCCTATGTTACTCGGGCATACTCGTAATGTAGCTTTACAGCGGTGACAGAATTTTTCAAATCGTTCCAGTAGTTTCTGAGCCTATTCGCGTCAAACAAACAAACAATCAAACTTTTCCTCTTTATAATATTGGTTTAGACTAGCTACACCAAGTGGTTTTGCCCGGATTAGTCTGGGATAAAAAGTAGCCTATGTGTTAATACACGGTCTAAATTATATTCTTACCAAGTTTCATAGCAATCGGTTCAGCCGTTGGAGTCTTCTTCTTCCTTGCTTTATCCCAATGAGGAGTGTGAAGAAGTAACAAACATACACACTTACACACAAACTTTCGTATTTATAATATAAGTAAGACTAGTTGTGCCCAACGGGGCACAACTAGTCTTACTACTCGGGTAGGACAACGGTCCTACCCGAGTTAATCCGGGATAAAAATTTGGTTATGTTTTAATCCATGGTCTAAACTATAATCTTACCATGTTTCATCGCAATCGGTTCAGCCGTTTGAGCGTGAAGAAGTAACAAACATACACACTTACACACAAACTTTCGCATTTATAATATTAATAGGATTAGGTTTGTCGAAGAAGAAAATATATTAAAAAAGATATATTTTTCTTTATAATGAGGGGTTGGAAAATCCTTCATTTTTGAACTGTTTGAACCTTGTTTTGTAGAAGCTTTCAAAATCAAATAGAAAAATTGCTATATAACTGTCAAATTGGACAAGGTAATAATAACGGTAAATAAAATAACCGGTTTCGAAACTTGTCAATGTTATTTAGATTTAAATATAAATTGCAAATTGAATATAATCACTAATAGTCATTTGGCCGATAAAAATTGTTAAATGTTAAAAAACATTATATTTCAAATATTGACTTCATTAATGCACAATAAAATAACAACGTTTTACAACCTAGAGGCGATGCAATGAGTCGGAAATAAAACCTACGGCAAAAGGTAATAAAACAAAAAATGCGCTTAGGAAGCGAGCTAAAAGAAACAGCTTAACAGATCATCCCCACAGGGCTTGAAAACGGAACTAAAAACGATTTTCGTGTATTTTATTTATCTATTGGTATTATTTTCCCAAACAGTGCGAAACGTTTTTAATTTTTTTGCTAAGTTTAATTAAATACTTAAAAAATTAAAAACTTAAAATTAAATAAATTAAACATAATTACAACAATTTAAGTTAGCATAGCCATGCAAAATGTTACCACAAACAACGTTAACATTATTCGTTAAGTTTTTAACACGTTATTAAAGTAAATGAATGTAAGTTATTTAAAGCGGTTAGGTACTAGGTAAAAAAATTATACTTATCTAATAACTACAATTCATATATTTTTGCAGCTAACACCTTTTGAAATTGACTACATTCGCTATATTTGATGACCTCGTCAGCGTAACAGTTACCATGCCAACCCGAGGGTCCCGGGGTCAATTCACGGCGGACATCTGTGTGATGAACTGAATTGACGTAATGGTTAATGGTTGACGACTTCGTTGGCGTAATGGTTACCATGCCTGACTGTCAATCAGAAGATTCCAGGTTCGATTTCCGGCACGGCCAACATCTTTGTGCTGAACTAAATTTGTTGGCTATGGGTCTGGTTGTTATATATGTATCTATGTAAAATATGTATGTATGTAGTATACCTATATGTAGTATATCAGTCAGTGTTAGCAACCATAATACGAACTAAATATGGTTCAGTATGGGGTTCACCAACTGTGTGTGAAATATGTCGTAATATTAAAAAAAAAATGTTTGTTTTCAGTCTGGGTGTTAAATAGATAAGTATCGATATGAAGTGTTTATGTATGTACATGTCATGGTTTATAAGTTGTCTTAGCAACCAAACAACTAGAAATGATTTAGTATGGGGATAACCAATTGTATGTTAAATGTGTCCTAATATTTATTTACTTGAAATAACCGCTTCCATCCCTCAGTTCTCAGCTATTCACTCAGTTTATGTTCGTGAAAAAAGATCTATAAGCCGTACTCGTTTGTATCCTAATATTTAGATCGGGCTTGAAACCATTCGTTTTTATTAGGGCCTCCATCAGCATACGAATAGTGAACAAAAAGGCCAATGAGTTTCGACGCCCTATTGGGACTAGGCCCTTTCAGATTTAGATCATTTTTCACTATTTCTGTATTGAACGAACTATTCCGACTTGTTTTACCGAAAAACTTGAAGATTTTTTTGAAAAACCTTTACAAACGTCTGCAATTTTGAGTTGTAAAGATTCGCCATTGAAGTATTAACATCAATGGCGATACTTAATTTCATATTTATTTACTTATGTTATTAATAGACTACAGATAACTTTAAAAATCAGTTGAAAGGATGGTTCATCAAGCAAACCTTCTTCATTTGTCATTTTTTTTACTTCACAAATAAAATAAATAACCGTAGCTATCTTAAAATTGAAGTTTACTTACAATTGAATATATTATACTGCTTGTATTTTTATTGTATATTAATTAATAATTTATATATTTTTTTTTATATGATTGTAAAAAAATACCTTTGATGTGTAAACTTGTGTTTACGAATAAATTTCTTATGCCTCGTACCACGTAATTTTGTTTAGATTGAAAGAGTTCTCAGAAGAAGGGGATAAATATACTGCAGCATTATCTCGGATTTTGTACAGATTTGGTTGAATTATTAATCACTGTAGACATATTTCAAGTTTCTGGGAGTATGATGCAAGATGAAAAAGATACAATAAGAAATGCAAAACAATCGTTAAAATTTTTTAAAAGCAGACAAAATGACATGCAAAAAATTAAAGGTCTCTATGCTTCATAGAAGCACGACTACAATAATTTTATTTATTTTTCATATATAATTGATATAAAACATTTAGTTAAAATATTTTGCTATGAATGAACTATTTTTATTTCTATTAACATTAGTAAGTACAAAAAAGTATCACATAGATATTTGATATCTATATCAATATCTAACTTTCTAACTATGCGGATTTAACATAGCTGATTAGTTTAAAATACTGATAAAAGATATTGAGTCATACCGGTGTGGAAATACGTCATAAAACATTGAACTTTAATCAAACCATTGAAATCTAAATATG